>VWZG01006760.1:1031417-1307441 GCA_013396735.1 Grallaria varia | reverse complement strand
GGGGGGGGGGGGGGGGGGGGGGGAGGGAGGAGGCGGAGGTCCTGGTTCTGGTGGCTTTCGGTAAGCGGTAAAAGCTGGATCTACCTGGATCCTCGCGGATCTTCCCTCCTCCGCTTTCCCTCCTCCCAGACCTGCACCGGGGAGCGCGGAGCCCCCGCTCCTGCCCCGGCAGCGGGGTCATCCCCCGCGCCCTGCGCTGCCCCGGCGGCGATGCCCGGGGGAGAGCGGGGGCAGAGCTGCTCCTCCGGCCGGCCCCGGCTGCGAGGGCTCCCGGGCACGGGGAGAGACCGGAGGGGCGAGCGCTGCCCTGGGTCCGGCTGATTTCTGTTTTGCCTCCCGGCTGGGAGGGGGGCTCATGCCCGGCAGCGCGAAGGGACGCGGCCAGTCGACCGAACTTCGCTTGAGTTTACAAAGCGGGGGTGGCCGGGTAGAAAAGGGACATTGCCCCCTTTGCCTTCCCGCTGGGCATCCCCGCAGCGCCGGGAGACGGCGCGGGCGGCCCGGCCCCGCAGCGCCACCTGCGGGCGGGACGGGGAGCGCCCGGCGCGGGGAGCGGCGGCTCCGGGAGGGCGGCTGGGACGGAGCGATGTGTGTCTGTTCATGCATGTACACCTACAAACGTATATACACTTACAAACGTATATATACATATATATCTTCGAGTGTGTCGTGAAAAGACTCCCTTGCAAAAGTGCATTAGGGAAAACCGCCAGCCCCGCTGAGATGTAACACGAATCACCCGCCACACAGCGAGCAATGAGGGCTTTCTGCAGTTGCTGTTGGTATTTATAGACACAAATAGCTGTCTCGCTCTCTTTCAGAAATGCTACCGTTAGCAGCTTTTGAGGTGAGGTAGAAACAACTTCGTTTGAAACTTCCTTCAAAGGGAAAGAGGTAAAGAAAGTCATATACCTGTATAATTATTGTATGAAGGTCAAAGACTGTGCGGTTTCTGTCGAGGAAGTTGCAATTTTGGCTTCTTCACTGTTGCAAGGGTAGAAGAGGGAGAAGGAATAGGAACCTGAAACGAGGGTATATGTATTTCCATATATACGGGCAGAAGGACTGTCATCTTCTCCTGTAATATTTACCACACTTCTTTCAGTATAGCTGTTTACAAAAGCCCAAGAACAAGTTCAACATAAAGTAGGAGAACCTTCAATCTCCTTGCTTATTTTTACCTGCCTTAGTTACTCTTATCACCTGTCTTTGAACCCAATATAATCCTGCTATAGCCCCTCTGGGAAGGGTTGATTAGACTTGAACTGTGGGTAAGACCCTGCGCTGCATGGCCGAGAGCTGAGAGCTTGCAGCAGCTACAAACCCAGAGAAGTGATAAATTCAGACACAGTGATATTTTTCCATAAGTAGACATAGACAGATTGTATCACCCACTGATATACTTTACTTAAATTATTTGGTTTACCACTATTTCCATGTGAAAGCATTTGCAAACCAGAGAAGCTTTCAAAATGTTGAGCCATGACTATTCTTCTAAAACACTGTCTGGAAAGTATTACTTGCTTGTTTATTACTCACCCAGTCAAAGATTTAGTCATCCAGTCAAAACCAGAAACAATAGCATGTTACTGAAGTTATGTGCCTTCAATCAGAAGACAAAAAAAATCACAGACCTTCAGCTTTCTTTTGGGCTAACTAACCAACATGGTGCTTTATATTAATCCATTTCCTTTAGCAGAAGCAAGGACGACTGCACTTATAGTTTAACAGATTTCAGCTGATAAAACCTACATTGTACCGAAGCTAAGGGCTTACATCAAGTCAATCTAGTTGCATCAGTTCATGTCCAAGTGTTTTTAAATGACCTTCCAAGTAATAAGTTCCCGCCTCATCATTTTACACACAAGAAACACATCCATAGGATATAGACATGGGATGAGCAGGAACAGTTTTGAACTCCTTTCCATGCAGAAAATACAAATTCATTAAAAATTGCTTACAACTCTCTCCAAGAGTTACTCCATTTCTTTTTTACATCTGACTTCCTTCATATAGACCAGAAGTCTAACAAGTCTTCTAAGATGATTTTCTTGATTTCATATGACAAGGCCCACCATGAACCAAAACAGTTCTAACAATTTACAGAGCAATTAGTTGTCTCTACTCATTAATTAGTTAGTCCTAATAGACTGTCTGGTTTTTTTTTACTCCTATATGGATTATTACATCTTTGCAATAAATTTGCCCTTGATTTGTAAAAAATTCTGGCTTATGCTTAAATATCAGCTTAACGAGGAAGTTAAGACAAACAGCATGTTGTGTTAACATGAGATGTGAAAAATTAACATATAGTAATAACGTATTGATGAATCATTGTTTTGTGATTCATTAATTGATAACATTATATTCCTCTATAACTCTTGTAACTTGAGTACTACCAGACAACATCCTTCACTTTCATTTTCTATAGAAACACACCAAAACAAGGATAGTTTGACAAGAATTATTGTGTTTGCTGTTCTGCAGGCAATACAATGTATTAATTGCTATAGTGCCTTTGCTCTGAACAAAGATTTGTTTATATGATACTTACCAGCTTCCTGGGAGCATCAGCATTTCTGTAGCTAAACCAAGTGTTGTTAGATAATGGTGTCCAATGGAACAGAGGGCATCAAGCCTAGAAGTGTGCTCAAGGCCCAGCAAAGACTCAAGGAAATCAATGGCAGCTTTCCAGTAACTTAGACATGAACTCAAGACTTGAATACATAGGCTGTTTATTCACACAGTCCTGGGCTCCCCTTTGTCCTTTGCAACCCTGAATGTATGCTAAACTCTGAACAGATGCATAACTTCAGTAGCTTTTCTTTCTTTTTAGTGCCACCCAGAACAATCTGAATTTCGTTGTATCTGCTCTAAATTCAGCAACAACTCTTCAGGAACAATTACTCATCTGTTTTTCCAATTGCTTTTATAAATCAGACATAAGTCTGAAATTATATTTCATAACATCATGCATATCATTGAAGCCCTCTGAAGCCCAAGAATTCTCAGTACAATTAAATGTTTATTCTTCTGAGACAGAGTTTTCTAAGCTACAAGCAGTCAGAGTTTCTAAGTCTTACAATGCCAAAACTAAACCAAACTTTTCATGCTTACCTATTCTTGTAAAAGACGTTCAGGTTTTGCTTGAGATAAACAAAGTTTTAAACTTAAAAACACATTTTGGTTTTGGCATATAACTGCTGCATAGCCTATGCAGAAAACACGGTAAAGAAAAAGGGCAGTCCCATACAGTTTTTTCTTCCTGCTGTAAATGAGAAGCTGCAATCAGCATGAACATAATTTTAAGAAATTGTTTTACATTTTTATTTAAGGTCTATGTTGTCTGGCTTAGATTAATAGTGATTTTTTCAGACCTCCATGAAGAGTTAGCAATAAAGAAAATCAAATATGATTACAATCCTTTGCATTATAAAACTTCCCTTAGGGAATTCAGTGGTTTAAAGCCAGTAATTCTGTGATTACAGCTTTTGTATTAAAATGCTTCTGATGAGACTTACAGGGTGACCTTATAGTTCTTGATTTCACAGCGTACCTTGTTGATATGCTAATATTTGTAAATTGCAGAGTGTTTACACTGACATTTTTGTGTTTGAATACTATCCTGGAGTTAAAAAACCAAGGTATTAAAATGGTATCTTTTATCTTTATGATTATGACTACTTTAAAAGGAAAGACGACAGGTTAAAAATAGTCCCCTCCGTGGAAACTAATAGGGTCCCCGTATCTATTCTATTCTATTCTATTCTATTCTATTCTATTCTATTCTATTCTATTCTATTCTATTCTATTCTATTCTATTCTATTCTATTCCATTCCATTCCATTCCATTCCATTCCATTCCATTCCATTCCATTCCATTCCTTTGCACTGGAATGCAGTAAGCTCACTTTGCCTCTCTACTGTGTCAGCTGAGGCAGTGGTAAATTTGCTCAAACTCCATTTCCAAACCACATCTGCTCCCCCTGACCCTCTTCAAATCAATAGGATGTGGTAAAAAGGTAGAACATGCTGAAATGTGGAGAAAATGCACATTTTTCCATAGTTTGCTCTCAGAACATGGTCTCTGCTAATTTTTATTTTTGAGAACTTATGCATTGGGAGTATTTGCTAAAGAAACTGGCAAGAACCAAGAACCTAAAGCACATGCTGACAGTTTTCTATTCACTCTTCAGGCATAAGTAGTTGCTGTTCCCAAGAAAGGCCAGAGTCTGTGCAAATTGACTGACTCCTATTTCACCCCTGGATGAATATGGAGAAAACTGATTCTCCTAAGGTTCTGTCAAGATAATGTTAAAAAGCTGGAGTTTTATTGAGGTTTACTGTGAATGGCAGTGAGTTTATTTGGCATCATCTGGCGTACTCAAGTGACAGGATATAAGAATTGGTTAAAGCATAGATTAAAGTTTCCTTTACTTTGCCAAGGTTGTGGCATTGCTGGAAGAAAGTGGGTTAGGTTTGCTTTCCAACCTGCTCTTCCAACTGCTCCTTCCCCAGCAGTCCTATTTCCATTTCCCAAGGCACCAGTTTAAAGAATAATGGAGTTTTGGACTAATCCCAGTATGGGTCATCAAGTCATGGATTTGTGTGAGGATGAAAGGAGCCATAGCCAAGATAATGGAGTATGGAATAAACTCATAAGCAAGTTGTGCACAATCAAATCTCATGGTTAGAATGTGAGTGTTTCTTTTCCCATCATCCATTATACAAGGAGGCTAACAGCTTTCAGTAAGGTTTATATAAAAGCCTGCCAGACAGCTCCTTCACTTGTATTGCATTTGTGTGAACACAACACAAACTGTGGCCATTTATTTGGAGACCTGCTATATCCTCAGCCTTATTGCAGGACAGAAAGTGTGTGAGCCCAGCTAAACTTAGGAAGTCATAGAAAGCCTTTACCACCTTTAGAAGAAGATAAAGGCAAAAAGAACAAGGATGCCTGTGTGTAACTAATGTATTAGACCAAAACTAGAACTTTTTATTTGTACAGAACTCTAAACCGATAAAGAGGGGAGATTCGGTTCTGCGCTATATTGAATACACTGGAGTCCAAATGACAGTAGATTTGAGCCTGGGTTTCTAGTCTTACTTTTCATGTACTTTATCTGTACAATACTGACATGCCAGCCAAGTAATCAAACCATATTAGATTGCCTATATGCACAGCAAACACCATTCCAGACAGCATTAGCTCTAGAAACAGTCCCCAACCCACTGCAGTGCCTGAGAAGTTGATTGCCTGTAGAAAGGAATTCAGCTTCCAGTGTATACTCAAGGCGTGAAAAGAAAATGAGGTTATTGGAATCTGAGATCAAAAGTTATTACAGGTCCAGAATTGCTGGCCCCAGTTTGGACATATTACCCCCGAGTCATATTTTTGCACTTAGCTTCAGTCACAGCCTGATCAGGTCCATTATGCCCATCTTGTGATTTGACACTGTTACACCAAATCTCAGACTGATAAACCCTAGGCAATTTTCACTGCAGTATGTAGCAGAAATCACTTCAAAATAGAAAGCACTTTGTTCCTTTGTAGCTTTTACCTGTTTCTGTGGAATTCAACCTGGTATGCATTATTTATTTCTCTCAGCACCGGAAATAGCATGGAAAACTTGTGAAAGGTTTTTCTAAGTACCCTCCTAGGTATGACTCAAGTTTTGAAGTCTGTGGTCTGAGAAAGCAAACCCCAATGGTTATGGGTGGAATTTGAAAACCTGTTGTCATCTCTGTGTGAGATTATATGTGGCTGTCCTGTTAAGGTCCAGGGCAACACTTTGGTCTGAAGCAGCTGTGGTGGGAGCACAGTCAAGCGACATAAGACCCAAAAGAAAAGAAGTCAAGAAGTTGCCTTTACTGCATGCAGTACATGAACAGGAAGAATGGACAAAATATCTTCGGCCTGTACAGGTTTGGGTCCCAAATTTTGGTTTTCCGTTTGGGATGTTGGAAAGGCATTTTTCTATGCCTTCCAAGGCACAGGACCTTGTTGTAATCAACTTTCTGCAACACTATCTGCTTGAGCGTGTTCAGCTTGGGCATGAAACTGCAACAAGGGTGCAAACAACCGTGTTCCACTCCTGCTGCTCATGGTCTATGTCCACTCCACACTTCTTTGTCTTTCCATCAGGTGTTTTCACATACAAAATGTATTTTTTCAGATTAGACTTCTTGCAACTTAAGGAACGGAAAAATTAAAACATCTGGAATTTCTTCCCTTTCTTTAGAGAGACAAACTGGTTCTAACACCAGGGCTGTAGAAGTAAGTGTTGGTGGAGATTCACAGGGTCAAACAAGAGCAGGCAAGAGATGTACACCCCCAGAACACCTCCTGAGCAGCTACGCTGGCTTTTTTTTACAGCACAGCTGCTACAAGGTGCTGCCAGGAACCTAACAAACCTTCTGCCCCTCCCCGCAGCAAATATTCCAAAGGAGCTCATACTGGATCTGCGCTTCCAGGAGCAGCCTGCTCTGGGTGTTCTGCTGCTCGGCAGTGCAGCCATTGCCCTGCACTGTAATAGCCCAGCCGTTCACTTTCACAGCCCTGTGTGGTTTATGTTCTCCTCAATCTTAGCTGTTTAATAGGCTTCATTGCTTAATGATTTTTTTCTCTCCCCCTCTTCATGTAATATAGCTGTATCTGGAGCACTGGGGATTCTTCATTAATAACTTGTCCTATTGTGGTTTGTCACGTCCTTTCTTGTGACTAGTAATTTATCAGCAGCATTGATTGATGTAAAATTATAGACTTCCCAATCTTTCCTAGCCTGCAGTGTGTCTTTCAAGAACTCATAAAGTAGCTCAAGTGATGAAGAGCCCTACTTTGCAGTATAGTTAAGAGGCTGCTCTTTTAGAGCTATTACATTTGGGCTATTAAGGTAAACCACTAAATAGGGGTGCCAGGGTGACTAACAGATCTCTCATTTCTTCTTTTCTTAGGTGTATGGCTACACCTTTTAATTTGGTTTTGTGTTGGTTTGGTTTGGTTTGGTCTTAATTTGGACATAGAACCCCAAAACTGCTCAAGACGTATTCATAACTCAGAGATAAGAAATCATAAGCTCATAATTTGAAACCTGAAGTCATCTGCTAAAGATCAAAAGATAAAACCATGCACACTGATCTTTGTACAAGAACCATGATGATTTTGCTCGCAGCTTGCTGAGAAATGAACAAAACAAAAATAAATTGTTCACAAAAGTGGCACCTGGAGGAACTGTTATAAAAATTAATTGGATGTGTAAAATAAGGAAAACATTATTTGCTGAATATTGCCCATTCCATTTGCTAAAATTTATCACAGTAAAGCCTAGATAGAAGTGGTCGTTAATCATTCAAGTTTGTAGTAAAGGCAGCACAATTCATATTCAAATTTATAGGGCAAAGAAAAGAAAATTTGAAGGTAATCATGTGTCTGCTGAACAAATTGGATGAGAATCCAAACTTTTTTAACAGTTGTTGAAATTAGCGATTTTGTCATTTTCCACTACCTTAATTGCTAAGATGGTAGAAAATTAATACTTACCTGTAATATTCAGGGGGAAAAAAAGCTAAAGAATAACACTGTAGGCTGAGGGAAGGTGTCTGTATTTTCCTGTTTTGTTTGGTTTGCTTTTCTTCAGATTTAATTACATCTCTCCCTGCCCTTATCTCATAAAGAGATTTGCTGCACATACATTCCATAAATGCATACCAGGCTATCATCTATGCAATAGGATGGTAGAGGAGACAAAGTAGGAGGAATAGGCTTAAATGTGCTTTGTGAGGGAGACCTAATGGTGCTTGAGAACTACATGGCTTTTCAAGGTTAAAGACATGTAATTGTACCTTGTGAAAAACAGCAGGAGTTAAGTATCTGACACCTTGCAATTTACCTTTGGTCACGCATAAGCATGGAAAAGCATTTTGGTTCTTATTGCTATTGCATTTACTGGAATCATATCCAATTAACACAAGAGCCCAGCTATCTGTCAGAACCTTGTTATACGGCCAAAATCATCACCAATCTCTATAAATTATATTTCTGTGAACCCACGAAGCAACTTTACCCCTCAATCATGCATTAGGTCAATGAAAAAATGAGATTAATAAAGCTTTCCATGAAAGTATGTTTATCTTCTCAGTTCTAGGATTTCCCTCGAGAGAAACTACTGCAGAGATACCCTAAAAAAACATGTCCCTAGGACGGTGACCAGATGCTTTTATTTTTTTCCCCAGCGCTGGCGACATCAGCATTGCAGGTTCGTTTTGACACGAGTGCACTTTTAAAGCAAATCTCACAGTTGAGTCAATCTGTTGTGCTTTGCTTTGCTTTGTGGAGCAGTCTGAGTACACAGTCTGGATTCCTTTGGGATGCACCAGAGCCAGAAGGTGCATTGCAGGAGTGCACCTAGTGCAGCCTGTTGGTGCTGGGCAGTCAGCCCACGGCATCAGAATAGAGGTTGTCTAAGAGAAACCCCCAAAACACACACAGTATGGACATTACAGCCTCTGCATCAGCTCTTTCCCACTCCAGATCTCCCCAATAACACTGAACTGATTGCTAATGTAGATAGAGAAGACATCTCCAAGTTTCTGACTACCTGGCCTCTAAGAGGTCATAGCCCCCGTTTCATGACCTTTTTGCCTCCATGTTGCCTTCACACTCTCCACCCCCTATTCCCCTGCTGATATTTCTGCCATTATCATGAACATGAAGCAGCATATAATTAGATCAGTTGCAGAATTTTTATGCTCTTTCTTTCTTCTCTCCCTCTCTAAAAAAAAGAAAATCATCTGAAAATGTAGCTGAAGGCAAAAAGAGTGGTGAAAAGTCTCTATTGTGTACAGTCACATCAGCATTTAGTTTTGTGTTACACTCCAACATATCTCAATTTACATTCAAGCAATGATTCAAAGAGCAAAATGTGTAAAAGTACCAGGAGAGGCATCCTATCTGAAGTCCTCAATGCCGTGCGTAAGTGCAGGCAATGAGTAGACTGCAGCCGGGTACATCAGCTGTCCCTGGGAGCCAGTCAGCTGTGAGAAATGAGTCTGGCTCCTGGAGGGAAACCTGCAGGATAACATACATTCGCAGCAGCAATTTTTTTCTTGTTAAAGTGCAATTGGACACCCAATTTGGAATAGTCATGCTTGGTTAAGAAGGGGAAGGAACCCTTTCTACACAGACTAGTCAGTGCAGAAGTGGAAAATTGGCTATGCTTACCACATAGGTGGTTTTCTAGGATCCCTAATATATGCAGCTCTGTAGATACCACTGATTTGATGCTGGTTTAAGTTCTCATAATGTGAGGAAGTTCCTTATCATTCTGCCCTGTCTCCTTTATTCAGATATTATAGCACTGTTTTCCTCTGAAAAATCTGACATATCTAAACTAAGGAAAGAAACTTCTGTCAAAGTTTAAATTCACATTCAAATTATGGTTTTGTTTTAAAAACCCTTAATTTTAACATTTTTTATGCCTTAAAAATAATTTTATAATTAAGCTTCTCAATAAGTATTAATGTATTAAAGTGTCATTTTATATGTCTGATATTTTTCTTACTCTTTAGGACACAGTCAGCCAGGACAGAGGAGAAAAAAAGACACCCAGCACAGAATGGACACATGTTCAATTTCTCCTGTTCTGATACAAAAATGAGACATGACAACTTGGCCTGGAGTTTAACACTTTTCAGATCTGTAACCTTCACGGTTGTGCTCATCGCCCTTCAAGCCTGTTTATTTTATATCTTTCTTAAATTTCTTTTTTATCTTTCTGAACTATTTCATGACGGAGAACAGAGGAGGGAAAGTACAGTAGCAAATACACAGAATTTTCTACAACTGATGGCACAATGTAATATGTGATTCTTATATGAATTTTGTGATTTTACTTCTCTTTAAAGATGATGTTTTAAAATAGATTTAGACTGTATTTCTGAGAATGGTGATATTCCTAGACAATTATAATTCACATTAGAACCCTAGAAATGAAACCATCTTCCAAGAGAATCCTTTTTGGGGGTGCATATAAAGGCGGTTGTCTCTTCTGCTTCTCAACAAACATTCATGAGTTACAGATGGCCCTAGTGTTCAAGCAAACACCAACGTTCATCAGCAAATCCCACTTGCTCTATCCATTCTTGTGTCTATGTGTGTATTTTCTATCACGAAAACCCCATTGCATCTTCAAGATGGAAAACGAACCTAAAGTAGCAATACAAATGGTGAACTGGAAATCAAAGAAATCAAGCTGAAGAAAACATTGTTCCTGCTTCCATTACTCAGAAGCTGAAACCCGATTAACATCACTGAAGGCAGCTTGTCAAAACTTTCATTTGTTATCAAAGTTCCCAGAAGTAAGAGCCCATTCATGTCTCCTGAGAAACTGAGAAATTTTCAGCTACAGGTCAAAGGAGGTTGACGTTGACCCACCCAAAGGGCTTTACCCCTCAGCCCGGACAGGAGAAACACTGCGACAAGGCCATGGGAAGGAACAGAAGTTTGCAGGTAAACAAAGTGCAAATATTTGGCTTCTTTTTCTGCAGGGAGAAAATGTTTCAGCTTGCTTATCTGTTTTGTTTCAACTCAGTTTGCTGCCTTTGTCTTGCTGGGCTGGGAGATGGTGATTTGGGATTTGGGGCACATTTGTGTGCCTGAATGAAGTCAGACTGTGTGTGCTTGCAGGGAAATGTGTTACTGGTGGTGCTTGCTGTGACGCTGCTGCTGTTGATTGAAAGGAGCCTGCTGTGGCTTACTGCCGAAATTACAGGAATCTTCAATGGAGCGACTGACAGCCCTTGGAGAGGGATAAAAAACACAGAAAGGGAAATGCTGAGGTAAAATAATGTTGGTGGTGAAGTTTGTTGATATTAGCTGTTCCCGCTATGAGCCCAACAGTGACCTTTTCTCACAAAGGATGCTGGAGCTTGTTCCAGGCAAAACGATTTGTGGATGTGCTCACAAATGAGGATTTTACAGAAGTCCTGGCAGTTTCCATTGGAGCTGTCTCCCAGGAATGGGGTAGCAGCGAGAGTGCGTGGGGCCAAACCACCCCAGCTCGTGTTGATCTGCTGCGCCCCATGGGCATGGCAGAAATTTGAGAGTTATCCACATAACAGTTTCTGTTCCTCTTCTTTTCCCATTGCTTCTGATTTCTTCAGATCACTATCTACACAGTGCCTACTTAACCGGGTTCCTCAGATACTTCTCAAACATAAATATTCACAACAACTATAGGGGTGGTCATGCTAGAAAATGTCCTCTCTCAAAATCCAGCGCAAAAGCATTCAAAATCTCCCCTTTTCAAAGAGCTAGGTATTCAGAGCTCTTAACAGGTTTCAAAGTAATTTGATTTCAGATGAACACTGAAAATTAATAGACCAGAAAGAATTCAGTTTTCTTAAGAGTGATACTACTGGGCTCTTTGGAAGGTAGAATGTCCAGAGGAATTCCTCCTACACTGAACTGACCAAGGGAAAAATTAATCTCCAGCAATATCCATGTAGACTCTACATGCATGTAGTTACTGAAGCATTGGATATAACCCAATTATTAGAAGTGTTTTAAAAGCTACGCTTAAAATTTGATATTACACATGAAAAAAAAGGGGTCAGAATTACAAAAATAAGAGCAAAATATGATGAAACAGTCAACTCATGGTTTTTTATTTATTATGTTACCTGAGCCTAAAGAACTGTGATATGTTGAGTTACTGAACAGATAATTTCCAAAGCAGTGGTGTTGTGCAGGCTTGAAACACATCTGAATGTGTGTTTTCTTCCTGTACTTTATGCAGTGATTTACTTTCTTGCCAAAAAGACCAGAAATTTTCTCTGGGCAGCACAAAGCACACAGCTCGTGTTTCTTGCTTGCTTTATTCAGTGCAGAACTTGCTGTGTATTTACCAGCATGACTGCTTGCCCGTGGTTTATTCTGGGCTCTCCAGCTTCCCGTGCCCTCAGGATTTTCATCCTAACTCTCGGCAAGGCACCAGCTCATGGTATTTCATTTTCAGTCCTCAGTGTCATCAAGATGGAAGGCATCACAGAGAATAAAACAGCTCTCAAGCATGTGGTACAGAGTCCAGTGGCTGGCAATGGACTTGTGAGCTTTCATTAGAGAATTATGGACATTAAAGTGAGCTGAGGCCACCTGAAACTGAAGACATGAGTTGGAGCAGGATAGCCAAGGTCTTGGTGCTGTGAAGGCTCTCTCTTCTTTGCAGCAGATACCAAAATTGTGATACAAAGGAAGAGTTTACTTTTTGGGTTTAGACCCGAACAGAAGAAACTGTTTAGAAAGACTAACATAGTCAATGTGCTCTTCATCCTAAATGTTGCCAGATAAAATAAACTCCCAAAGCAGCTTTTCTTTTTTCTCAGGAGAACTGTCAGAGGGAAAGGTGGCCAGTCTGAGAATCCCACATACACAAAACCCCCAAATTCATCAGCCACAACACCCAAATCAGATACAGACTTTTTCAGATGTATGTATGTGCTCTGCCAGTGTGATTGATTAACACCAGAAATGGCAGCACTCAGGACACAGTGTGACTTGGAAGGGAGAGAAATTTGATTACCTTCTAAATCTGCTGTCTCAAGCGGGAATGATTCACTGACGCCAGTAGACATAACAGCGAGAAATCCACCATTTAACGCAGACATTTTTCATTTATTGATTTCATGAAACAAATGCTAAGCAGGCATGCAATTTCCAGACAAGTAAAATACATAGTTATTAATGGATTGTAAGGAAACCACCTGGGGAGAAAAACGGCAGTAGGTTGAACAGAGAAGTGTGCAGAGGTTACAGCAAAGTTCTGCGACCCAGAGATCATCTTTTCACCACATGTTTACACAGCATCTAGCTCAGTGGGAGTCTTCATCTATGACTTTGCCCCCAAGATGTAATCCATATAGCAGTGCTAACAACATATGTCATCTGGAAATTAGTCTCCAACTCTCAGCAGCATAGTAGATAATGTACTGTCTTCTTATTCTGTGCTTCATGATATCCTCCAGTGAGTTACACTAATGGTAGATTTCATTCCCTCGCTGGAGACGTGAGCCAAAAGGAATTAAAAAATTAAAAAAAAAGGCATGCATAAACAAAACAAAAAGGCAAAAAAATCATTACATTCCCCAAGGTACTAGTGTTTCAGAAGGACCAATGGCCACATGATTTATTAAAGAAAATTTTGAATTACGCATTAAAAGCTTCAACATAGGGTCTACCAAAGCATAGCTTCCTTGACTAGGCAATTGCATGCAAGTATTTGTCCAAGTCTTTTTCTGGGTGTTTCTTATGCTGCAGGCAGACATGTGCACACAGTTTCAAGTGAAAGAGTGCTCTTACTGAATTCAATTGCAGGCCTAAATGTGTTCTGAAGAGTTTTTCTGTCTGTGAGACTAGGAGTTTTCCCCCAAGAAGAACACCATCTTCTCCTTTTAATCAGTGCTCTCCTTGAAAAAGAGGTCAGCATCAGATGCTGATCTCTGACACAGCTGAAGCTCCTTCATGACTTGTGCTGGAAATTCAAGTACTTTATACACCAGTTCTACAGGAGGAATCACTCAACATCAGAGTCTAATCCAAAATTAGCTTGTATTTCTTCTAAGAATATAGTTGTCACATCTACTGTTTAATGTCAACTTAAGCAGCAGAATAATCCAAAGGGGAAAGTAATACCCTCATTTACGTTAGTCTTATGGTAGTTTTTAAGTATCCACTTTCTAATTACTAGAATAATTCACTAATAAATGATGGTATGTTCAACACTGCCCAAAACTTTGTCCTTACTCAGCAGCGCTTTTGAGTAAAACAAGCTGCAAAACCCATTGCAAAGCTTGTGATATTTTTACCTCTGAGTGCAGCCAGTTTTCTGCATCGCTCCAGCATCAAACACTGGCACCTCTTGGCCTTTGTCCAACTAAGACAGGACCATCCACTTTCTGGCTCTTCCTCTGCTTCACTGAAATTGGTAATGGAGGGAGCACCAAGAAAGACAGTCCTTGTGCTCACTGACATGAGGGACTGTGATCCTCAGGGACTTTGCTGGGGCAGTGGAGGAGGGGCACCTAGCTCTGGGTCTGGCGGGAGAAGGACCTGTCGTGGTTTATCCTCTTGTTTGCTCATCTGAGCCACCGGCAAGCAGCCCAAAATTCCCTGTTCTCTTTACTTCCTGTGATAAAAACCCACAAAATAAGTAAATTTGAATAAATACAAATCTTAGTAAATAAAAGTTCAATAAATAAAGAAGATAGATTAATAAATGTATGTGTTAAATAAGTAAATATTCAAAAAATAAAACACTAGAATATAATTCAATTTCAGGGAGCCTCCGGCCTAATAGCAGCTCTGCTTCAGGACAGAAGCCAAGTCCTAAGCAAGGGTCAGACCCTGATAGTTTTAATCATGTTACTGTATCAGTTGCCTCGCTCCTGACACTAGCTGCCAGAGTGGCTGCAGCATCTGGTTCCATCTCAGAAGAAAATAGAACTTGACTTTTACAGAGCTTTGCCTTCAGTCAACGAACAGTAAAGAATGCATAGAAGAGCAATCATACGTATATTACCTACTTCCTGTCTTGCATGATTTTCCTCCAGAGTCACCTACTGAAAGTTCACTCTGCAGCAAACTGTGACTCATTACCACAATTGCCCCTCTCCATGTCTGTCTCACACATGAGAAAAACAAGGGCTGGATTTGCAAATATTTTTTCTCTCTTGGTTTTTTTCAGTCTGACATGGCCAGCGGATATAGGGCTGTCCTTGGGCTGTGCTATCTGTGTTCGGAAAGTAGCGACATTGGTCCACAGCCCAGCTGGTAAAAACAAAGAAGAATGTGAAAAACACAATTCAACATGCACTAAAGTTCAGATTTCGGACCCAGTACTGGTTTGTTTTCTGTTCAAGGTTTGAATTCTTCTAATACTGTGCGTGTGTGTGTGTATGTGGTTTGGCTTCAATATTTCCTGCAGGAATGTGGCCGCACAGCTAAACAAAATACCTCCCTGGGGGCAGCTTGTGCTTTGCAGTCACTGCAGCACAGAGAGAAAATCGGATTTTACAAAGACAGAAATGGAGTACATCCTGCCAGGGTATAAGAAAAGCTTCATGCTTGACATCATTAATGGTCAAATTATAACATAAAAAAATAATATTTTCCTTCAGTGTAGTTAGATCAGGAGCCTTGAAACCTTGCCTATCTCTCTGGAAAAATAATGGGAGATAGATACATAAAAATAATCAATATTTTCTAGCTAAAAAATTACTATGGTCAGGCACACTTTGCAAAACATTTTTACATGCTTTGTAAGTCGTGCTTTTTCCCTGAGGCTTGGTCTGTTAACAAAGAGGTGTATTAAATACAGATGAACAAAAAGATCTGCTCAGAGCTTTTCCTTGTGCTTGCAAGTGCTGATTCCTCTATAAGGCTACTCAGGCCTAACACCAGGTCTCTCTCAATGAAAGCTCACCATCCTCAAAGAGCAACAAATACATTTAGCCTTTTCCTAGCAAGTTCAACACTTGAGCTTAGAAAATGCATCTCAATGAAGATTTTTTTTAGTTCCTACTCCTATCAAAGCTAAAGAGAGCCAGTTTATTGGCATCAAGAACTGACAGACTGTGATTGGAAATGTAACGCTTCTTTGAAAAAGTATGTGTAAAGCAGAATCAAAGAGTCTGCTTTGATCACTTTGATATTTTCCTGAATATTGCTCGGGTTTTTTGACTCCATTTGCTCCATCTCCCTTTGGTGTCAGAGAGAAAATGGTGTGGACAATGCTATCATTCTCTGCCTGGCACATTGTTTTATTACACAAGCTCATGTACCTAAATTATGCAATAGGAAGGATTGAAACTGTGTCCTTTTGATGTGAACAAAGTTGATGCCAACCTTTTTTTGTTAGTGTACATATAATGAATAAAATGAGTTGGTGTTCTGAGTGCATTTCATAGCGTAGCAGCTGCTGTGTTGCCTGTACATGCGCTTTTCATGTTCCCCAGAAGCAAAACCAGCCTTTCTGAGAGCACAGTCCTGCTGGTGCAGCAGTTTTAATGCTCTATTCAGTCCAGGGTCTTATGGGACAACAGTCCTTCTCTGGCCAGTTCATTATCACATCCTTCTCTGGGCTGGACTCCAAGGCCTCCAGCCTCTATTTCAGGCAGCTGAGGGATCTCTCCTAGAAAGCCATGGACCATTGTCCTGTGCCTCTGCTTCAATTCTCATCTCAGTCAATGCCATGACTACTGACAGACATCAAAGCAGAGCCCAATCCAAAGTGCAAGTACAGAAGGAGAAATTCCACCTTGCCTGGGCTCTACAGTCCCAGTGTGCCTGGATTTCTACTTTGAGAGACTGGGAAGTATGTGTGTAGTGGTCTACAGGACCACCTCCCTTTCTAACCCCTATTACGGAACTTCCCAGTAACACCCATGGGAAAATGGGTTGTGAACAAGGCAGGCTGTGATGGGTCTGGGGTGCCCTGAGCCACAGAGCTGACAGCCAGCTGTGGCAGGAGAGCAGGACAAGGACTCAGCTGCTGGAAAAGTAACTGGAGTGGCAGGGAAAGAGAGTTAAAAGGGAAATATACACACATTGTCCCAACTCTCCCAATACACTGAATATTCTTACTGTTCTTTCTGCAGCCTATGCAGTCTAAATTCATCCTGCTCTACTATGGGTGGCCAAGAGTGTATGTGATATGTCAGATGAGAAGATCCCTGTATGTATACTGGCAGCAATATCTGTTTGTCCCTGCTGGCTGTAACTCCTCTGACACATCCTAAGATTAAATTTACCTTTTTCATGGTAATTCTAACTAGTTGCTAATATTTATCCCGTGACTAATGAAAAGGTATGTAGTAATTAATTCAGCACTTCTTTTTTGCATCCTCTATCATCACCGTATAATGAGTTCTTGCACTACAGTAGAAATTGTGTTCAAAATCTCAGAAACAAAGAGATAGCACTATTGGATTTAATTATTTCCATTAATCCAGTCTCTAGTTATCTGATTTTCTGATCTTCTATGTTGATACAGACTCCTAAATGTTTAAGTTATGCCAGTGGAAGGGTAAATGGTAATACTTGTCACAAAGATAGATTGTCATTAATACAGTAAAACTAACGCTTCAGCTGTGTGTCTGTGTTATCAGGAAGTCATTATTTCACATGAGCTCCTTGCTTATAAAGTAGATTATGAGTACATTAACTCTGGATAATTTAAGGTAAACACACAAGGGTTTCCTTTAGTATTTACTCAAGATTACTGGGGAATTGGGCAGCCTCTTTCCCTCCTGTGCACTCACACTCTTTTATCTTTTTTGGTCTATTTATTTGAGGAACAATGTTTTAACAAAGAATATTTAAATTTCCCCTGCAAACTTCAGCATGACTTTACTCTTGTATACTTTGTGTATATGTATATCAGAAGGACACTTTACATTTCAAAAGCAACACCTCAGTTTTTTCAGGACAGCTTCTTATTTCAAGAGAGCTGCTCATTTGCAAGGGTAGCCTCAGCTCTCAGCAAGAGAGATCAGTGCAGTGACTCACTAATTCTCATTGCTGATAAAATTGCTTTTTGCCCAAATGCAGTTTGTCTAGTTTTCAGCTTGAGAAACTTCTTTAAATTCACCAGTGACTTGGCCAGCTAGACAACGACAGCATCAGAGTGTGAATCACACCATTTCAATGGGCTGATTGTGAAATAAATATGAACAGGAACAGCAGGGGGTAGCTTTTCTTTAGCAGTCACAGTTTCCTTTTCACTATATGCCCTTAAAATGCCCATGCAGACTATTAGCGGAGGGGAAGATTGATAGAACTGCATTTACATTTTAAATCAAGCGAAATTCTCACTTCCCCAGCCACAACCCTTTTAAACCATCAAACAAACAAACAAATAAACCAAAACAAAGTAAGAAAAGCTGTAGTCAAATAGAAAGGAGGAAAATAAATGCTAATTTGATTAGTCTTCTAATGCAAATTAGTTACTGGTCCAAAATTAAAAGCAGAGATGTTTAAGAACTTGGCTTGTTCTATACATGAAAGGCACAACACTGCAACTGGGTGTGATTCTTCACTCAAAATACTTCTCTTCGTGCCATCCCTCCGTGCTTTCCTCACTATATTACCCAGCTGTAATGTTGTCTGTTGTCTCAGTTTTGTATCACTCCTTCTCTTTTCTTTTGGGCATAACTATAAAATGGAAGTTTATAAAACTGCAAGTAGACATAGTGAAGCTGAGGAAAGCCCCCAAGCCACTTTTGGACCTGCCCTGCCTTTCATTCAGGTGATGACCATGAACACCCAGCATCTGCTGCCCTGGGAAACCCAATGCCGGCGTTTAACTCTCTGCTGGGTTAACCCAACACGAGTCGCTCTTTGGGAAGCTGCCTGAAAAACAGCTGTGCAGGCAGGAGGGTCCTGTTTGGCACCTCATCCTTGCAGATGTTCTCAAAACTACCTGTTGAATGCTGCTTGCACGTCGCCAGGTGAATTGGGGCAACCCTGTTCTGCCTCTATGGGGACAGCAGGGCAACCTCCAGGTGTGGGCAAGACCCCCTGCAAGCCACGGTCTTATTATCATCTCATATTATCAACTATACCATGTATGTATGCAGCTTCAATTCATGTATCAACTAATTCTTTTCTTAGTCACCCGACTTAAACAAAACCAGACTAAAAACACACTTGTAGGGACAATTAGTCATCTGGGAACTCATTACATGTGGTTCAGAAACAGAAGGAGATCCTTTTTCCATTTTATTTTTATCAAAAAAATTTAAAACATAGAAGTTACCAGGCTTAAATGGCAATTACATCTGAAACACATTCTGGTGTTAACACCGATTTCTGACAAGCTCAGATATTTATTTTTATTTTGTTTCAAAGCAAGTTGACAGAATAGAAATATAATTATTACATTTATTGATTTTCTTAAAGAGAATGGACCTCCACTCTCCACTTTCGTCACCTCTAGGTTTTAGCTCCTAGAGTAGATCCTCTATTATCCTCCTATTTTATACATTTTTATTCCATAGAAGAGTATTATATCTGTACAAGGTACTTGTCATATCATTTGGTTTCAGGGCACTGCAATAGACAGCTCTGAATCTGTGTTGTGTCACCAACAGACAGGACCCCAAAAGATAGCACTCTCTGTGAGAAATAAGTAATAATGTAACTGATTTACTCTTACTTTGGCTTCAGGGCTTTTGTGCTATTAGGGCCAGTAAACTGAACACAAGTTTTAATCCACAGTGAGAATGTGGATCTGCAGGAGTCTGTGACTTGTGTTATTGATTTCCGTGATGGCAGGATTTCCTCCACTGTGCTTAAATATAAAGTACGAAAAGCAGTGTACAGAAAAGAAAGCAGAACTATGAAGACGTGATGTATTGTGTGGACTGGTACTTTAACGCCTGAGCCAGCTGAGATGAGAATTTATGTTACCTTGTGGTTGTTCGAGCCTGTTGGAAGAACTGTTGTTTGTACCTAGAAATACAACAGCAGCATAATCTGTGACTTTTGCAGTTTCCTAGCGCAGAATAAGTAGAAAACTGCGCCTGCCAGCATGCTAAGCAGCTACTAAAAAGCTCCTGTGCAGGCTGTAGTTCAGCAGAGAAGTCTCTCTGAATTCCCATTTGACTTAGATTGGATTGTTATACAGAGCTGCACTTTAAGTCTCGTCCATTTAGTTTCTCTTATTGGTAATTCTTCTGAAAGGTACAGGAATACCAGCCCTAGAAAATACAGACCCTCATCTCCTTGCATATTAACCACAGTGTAGACAAGAGCTCCTTGGAGGGACAGCAGAGAGCTTAGACCTTGCATTTTTCAGCATTTGAATTCCCCAGTGGGCTTGTATCAGGGACACATTTGGTAGATGAATACATTTTTTTGTACTACCTCTGATACACTCCTTAGTGGCTGACATAATTTTTCATCACAAGGGTAACCAGGGAGGGTGGGAAGAAATGATAATTCCTAGAACTATATGCCACATTTGCATGTGAGAGAGAGAGAGAGGGGAGGATGGAGGGAAAGGGCAGAGCAGGAAAGCATAAATAACTTGAAATACTGCTGTTCCAAACCTGAACAAGGCTCCCTCCCCAAAACCCTGTTATTGTGACCCTGACTTCAGTATTATTATGGTATTGCCTTGGAATAACTCATACATGTGAGTGGTCTTGAAGCACAGACAGAGTCCAGACAGGATACTTACATCCCACTGGGAGGAGGCCACTCTCCTGTGCCCATGGCCAGACAGGGAGCCGGGCTGAAAGCACCACAGTTATTTTACCAGAGAGGTCTGCAAGTTACTCCAAGCTAAAATTGCCATTTTCTTAGCGAGGCAGTGAAGGCTTAAGACTCTAAATCCTGCATTACTTGAATCAATACTCCTTGCAGTCACTGAAAAGAGTATCCCTGACAGGGCTAAAACCGCGTAATCTCTCGTCTCCCTGGTGCTGATGGCTGTGTTCCCACGGCGTCTGTGGGAAATACCATTATCCCCATTATGGAGACACAGCCGAGACAGGGACGAGCCGGGCTGCATTTGCGCAGCAGTGACAGATACTTGGGCGGACATCTCTGAGCCACCACGAGTACTGCCGTGGGGCCGAGCCCCTGTACTCTGGAGGATGTAGGATGTTGCTGCCCGAGACCCTGCTATGCTGCAAAGGCAGGTTGGACACCACCACAGAGAGTGCTGGTAAGCATGGACAGTGTCAGTGATTCGGTCACTGGCCTGGGGTAGCACACGGAAATTATTCCTGTTCCCTAGCCCTGCTGGAATGTCTTATCTGGACCACAGGACTCCCCGTTTCCATATGTTTTCCTGCAGGGAAAGCTCCCAGTGCCAGGATCATGCTAGCTAGACCTACATATTTCAGAACATTTAATTTTTTTTTTCAGACCCAGATGGCTTATCTGCTTCTATAACCACTTTCTCTAAGAAGAGGCTTTTGAACAGTAACATCAGTTTCCTCAGTATATATGTAAATTTTTTTAAAATAACAGCAGCAGTGAAAAAAAGAGAAGCTTTTACCACTGAGTAAGCAAAGAGGACTTTTGCTTAATTATCAATGGGGAAATGGCATTGCAACACCAGCCCAGTAACAGCTCTTGAGATCCTACCTGCCTAGTCCATTGCCCAAAGCTTGGCCAAGCCATGCATATCACCCACAGAAACCTATTGCTGTCATGGAAGAGGAAATAAGACTCATTGGATGACGCCAGGCGCATTGTGCTGCCATACCCAGCTTCTCTTCTGTGCCAGGCAGCTGGCACTGCTGTGCACCGGCACCCCCGAGACTCAGGATAACGTATGAGGCTGCACAACCCCTGTACCAAAATTCAGTGCTGATGTCTACAAAAAGGCTCAACAAAGTATACCATTGCACAGCAAGGACAAACGTAACAAACAACACCTTAACCAAGAGGGCCAGGGTTTCCAAAATGCCTGATGATGGGATGGAAGCTTGCAGGGAAGTTTAGTCCTGCTCCGAAGCAAGAAGTGGCACCTTTGCCACAACAACCTGCTGAGTCACAAGGCTTTGAAGCACTGCTTAAATACACAGGGCTTCCTCTGTTTTACTGGTTTTATGTTTTATTTTACCTATTTTTCAGAAGCTCATAAATTGAGGTGTCTCATGACAGTCCATAACTATTTTAAAATAAACATTTTCATTAAACAAGTGGATTTTGGTACTAGAAAATCACCAGCTTGAAAGGGCTTTTGTCAAAAGTTGGTGGAGGCCCTGGTAGACTGTTCAAACATGGGAGGAATTTCTGCCTGCATAGTGAGTCCTTTGACTTTTCTAAAAGTATTATTGTTTGAATGTTCAGTAACTTGGAAGCAAAAAGACAACATAGCTCATTTGTTTTTGGGGTTTTTTTTTTAAATATATGTGGAGTTAGGTCATGAGAGGCTTCTAAGTTTCAGCCCGTGTGTCTGCCACTGAGTATTCTGTGTATATGAGTATTTAAATGCACTGTAAATAGCACTCAGAGATGCAGTGACATCAGCAGCCTCAGGAGTTAAGGCAAGACTCAGCGAGTGTTTGTTCTGAGCCCTCAAAGGCCTAATATGTTCACTGAACAGAAGAGCATGATAAGGATGTGTCTGTGCAGGAGATGTCCACAGTGTGATGATCATAACAAATATGGTGGTACTGATTGACTCCTGCTGTGCTCCCTTCTACTGCCAGCCTGAGCATTGTCCCACAGACGGGAAGGGTTGTAAATAGCTGCTTCTCCATAGAGGCAATCCTTAGGCGAGTTGTGACTCTATTATATTTTTATCTTTTGCCCCTTCCCCTCCTGTAGCTCTAAATTCTATTTCCATGTTCATTTTGAATATTGCCTCTAAGATGTTGTTAGCCTTTGCGAAGAACAGCTTGTATCCCCCTGCTAAAGACCTTCTCTGCCCAAGGCAGGGTATGCACCAGAATTAATAAGTGGCTTTGCATAAAAGACTGCATAAAAACAGTCACGGAAAAGATTCTGGAATGTCAAGGGCTTTAGTAAGTGTGCCAGGTGCCTTAGACTGAAAGGGTTCCCAGTGCCTGGTGTCACTTGCAAGTTCTCCTCACACTAGTGAGCTTCTTAGAGAAAAAGAGTCTATTTACTCATATCTGGACGAGAAATTGAATGTACTCAGAGACTGAGGATAATCCTGCTGATGAGCTAGAAATAGAAAATAACTGAGAAGAGAGTATTTGTCTTTTTTTAACTGACTTGAATACTCTGCATGCTGAGATGGGTGGTAGTAGTAATGAGCTAGTAGATATTGGAAAATACTCTTTTGGGTCAGTCGACTATGCAAGTAACCTGGCCTAGGGAGAAGATGTAGGTGAGGATATTAAACTCCAATCTCCCTGTTTATTTTCAGGAAAAAAAACCCCAAATGATATTTCTGAAAGTAGCTAATTTTTTGTAGCTGTTTGACTAGGCATCTATCATAGGTGACTTTCCTTGGCTTAGTTTATATGGGATCAAAGAGAAACCGCAAGGCAGGAGTAATGCAGCTGAGCAAAAACTTCAAAGCAAATTGCTTTAGAAATTTTCCCCCTTCACAAAACAGTGATGTTTTAAATTTGATGGAGTGTTTTGGTGAAGTCTGAATCCAGTGTTCGCTCTCCTAAGCCATCCTTAGCAGCATCTGGGTTACTGACTTCTTGTACTGGGAGAGCATTTATGCTGTTCAGAAAACTGCTGTTTTGGCAAAGCAATTGCATTTTAGCAGCTTGCCAAATGCAAATGTGATAGCAGAATAATATTTCACTCCTTCCCTCAGCTATTCTTTACAGTAATGAGATGGTGATTAAGAGTCTATTTCTTTACCAGCAAGACTCACAGTTGGTAGCATCCTTTCCTTGGACATGCACTAGGTAGCCGTGTTTGGATCTATGATCCAGCTGCTTGGGGCTGTCTCAAATGCTTTGCATTGCCCTCTGACATCTTCAGTCACTTGGCCAGGCGACTTCCTTTCCTGAAAATAGGACTCAGCATCCCAAGACCAGTTCTAAAATCCCCACATCCAGGACTCCCAGATTTTCTTTCCTCTCCAAGGTTCTACCACTGTAACATTAAGGAGCACATGATGTTACTAAACCAATTGTTGTTTATGGAAGCAAAGAAGCGTATAACAAGACAGCAGTATGCAGCTCTCTTCTCCTGTTTCCTTCAGGTGTTTTGGTCGATTTAACTCGGAGTCTTCTGCAACATATAGAGTACTTCTTTTTCCCTAAAACTAGTTTTCCTACCTTCAGATGTACATTCCCAGTCTGCTACAGTACCAGGGGATTGCAGTACTTCATCAGATAATCATTTTGGTGAACACCTCACTAAAATCTGAATTTAAAAAGCTGGGGTGTGGCACAACTTTCAAAATAAACAGTACTTCATTCAAGGATACCTCCATTTCACAGGGCAGTTAACATATAAAACAACATACGTTCAGTTTCAGGCCTGCATCCCAGCATCTGGATTTGTCAGCTCCGTCTGGCATCTAATAAAAGGACAGAACCTCATAAATTCAAATCAGAAAACAAAATGGTTTTTATAAATTTATGACAGCCATATAGAGATGTATTCAACTAGATGTATTCACCTGTTGTTTAAGAGTTTACCAACATTGTTTATCCAGGGGTTACACTTTTTTTTGACCTTTCTTTTCTTGTTACCATACCTAAAGAAGCCCTTCTTGTTATTTGCATTCCTTGTCAGGTTCAGTTCCAGCTTCAGCTTGGCTTTCCTTGCCCCATTCCTACACAACCAAACTTCATCTCTATACTCTTCCCAGGTTACCTGTCCTTGTTTCCACTGCCTGTGGATTTGTTTCTTTCCCTTTAGTTTGACCAGCAGGTCCCTACTCAGCCATGCCGCTCTCTTGCTTTCCTTGCCTGGTTTCTTGCTCCTGGGAATGACTAGCTCTTGTGCTCTGTGGATGACTTCCTTAAAGATCTACCAGCTCTGTTCCACTCTCTTGTCCCTCAGGCAGTCTTGCAGGGGATCCTATTGACTGTCCCTTAAAGTTTCCTAAAGTTCAGGGGCCTAACTTTACTCCTCACCCGACCCTTATCCATCAGGATCACAAACTCCACTCACGCATGATTAAGTTAAAAGAGAAAATTAAATCCTGGTGGGATTTCTCTCTGTCTGCAGCCTAGATAGTCCCACAGCTGTACATCAGGTTCTCAAAAAAGAGATGCATGTGTCAAAGCACATACAGGATCAAGGTCTATGACACTGTGGTCTTTCTTACACGTATTTCTGTTGTTCGAGATGCTCGCTAGGTTGTTTTCTTTCTGGGATGAAAAGAGTGGTGTTTGTTTTTATTACCCTCATTCCCTCATTTCCTTATCCAGGCAGGAACGCAATAGTAGTTCTGCCTCATAGGTCTGCAGGAAATTTAAGACGCCAGAAAGCTGCTCCTTGGACCACCCCCAGACATTTTTTTTCCTGTTGATGCAGGAGACTATTTAATTGAGGGCTGATTTGCCAAACTTACTCGTTGACGCTCACCAGTACCTGCCTAAACACTGACGGTGATTTTTTTCCTTGCCTTCCTCCTCTTTTGGACAAACTCCACACAATGAAGATGCTGCTGAGCCTGATTGCTCTGCTCTCTGCAGCCCAGCTGGCCAGAGCAGCCCCCCCAACTTGCTACTCGAGGGTGCTGTCTCTGAGCAAAGAAATCACAGAGTCCTTTAAGGAGCTGCAGACCTCCAAAGCTGTGGTGAGTCCACCCAAAAACTGCTCCTGCACAGACAGTGCAGATTGCTGCTTTGGACACGGGTTTCTCTCGAAACAGAATTGCAACAGGTCTTTCTTCTTTCCTGCAGGACTCATGCGTGGAGACGCTGCCCAGGCTGTACTTGGACATACATGTAAGTTGGCACACTTCTTTCTTACTGTTGTGCAGTAAAAGCAGTTAATGACAGGTGAGAATAACTTGCAAGATTGTACCCCAGAAAAGTGATTTTAAAGGAATTTTTAAAAGCTTAATTATCTAGAGAGAGGAGTGACCAAAAAAACCCCTTATTTTGAACCTTACTAAAATCCCTATGGATTTCTAAGACTTTAATTGGTTAAAAATTTAAAAATGTGAGATCAATATTTTTAAGTGATTACCATATGTGCATTGTTAATTTACTGTGAGAGAGCCTTTTCAAAAGTTAAATATGTGCAACAAAACTTTGAACAATACTTTAAAAGAAGAAATGCAGAATAAACTTTCTTCACTTAATAAATCTACTTAGTTTTATACCCTAATTGTTTTCTGGTATGTAGTTGTAATAAAAAGAAGTGCAGGAATACCTTTTTGGTTTTTTTTCTGTTTTAAACAGCCACTTGTTAAATCCAGAAAGAAAAAATGTGCCTGAGGATATAAAAGTGTGATACTGAGAAAAGACATCAATAGTCATCTCCCAACACAGACAAAATAGCCTCCTGCACACACAGTTAATGTCATAGTGCTCTGCCCTGGGATATTTGATATATTCTGCTTCTTTTCCCAGTGCTCCACTAAGTAAATAAAAAATAGAAAATATCAGACAAAACAAATGTCGGACATATTTTTTCAGGAGCAACTACATCATCAAGTCTTGTAATTCAGGATCCTCTAGATCCCAATTCCAGAGATGTCAGTGTCATTGCAAAGAGCAAACAATGTGAGTCCGATGCCTCAGTTTCACTTGCTTTAAAGCAAAAGCTGGGGTATTTATTTACTAATTTCTCAAGGACATTGTGAAATTCATGTTGCCTGTACTTTATTTTGATAACACAAAATCTGGGGTAAAAATTACTCTGAAAAAATCTTGGCTAGTAGCCTGTTGTACAGGAACAGAGGAATCAAGTCTGTGAGATCTTGATAATTCATCAGCTAAATCAGCTACTCCTTTAAAAGGGATACAGTGCACCTATTCTGTAGGTAACTCCACCTACTACAGGAGCAGATTTGATTGTGTTGGCACTGCTGCCTCCTAAAGCATGTGAGAAATAAGCTGGCAGGTCAAGATTGTGTATACTCATTTTTCCAAGCCCTTATTTGGACTAAACAACTTTGTTATGAAATATTGACAATGAATTTTCCTAACTAAAGGATACATAAATTACATGTACATAGTGGTAGGAATTCAAGGTTCCCACGTGAGCAGTAAGAATTTTAGAAGTGGTGGACAAGAAACATAAATCTGTGTTTGCTCAGGGTTACACAGACCTCTTTTGCGTGCTTTGCAGAATTACTGTGTGTTGGCAAAGCTCCGTGATTTTGTGGCCTACCCCAGATGTGACACAGTGCTTGAAGTGAATGAGCTGAAGGAAAAAGCCCGGAGCCTGTACACCATCTTGATCTCCTACTGCAGAAGGGTAGGTCAAGATGCATCAACAGGGACATCGTCTCTGCTTTTAACCCTCTCTGTCTCCACACTGTTCCCTAACAAACAAATCTGGATCAGGCATGAGCTTCTCAACACTGTGCTATTTTCTGCCTTTCTTGTTATAAATGTCAGCCTTCTTTTTTTTGTTTCTCCAGGACTTGGTGTTCCTCAGTGATGACTGTAATGCTCTGGAAATTCCCATTGAACGCTCCATCACTGAGAACTAAAAGAGAGTTAACTCAAAAGTTGTATGTGGGAAATCTTCAAGGAGATCAAGAGTCAAAATATATATATGCAGTCTACAACGTTAACAACTAAGATCTTTTCCAAGCACACTGGCAATATTATCTCAGACCTACCCATTTTTCTCTGCCTTGGCAGGAAATGAATTGCATGCCTTGCATACCTACCGAGCTGCTAGGGAACCTACCATTAGGGAGCAGTTTTTCATTTGGCAAGGTATGATGTTTCAGCTTAGCCAAATGTATAAAGTACGTTTTGTTTAAACATCAGAAACTAGATTTTTAAAACTCTTTTATGAATAACTAGACTCATATAAAGAAAACACTTCATCATTAACATTCTATCCTGACTTAGCTGTTTTTCTTTTATTAGACAGGCATGGAAGGGACCATATTTGTTTTTCTTAAAGTGTTTGATGGAAGAAGTGTAACTCCATACTGGCAGATTTGTCTGCCTGTGTAGCTCACATATGTATGTTGATAGTTTTTGATGTCACACTTGTGAGAATAGAGGTGAAAGTAACATGTCTCTGTGGAAAACTAAATAAAAACAGCCTTCTAATCCAAGATGCCTGTGTTACAACATGTCTTTCAAGATCAAGCCAAAAGGTGTCATTCTTGCAAACTTACTTTTCACAGTCACTTGCAAGTTGTTTTTCACAGCAAAAGCTTTGTTTCTGTAGTGATGCAAACTTTGCTGCATCTTCATGACTTGACAATGTGTACATTTCTACTAGGAGAATTTTTCCATACTGCAAACATTTCTTTAAGGAAATTAGTAATTTTTTTTAATGGCATTTCTGTGTTGTGAGAATGTAAATTCTGAATGAGAGGCTCAGAAAGCCTATTAAAAGTTTGGACAGTTTTTTAAGACATAACCCATATACTTGAGGTATTAAGTATAATAAAATTTCCAGGCAATAATTCCAGGGTATCTTCAGCATCTGGAGCACATGAGACCTTCACAACAAACAAGATTGGAAAGGATCTTCCCCCTTTCTTGGAATTAGCTGCTATTACCTCAGAGAATCCCTTCCATCCTTCTGTGCAAATGGTTCATCTCCTGTATAGTATTTGCTGACCGTTCATCTACAGAGCTGCCAACCCTGGCGAATTGGTCAGTGGTCTCACTATGTTTTATAAAACCCCCATCTTCTCTAGTCAGGTCTTTATGTGACAATGCCAGCTCCTCTATTTGTTATCTGGATGATATAAACCAAATACTTGACAACAGTTATGTAAAAAAAGTGCTTGGGGTGGGTGGGAAAGAGTTTTTTTCTTTATTTTGGAATTGCCCTGTCCTGTAGAAACTACTAGTCCGATTTTAGGTATAGAAAATTTTACTGTCCCTTTGAATCACAGAACAAGGATGGGAAAATCTGAACCCAGGAGAGGTACAGAGGGAAGAAATAAGTGCTCTTTTTTCCAATTTGTTTCAATTCTAAATGTACATACAAGGAATGTGCCTGTCAGACTTTGTAATTCTCTCTTGAAGATTAATCCCT
Source organism: Grallaria varia (assembly GCA_013396735.1). Classification (NCBI taxonomy): domain Eukaryota; kingdom Metazoa; phylum Chordata; class Aves; order Passeriformes; family Formicariidae; genus Grallaria; species Grallaria varia. Next base: position 1,278,796 of record VWZG01006760.1, on the reverse strand, counting down.
CATGTGCTAACCTTACTAATTCTTTAGAGGAGCCATTCTGCCCATAGGAGTTCCACTCGAGTGTCTCTACACGCATCTGGTAGACAGTAGTAACTCAGCAATCTGATCTAATACCAGGCTGAACTCGAAGACATGTAACAGCTCAGATAGCTCTACCAGCAGGAAAATCATTGGTTAGTTTGCCTTTCAGGATCCTTCTCCAAGGCAGCAGTCTCTGTACAAAATTCTAAACACTCTGGAGACACCAATACCTCTTTTTCTGCATCACCTGGACATATCCATGACCAACTCCTTCAGCAGCAGCCATATCCTGGAATAAGGGCACCTATTAGCATGCTGGCTGGGAGCCTGGTACCCACCAGGTACCTTGGTTCCTGGATCAAGGCAAAACACAGGTAGAGTTGAACCCTTTGCTGTCGGACTCCACATTCAGGTTTTTGATTCCTCAGCCAGGAGCTGAGACACCTCCTGGGGAAGGAAGCAACGCTGGGATAACATCAAGGTCTATACACTTCCAGACAAGTACCAAACCCACACCAGAGCCTCTGTTTTTTATACCTTTATACAAAGACAGCCATGGATGAACCCTGCAAGAAAGTGTGGTATGGTCACCACGGGCCATGGTGCTTACAAAGCTAACCCAGGGACTGGGCAGTGCACATGCTCAGAAACTGGCAGCAGAAGCTGTTCATTTTTGGCTGTTTTTTCCACCTCCAGATGTCACAGGTTTAAAACACTGGCCTGTTATAAAGCTTGCATTGTGACCCGGCAAGCAGAGCAAGACGTGTCCTTTTCTGCAGAAGTCCATACCACTCTATCCCGAGAATTAGGCCTTGGATAAATGGGCAGGTAATGCTTTCCTGTCTCAGGGACACACATTTTCCAAAATCAAGTATTTGCTGAGAGTTTTTCCATGGATCTGCTCAAAACTACTCATTGTATTTCTATATTGAAGCAAATAAGCCTTCCCTAGACATCTTAATGCAACTCATTATCTTAACTCCAGATTTTTCCTGTAATTTTCCCATTCTTTCAACTACCTTCCAGATATTCCTGTTTCAGGCTGATTACCTCTGTGAAGAAAATGTAGCCTAGTTTATTTAGGACAAAACACCTTGAAAGAAGTCTTTGGAACAGAAAACAGAGTAGAAATCATTACTTCATTAGCATTGCTTTGGTTAGAAACTTCAGCTTTTTCATGACAGACAAGGGGACACTGTCTGCAGAACACTTAGCATGGCTGCTGACCAACAGCTCCATTCTGCTACATCCTAGTTCTGCAGAAGCAGAGAAAAACAAGTAGGTGCTTTGGGGACTGTACATACTTCGATGGACTTTAAAAGCCTATCCTCTGTTTGCAGATGCTGTATATTTTATTCCCAGAATCAGGTTTTCTGGTTGTTGGTGTGATTTTACAAGTATATTCCCTATGGTTTATGCTGTGACTCTCTCCACATCTCATGTGTCATTTTTAATGGAAAGTGTGCTGAAAGCGAAGCTATGCTTTTTCATTTCACAGTAACCTGCTGTCATTCAGGCTGTCTTAATGAGATTTGTGATTAGATGAATCCTTTTTATCAACTACATCTTTTTCCAGATTGTCACAGTCCAGGGGAAAAAAACCCCACTGATAAAGAGACATAATCCACTTGTAATTTGGCCCCCAAAAAAATCCACTTACCCCTTTCAGTAAGACACTCACTCTACCAACTTTTTAATTTACTATTATACCAGGTATATAAGAAGCAGCGGAGCCATTCATGTAGCTGAACATTTATTCCTGCAACACAGCATTCCATGCTCATTAGGGCCCCAGCCAACAGGGAGACTGCGGAGGGATTAAGAAGGACATATTTGTTGTAATTTGCCAACTGGCATCTTGCCTAGTTATTGCAGAATATTATTAAAAGCACATCATTAAGAAACTGTGCTCAGTTTGTACAGCCATTAGGGAAGAATTGCAGAAAACCAAAGCATCTGTTCTGTTTTCTTGCCTGTTGAGGGAAGTTTGTTGTAAGAAGCTGTCAATCCTAGGATTAGGCTTTCTTTTGCAGACTTCTCTCCCTCTGCAAGAAGCCTCACTAAAGACCTGGGCTGCTAAACTGTCCCTTGGATTATCAGGTGGAATCTCAAGGTCTTGGGGACTGCCACTGCAAAACTATTAAAAAATAATAATTTGCAATGTTGTGAAAAATTTAAAGACTAATTTTACTAGAACCAACTCCTTTCCCTTCTTTTTTTTCCCATCTTACTCACTTGGGTTTTCCTTAAGTAGGCACTCGGGTTGCTTACCTCCTCATACACTTTTTTTTGGTGAAATTAGGAAAGGTGGCAGCCTTTGAAGAGATAATTAGATCATTCAAGGTGATGAGGTTCCACTGGATAGCATATGACTTGCTACTAATTAATGTGGTGGAAATCCTATAATTTTTTTTTTTTAAGCAAAGGAAAAATATTAATGCAGCATTGAGGAGGAATCTGATCTTTTAGGCTATACACTTTGAGCAGACCAGTAGTTTGTATGAACACCAGATTTAGGAGTGTCCATTTGTCCATTACATCTTTTCCAATGCTTGTGGTATTTGAGGGTTGCACTAATGGGATGTTGACAGAGATTTTCCGAAAGTTTGCTTCAGTGCTGAAGTCTTGCAAATAATGTTACCTTACAAACATTTAACTGCTGTATTTTGACCAATACTTTTTTTTTCCCACATTAAAATCTTCTCATTTCTGGAGCGTATGGCAGTGCAAATGAAAATTACAATGGACAAGCTCCAACAACTTTATCTATGCAACTTTTTGCAGTCACGCTTTTCTTTTAGGCTTTTTATGGCCAGGAACTCTGTGCCATGCAAGATTTTACTGTTAGCTCACCAGAATAAACAAACCACTCTGCAAGGGAGCTGTGAGTAGCTAAGTCATAAATCAGAGACCAAGTCCAGAGAAAGATCATGATCTTGTTATCAAAAGACTTTTCGGTTTAAGTTTCCTCAGCATAGACTAGACATATATCCTCAGATAAATAATATAGCAATGAACAGAAAACCTATTAAAATACCTATCTTTTCAATATAGATAACTATATACATATATACCCTGAAGTCTTGCAGGTCTCTAAAGAGGATGTGTTCAGGCAGATAAGAGGATTGTGAAGCCTAACAGATGTGAGGAGAAGAAAAGCTTCTCCAAAGATGTTTTGCAATTGATTGAAATATTGCTTCATTAATATTCAAGCCTTACAGAAAAAAGAAAAAAAAAAAGACAAAGTCATAGAACAAGAAAGAAGCTCAAGGCCTCCTAATGCATCTCTTGAGCCCAAGACTAACTTGACTATTCCAGGTCATCCCTAGTAGCAGTTGGCCTGAAAGACTTCTATGAAAAAGTTGATCTAGAAAGTCCACAACACTTCAAATCACTGCATTCCAGAGCCCCCTTTTGTTACAAAGTTTTACCTGGCACTCCATTGATCCTCTCAAAATTTAAATCCTTTGCTTCCTTATTTGTTCATCACAGAAATGGGGATTGGATTGTTATTTTTCTGTCTTTGCAGCAGACGCTAGTATACTGGAAGACTTCTGTCTCTCTCTCTCTCTACTCCAAATCCAGTTCTTTCAAACTGTCTTCATTGGTCAGAGGTCTAGAAAACATGTCCCTTCTTGTTGCCTTTCTTCTAGCTCTGTTCACTTGACTCCCATCTCTTTAGAAGCGCAGTGCTTGAAGTTAAATATAGACAACCAGCTGAGGCTTTATCAATGTCAAGTAGTGTAGAAAGAAAGATTTATCGGTAACATAGTGAAAACAGTACATTGCAAATGAAAAATTATCTACGAGTATCTGCAGACAATGTTTCACCTTTTTATTTAAATTTTAAGATAAATGTAGAGGGTTAGGGTACAAGTTGGCACCACTACTCTATAATAAAGAAAATGTTTTGGGCAAAACAAAAAACCTAACAAATAAGAACAGTAAATAATGAAATACAACGGCTGCTCCTTTTGTTGTCCTGTCCTAACTACTAAACACTTGCCTTCCTAATCAGGGCGGCTGCAGCCAAGATGCTTTTTGGCAATGGTCTCTGGTCCATGCTATCCCCTAGACCACATCTGAAATGTGTTTGGAAGGGTGACTTCTGCCCCAGGTCAAAACTGCCCAGAGCTGCTATAACAATTTCCAAGTATAGCTATACATGTTTCAATACATGGAATGTTCCTAACACTGAGCATATAAATAAAGGACTGATTTTGGAACACAGTGGTTCAGTCTTTCTCCTGGGAGAAGAGTCGTGCTTTCCAGATTGTTATTACATTTCATATTATTTTTGAATTCAAACACCAAACCTGAAGTAGTCCGCAGAACAGATTCAAAATCTTCCTAGTCTCCTTATGACTTTCCCACTGAGTAAGTATCAGATAAATGAGTTAGAAAGGTGTTATTCCTATTGAGAGAGAAAGGGAAGCAAGAACGCAATTTTAGCCAACGAAGGTCAGGCAGGATACTAATGACCTAGAAAGGGAAAAAATGCTACTTCGTCATCACAGCCTTTTTGTTGTTGTTGTTAGTTTGCTTTCTGCTATTTAATACAGAGGGGGCTTTTTCTGCACTTGCAGAATTTAGGCTATTTTTTGCCACTGTGAGTTCTCTGAGGTCCATGAGTGTTTGGCTGTTCCTGTCTTCTTATGACAGCTAGACAGCTGGAAGACATGGGCTTGGAAAGCAGACAGTTTATCAAAATTTATTCCTTGATCAGGACACAGAGGCCAGGTCAAGGGAGCAAAGAAATACACGCAGGCTGTTCTATAGCCTCCCTTCTCCCAGTCACTAGCCATAGATCTGGGATTTACCTGCATTTGATGCCTCCAAACAGCTCTCTTTGTCTCTTAGTTGATGTGAAGTGTACTGTTTTCCTTTGTGTCCTCCTCTGAAATTTTAATTATAAGCCATAATTAATTTTTTTAAATGTTTAATTTATTTTTTTTTAGAAGACATGCAAAATCAGTTCTAGGCTAAAACACATCATGAGAACCTTTTGTTCGGCCTTTACATGCACTGGGATGTATATTCTGAGCTAACCCATCCTACTGTGCAGTTCAGAGCTGGACTAAGCCATAGCTGCTTCTGAGAGCATGGCAGAGAGTTGCATTTATGGAGCACCTTTCTTCACCCAGCATTTTTATTCCCCTTAAACTCTACTGCTTCATTTGTATTAAATATCTGAATGTGCAGCACTGAAGAAGTCTTAGGAACCAAGCTTGTATGGACACTAGGACAAAATCTATGGCCAAAATACTTGGAGCATGGAGTACATATGCCTTCCCTGAAATCCTCTTCATCGAAGGTAAAAAAATGTCATGAAGTGATGCATGAAAAAGGAAGAATAACACAGCACAACAATCTGCTGGAGAAGCAAGGTTGGATAAACTTCCATCATGGACACAAAAGAACCAGCAGAAGGTCAGAGCCACATCTTTCCCCCACCCATGCCTCACCTCACTGCTCAGTACTTGTGAGAACAAACGGACTCGTCCAACTGCCTAAGATAAACTTGACATAAACCTTGTCATTTTGCCATGACCTACAGAGTAAAAAGTTTTCAGCTGATCCTAAAGGTCACTTGGTCACTTTGGCTGAAAAAAGAGCAAGGAATGGGGATGGGAACAAAGGAAAACCAGGCAAGAGCATCCTGCCCCTTTGTTTGTTCAAAGAAAGATACTTCAGTTTCCACAAAACTGTTTTCTTCAATCAACTGCAAATGCATCAGTCTTGTTCCAGTCTCCTGTAATAACATTTTATCACTCATGTCCTCACAAAGCAGACTTATGCAAAAAGAGAAATTATGCAAATAAAATCATTTCTAATCATCACTGTCTTCAAAGGAGGACAACAAAGCGTTGCTCTCAAGAAAACCTATTGATAAGGATAATTATAGTATTAGGCTTTCTCAGTCATCTCTTCATACATACAGTAATTACTTTCGACTTAGAATCTTTTATCAGCATGGCATAAAAATCTGGATACAGATGTAGACAGGTGAAGAAAAGATCACGAAGTGTTTTATTTACATTAATTACAGCTCATAATACCTCTGACAACTCGGAAAGAGATTATTAAGTTCAGACATTAAGGCCTCTAAATAGACAGCTTATTTAGTTATTCAAATGTAATTTTGAGGATCTACATATGAACACTGTGACACAAACATCTTGCGTGGGATCAGACAGCAAATTGAGGATAGTGCCAAAAATAAAGCAAGTGCCTTTTGAGCCTTCTCCTCTCACTCTGAGCACTGCCTCTAACACATATCCTCAAGTAGTCTGGGTGTGGCTCTTGTATTTACTGACAGCCAGCATTTTACACAGCAATCAAATACATGACCATTTTATTGTTCCTTGCAAGCTTTTGACCAAAGCTAGGTTTGTGGTCCAAAATTCATATTACATACGCCAGAACTGGTTTGAAGAAATATTTCGTCCCTAACAAAAATCTTGTCAAGCCAAAGAAAGGGCTTTGTTACATGTATCTCCTAGTGACTTGCACAGGACACATGATATTCAAAAGCAAAGACCTGATGGTCACAGAAAAACGTACTTTGCAAATTGATTTTTGGAAAGAACATAATCCACAGTTTGGCAGCAAACAGTAACTTCAGAACAGTCATGGATTCCTAAAAAGTGTTGAAATCCTGAAGAACAATTACAAACTGTTTAACCAGGATCACTAAAAGCATACTGATTCATTATTGATGTCTTCAAAAGCCAATTCTGCAGCCACCACCGCTGAAACCATATGATGCAACTCCATACGCTTCGCATGTTTAGAGTCAGAGATCAAGATAGACTATATGATAAGGTCCCACAGCTCTTCTCTCTTTTACCTGGGCAATCAAATGCAATTTCATACAACACCACTGAACAACTGGGGAAAATCAAGAGACCTGTCAGGATCAGAATTGACAATTGTAATTAAAAAATGAGGGAAAGAAATCAACACCTGCAAGAGGTGTTAACTGTAGCGTTACAAACACTAGTATTTTAAGTGTGATTCATACTGATTGTCAGGGTATGTTATCAAGTGTCTGTGGTAGAGATCAGATGAAATAACTGATGCTAGTAAATGGAAAGCTCTAGCTGGCAATGATATTTCCTTTTTTGCAACTCTGCAGACTGATCAATACCAGAACGTTACACAAATATGCAGTGTATTTAATGTATTTAATTTCTGCCATACTGCAATTGCTGTGGGACTGGATGCAGTGTGGGATTTATTCACTGGGCAACCATTACAAAGAAACATATGAAAGTCAGAAGAAATCAAAAACCCATTGAAATATCTATATGTCAGTGATTCAGAAAGATTACTCCAACATCCAGGGTCCATACCTGGACACACACTATAAAATAACTTTATGCCATGCAGTTTGCACTGTCCTCACTGGACATGCCTGATGCTTTGGTTCTGCTACTATCTGTTGTAAAACCTATTTGATATAAACAACTGCAATCTTTCTCTTCATTCCTGCCAAAGTTCAATTCCACCCTTTCAGCACTGTAACAGAATGCAGAAATTTCCTTAAATCATCAACGGCATTCATTTGGGCCAAACCGCACTGGCCCTAACTCACAGGAAGCACCTGACTCAGTGCTACCGCTTGCCAGTTCCTTGACTCCAGTGATCACAGATATCTGAATGCAGATCTGTTGCTCCATCACAGAGCAGCTGAACAGCCATGGCAAGATGCTGTGACTGGGCCCATGTCATGTCACAGAGCTCTGCACTCAAAAGGAGACCCCCAGGAGGGGACATACCCACAAACATCCTGCCCCTTCCTCATCGCGCACACTCTCACAGGAGTTGGCACTATGTTAAGACTTACACAAGGAGACAAGGAGTCTTCATGGGTCATAGATTTCTTTAAAAAAAAACCTTTGCAGCCTTCTATTACTGCTACTTGAAGCAAGTCGGTCTGTTAAGCTATAAGTAACCCTTGCTCATTGCTTCAATCTGGAAAACAGATGTTGTGTCACACCATCTGAGTCATTGAGCTATACCAAAAAAAATGCCAGCAGAAACACTACTGTCAGCTTTTGAAACTGGCTGGGTGCTACATAAGTTTTAACAGCACATTTACAGAGAAAACAGTGAAGTTGGCAACAATAACTCACACCTTTCATATATATATATGTATTTTATATTTTTTCGTAAGCTTAGGCTCCCACTTCAGAGATTGCGTGCTGGTTGGTTCAAACAGGTTTTACAATCAAGCTTTTGGCATTTCACCATTTTTGCTTTTCAATTGTTCACAAATTTATGACTTCAACTCACCAAGTCAGATTGCAAAGTCAGAAAGCTGCTGCATGGACTGTTTTTGTCTTCTCCACTCCACTTGTCATTATTGATTTTGAAATCTGCCTCTTTACAGCCGACTCAGGGTTTATTATTAACAATAGCCAGACACATTCTGATGTTACTTGATGCTACTTGATGCTGAAGATAGGTTTGGATAAATTGAGGGAAGATTACTGTAATACAAGAAAATGAGGATCAGTTTTGTCTCTGCAAGTCTGGAGTATGAAAAGTTTATTGCCATGTTTAATTTCTCTTTGCTGGAAGACACATGAAGTCCAAGAGATAAATTTGTCCCAAATGTGCAGAAAGCAGTGAATCTCATAAAAACTCTGGTCATTTATCCTTTTAGTCAATTGCCATAAATCAACCCCCAAACCCATGATTTATTAATATCCTGTTATATAATGGAAGTTGCAGACTGTGAATCTATTCCCCTTGAAATTACATTCCCTATGCTCCACCCTTCTTGTAGAGGATGTCTTTACCCATGCTTAAGCAAGAGTACCAAAGAGCCTGCATAGGTGACCAGGGAGCTCCTGTCAAAACTCAAATATAAAAAAAAAGGTGAAATGGGGTAAGAAGACCCGGGAGGAATATGAAGACACCACCTGAGCAATCTGAGGCAGGGTTAGGAAAGCCAAAGTCCATCTAGAGCTGAATCTGGTGAGGAGCTGTGAGGATTTCTACAGGTCCATGGACCTGCATTCCATGGCAGCATGGACACTGATGAAAACAGAGGAGCAGCTCGTGGCAAAGGATGTAGCAAAGGGTCTTTTTCACCTCCGTCTTTACTGATAAGACCAGTCTTCAGAAATTCCAGATTTCTGAGACCACTAGGAAAGTCTGGAGAAAGAAAAACTTACTCTGAGAGGACAAGAGTTACGTAAGGAACATTCAGACAATCTGGACCTGCTCAGGTCTATGTGGCTTGATGAGTTTCACTTGTGAGTGCTGAAGGTTGATGTCATTGCAAGGCCACTCTCAATTATCTTTGAAAATTCATGATGATTGTGAGATATTTCTAAGGACCAGAAGAAAGCAAAAGTCACTCCTATCTTTTAGCAAGGTAAGAAGAATTTGGGTCATCATCATCTCCATTCCTGTGCAAGTCTTCCTGAAAACCATTTCCGAACATATAAAGGAAAAGTAGCTGATTGGGTGTGGTTGGTTTGGATTTATGAAGGGGAAAATCAAGTTTAGCCAAGCTGATAGACTTCTACTACCAAATAATGAGAACAGCAGGTGAGAGAAGAGCAGTGGATGCTGTTTATCTCAACTTCAAAAAGGCTTTCAACACTGTTTCCCATAATATCATCAAAGACAAACTGAAGTACAACATAGACAAGTGAACGATGAGATAGATTGAACAGTGGCTAAAATGCCAGGCTCAGAAGACTGTGAGCAGTAGAACGAAGTCCAGTTGGAGGCTGGCCATTAGCGATGTACCTCAAGGGTTGATGCTGGGGCCAACAGTTTTGGCCTGTTGTACAAGGCTTGTACCTGGAGAGGAGTAACCCCAGGCACAAGAGCACAGACCAAGAGTCCAGAAAGAAGCTTTGTAGAAAAGGACCTGGAAATCCTGATGGGCACCAAATTAATCATGAACCAACAATGTGCCCTTGTGGCAAAACAGTAATTGTGGGCTACATTAGAAATAGTGTTGCCAGCAGGTCAAGGGAAGTGACCCTTCCCTTCTGCTTTTCTGATTCACTCTTACTGTGAGGGTGGTCAGACACTGGCACAGGCTGGCCAGAGAAGCTGAGGAGTTTCCATCTTTGTGGATATTTGAAATGCAACTGGGCAGGGTCCTAAGTAACCTGCTTTGAGCATGTGGGTTGAACTATCTCCAAATCTGAACCTTCCCATCATTCTGCAATTATATCCATGACTTTTTGCAGGTACATGTTCCTCTTGAGCAACTCTAAGGAATATAGCTTACTGCAACTCTGCCAAAGGGATCTGAAAGATTTATTTGGTTCTCAGCAGAGAAAGGACCGAATAAAAGGTAGTCTGTATAACAGACTCCACCAGCGCAGTTTTTATTCTTGAAACATTTTCCCCCAAAATATTAGTTTCTCTAACAGAAGGATTAAATATAGACTTTATCAGAAAAACAGTTTCAGTAGTAAGGAACTCCAGTCTATTTAAACAGCTCACATGGGATTTTCCATTCACAAGATCTCTTTGCTAAATTTTACACTTGCAAATAGTTTTCTTTTAAGTCCAGCTTGGAATAGCAGAAACAGTTGCTTCTGTCATAGAAGGGAGGAGAGAGGGAAAAGCTGAATAATGTCTTTACTTGGAGGATAGTAATTTTCCCTGAGGAATGAAAAACAAACTTAAAAAACCCCAGTTACTCTCCAAGGGCACAGAGCTGAGTAGCGCTTGACAGTATAGAACAGGCTGTACCCTGGCTCTCATTCCATGAGTTGCTGCCTTCTCATGCTCTGTTGCTTCTTTTTCCCTTCTGTGACCACACACTCAATGTTAGGAATATTCCTCTAGGGAAGACACACTATTTCCTTTTGTCTCCTTTTTTAATTAAATTCCTAATTGAGTCTCTACAAAAAGAGATTTAAGATATCAAAGTAGAACCACCACCACCTCTTGGTAGTGTGGGATGAAGTGAAGAGATGTAAAAAGACTTCTGATGGTACTAAAGCTCATATTATCTTTCCCTCAATAAAAGGAATGGTTTGTTGCTGTGTAAGCATTCCCTGGCTTCAGAGGGAATACAAGGGCTGGATGGCCCACCAAACAAACTTGTCATCTATTACCACCTGTTACCACTTTGTTTAATGACTGTGGGCTCAGCTCAGCAGATCAGATAGATAGGCATTCTTTAAATCTATATTTAAATGTTATGCTGCATAGGAATGAATTTCAATGCACAGCACAGAAAGAGCTTCTAACTGGATCTTCCAGAACAGTTTTGTAGGAAAATGTGTTCCCAGGAAATGTAGCCAAGTATGGTGGGCCTATTTTACTTAACACCCTCATTAAAATTAATGGTTCATGCTGTTCCAGTAAGAGAAAAACAACAGCAAGGTTACATAAGGTGTTCTCATGAAGGATACGAATCTCTTTGTATCTAGGGAAATCAAAGTCTCATCTCTCCAAGCACATAAATACTAACTGAGATCGTACAGGGACATATTATTAAGTCAGCCTTTATGAGTACTAGCAATGCTTTGTAGACCAATACATTGGAGGAATTATGCAACTGAACCATACCTTGCATATAGTTGCATGTAGGTATCAAAACCATCATTTTATTAGGCCCTTTGAATTGAAGAGATTATTCTGAAAAGTTACTCAGTACATCTAAGCACAAAACTCTCCAAAGGTTAAACACACCAATACCTTGTAGAAAACTGGGTACAAGCATCTCAAAAATTTTATCAAAGTAATAGAAACCATCAGGAAAGCAGGAATAAAATTTACACCAACTGTAATAGAATGGAAACAGTTTAAAAAGATTTAGAGACTATTATATGTCCTAGCATTGTAAAATATGTAGGAAAGAAATAGGGCATTTGCACAACTGTTACTTTATCAATTTCTACAGTCACCAATGGAGACGAGAGTCCCACTGTGTTTATCAAATTAATTTGTGGTCTCAACAGCATATCTAATAAAAAACTAGTGGATGGATTGGCTTCCAGTTTGGAGCTCTCTAGACAGGTTTGATTTCTGATAAGCAGAAATTCTAGCTTTGAATGGTCACATCCAGAAGAACAGGATAATGCAATACTGTTGGCAACACAAGCGCAACAGCATTCCCTCCCTCTTCTACTCTCTCCCACCCCAGACACTCAGTCTATTGGTGCTGATAAATGCCCTACTTCTATAAGGAACATATGTGCAGATATACATATGTGTATATTTTTTTATTANCTAAATGAGCCAGGCATCCCACAGAGGTTTTCTCTGTGGTAAACACCACATAGAAAAATAAAGCCATATCACAGCAGAGAAAGCAAAAATAAACATGCTTTATTCAGCATTGCAGGAGGCAAGAACCATTCAGGCAAAACTATGGAAAATCACAGCCAGGAGGCCACCCCATCTTCTTGCTTTAGTTCTTTTCAGAGCTGTCATTTTTTGGGCATCATGTTTATACCCCAAAAACTGGAGTGTTCTTGCTTGTTTTCAGTCTGGTCTATGTTCATAACTTCAAAGTAAGACCAGGTCAAAGTCTAAATGAGTCTCGCAATAGCATGATTTAGATGGGGAGAATGAAAATCTCCATTCAAACAAACAAACAAACAAACAAACAACTACGAAAACCAAGACAAAAACCCAAGCAAACAAACAACAACAACAAAAAATCCTTGACCTGTAATCCAGCAAACTGATCCACATAAAACTGAGTAATTTGAAGTTCTGTCAAATCTAATTATTAAAAATAAACTTTCCAAACTTTAACTTGCAACAACTGAAGGGACAGCAGTTCACAGAATCCTGTGAACCACACAAGTCCTCTGTTAAACTATTATTCTTGTCTCCACAAATTGGTTTTGGCTTCAGATAAGGATAAAATGAATTCTGCTTTGGAGAGAGTACATTTGTGGCAAGATGGAGAATCCTATTCTAGGAAAGAGGGTGATTAGTGAATTACTGTAGTTCTGCCACTTAAACCTTCCTTTTTTTATTTTAACTTATGCAAAATTGTGACTTGCAACAGTCATGTTCTGACTACTGGACACATGAAATCATACCCTCACTAAAGACTTGACTTGCTGTATGTCTTTGTTTATGAAATGAATGCTTAGGCAATTCAGAGGACATTTCTCAGGATTTATAGGCCCATACACTGGTCTGACAGAAAAAGGAAAATGTGTATAATTTATGGCTAGCTTGGAGTGCCAAATCCTTGGCAAAGCAAAGAAGAGCAGGTTGTGTTAGAAGTACCCTTGTGCAATGGATTACAGAGATAAAACTTGAGATGGAGAAAGTGGAAGGCCTATCAAAAAATAAAGGAGAGATGGAAACAAATTCCAACAATTATCTGTCCAACAAAACCAGCTTAAACTCAGAAAACTGGTAGGCTCTAGCTGAAATGGGTCTGCACACCTTCTCTGTCTGCTTTGTGGAGAAAGCAGAAGGGAAGGTGCTCTCATTGGCACTTAAGGTCATGTATGGGATCAGCACAGCCCTCCTGATGTGCCTGAAGATGACTCAGAACAGCAAGATCTGTGGAGAAACTTTCTTGTGGACATCAGCCTGATCCTGAACAGTCTTTGAGGATCCAATCCTGCTTGGACTGGGCAAATGTCCTCCTCCTCCTCCAAATGCCACTCCATTCTCCTTCCATACCTCTTCACTCCCTCACTGTACCAGCTTTGCTCCCAGTTTGCTGTGAAGACCTGTATGGTACATCTTCCTTATCTCAAGCACCTGGCACAGATATAAGCCAAACCACATGCGTTATAGTAACAGATGTAAAAATTTCTGTTCTATAATCGCTTAGAACTGTGATGACTCCAGTTCCATAGCCTCACAAAGCACTGTCTTTTACCTCATGTTTTATAAATGAAATCTTCACATTAAAAAAAAATTCACACAGAAAATGCCACTCTCAGCAGTATTTCCCTTCCATGTTTTCTTGGAACTCATTTTAGATCCAGCCATAAATTTCTGCTGGTTCACAGCCATGGGGGACAGGAGGAGGTTAAATTCTCCATCTGTTCCCTGGCTTTCTAGCCATCCCTTTTCTGCCAAGGAAACAAAGTGCTGTTGGTAGAGAGAATCAAAATTCCCCACTGCCCCGATGGAGAGGAAAGGTAGGACACACATATTTATTTATAAGTGTTCAGGGCACTCAGCTGTCACTCAGCTCTTGTAGGGCCTGAAGCAAGCTATTCTGTTTAATAGGGAAAGCAAAAGCCATGCATGCAAGCAAAGCAAAACAAGGAATTTGTTCACTTCTCCCCAAGGGCAGGCAGGTGTTCAGCCATCCTCAGGAAAGCAAGGCTTCATCATGTGTAATGGTGACCCACCAGTCTGAACATCCACCCTCTTTCTCCTTCTTCCCCTGGTTTATTGCTGACTATGATGCCATATGGTGTGGGATATCCTTTGGACAATTGGGGTCAGATGTCCTGGCTGTGTCCCCTCTCAAATCCTTTTGCACCCTCAGGCTCCTTGCTGGTGGCATGAGATGGGGGCAGGAAAGGCCCTGGCTCTGTGCAAGCACTGCCCAGCAGTAACTAAAACATCCCTGTGCTACCAACACTCTTTCCATCACAAATCCCAAACACAACCCCACAGTAACTGCTATGAAGAAAATTAACTCTATCCCAGCCAAAACCAGCACACGCATACTTTTCCAAAAAGAGTGTTTCCCACAGGAATATCCTGTGCAGACACAAACACATTGAAGTTGTAATAAGGATAATTTACCAAAAAAAAAAAAAAAAAAAAATCAGATCTGGGCACAGTCACCCTCGGCAATGGCCACATCCCTTCCTGGTTAATGCAGTTTTAAGACTGGAGGAATTCTAGCTTGAAAGACATTGTCAACACTCCCACTACACCAAACTACCTAACACTTTGCGTGACTTTCACAGTGACTTTTATCTGGCATATTGATCAGGTATATTAATAATCATAGATCTCTAAATAAGCTGGGCTTCTATTACTATTCAGATAGACTTCTGTGGAAACTGGAATTTCTTATTATTCCTGTTACATTTTAGACTCTGAGAAACATGTAATTATTTACCATACAGCTGTGCTGTGTTCATATATTGCTGCTTACTTGTATGTAAAACTATAAAAATCCTTTTTCTCTCATCAGTGTAACATTCTTCCTCCAATTTCTGATAAGATATCATAGCACCTGCTCCACAATACCCTAGATTTGTCATTCAGAAATCTGGTCAGCTTATTTTCAGTGCAAGAGAATAGTTTATTGTCTTCCTTCAGGGGATTGTGATTCTATTTTTAATTAAAATAGATTTATATCCTTCTCTTATCACTAGGTTCAGACTGCATTTTCTTAAAGTGGACTCAGGCCAGAAAGAAATGTGGAAACACGCAATGAATCTTATTAAACCTGAAATAGGTGTTTTAGCTATATTCACAAGCCAGTCTGGTTTTAAGGTTTAATCCAGATCTTGCAAAGAACATCCAGTTCTTTCTGCACTATACAATTCATAATATGCCTTCAGATTACTTTTTAAAGGCAAATTCTATTTCATTCTCAGTCATAAGAGTGTTTATTTTTTCCTTTTGATGAATACATCCTGTGGAATTGACCTTTGAAGATGCTCAGAGTTCGCTGTTCTTCTACTTCTCCCACAGCTCTTAAAGCTTAGCTTTTAAACCAATGAAGAAATTTTTTTGAAATTGAAAGGATTTGAGCTTTCCCTGAACTTCTTTACTTGGAACAGATTTCAAGGGAGACCAGTGCTATACAGACCTTTCGTGTCAAGGAAAACCCCACAGTTGCTCTCTTTGAAACGTATGGAAAGAGAGTGGTAGTTACAATAAAGTAGTTCTCCTTTTTTCATGGTTGTTGGGTGACATTTAGGCTGCAGTGAAGTAAAAGAGGTCACTTATTTCTGCTCCCTTGAAATTAGGATTTCAGCCCTTCACATTAACCAAAAGCACACACTATTGAAAACTTTATATTCTTAAATAAAATCTCTACCTTTAATTTTCCTTCAAATCCAGTGACTCATTCCATCTTGTCACAGCATAGGCAGCCAGACACAAGCGAAGCTGCTATTATTTGGTTTTCTGCTGTTTTCTCCTTTCCCTCCCTTGAGAATCTTTGCTGAGTGTTGCCCCAGCAAGCAAATCAGAGCAGGTTATTGGAGTGTTTGTGCGGTGAGCCTAGAATTGTCCTGTTTTCTCACTGGGTCTGCTTGTTAAAGCTTTAGCAACTGAAAATTTCTTTATTCCTCCTTTTGTGGGGAACAAAAGGAGGTAAAATGTCTTCAGAAAGGATGGATACATCATTTCATGTGAAAGATTCTCATCCTGGCAGGATTTAATGCTCACGTGGACAATCACCTCTTTGATGCTCACGTGGGCAGCTGGATAAGCAACATGAATGAGGATTTCCTAGATGGGATGGGGGCAAGCACTGCTTCAAGTCCACACTGCCCCACTTTGTGAAGTATGGCAAATGACACTCCTAAAAACATCTGTACAGATGCAGGATAACTTTCCAAGACTCTCTGCTTACTTACCCGGAGGAAGCAGAAGCTGATTCACAGCCTTACAGCTGAGAAAACCTTTCCAGAAGCATTTACGGAGTATGTTCCCCGCAGGAATGTGCGTCCACCCTGAGACCTTAAAGCAAGAATGCCATATGAGCTTCAGATATGATGCCTTGCCTCATTTTACAACGTGTAGTAGTTTAACTCGTTGTCAGGCCATGGCCAATAAGGTGACAGCACAGACACCGGGCAATTAAAATGGAAGTGTGTATGAGGTGAATATGACTAGTGGCTGGTCACTTGCTGGTGCCAGGTGGAGCACATCATTTCACTCGTGGTTCATTGGTAGGAGCACTGTGGGTGCTGACACAGCTGAGAGTTTGTTCTCTGCCTCCTCTTTTTCCCATCAGTTCAGGAGCTGAGCACCCAAGGACTTGTAAATTCCTCCCTTTCACAAACAAGTATTCCCACTTGCAGTGGATTTTGTTGTGGGAAGGGGTTTATAGGCCAGCACTTAGAACCATCTGGTCAGTGTTTAACAAGAAGCTGAAGCGATAGCGCAAGTATATTTTATTCACGCAGGGGCTCTCGTGGCTAGCAGCCAGCTCCCAGGCTCCCTAAGTAATTTTCCCCTCCCCATCATATGCTTTAGAGTGATGCAGTAAGTTAAGCATTGAAAAAGCAATCTCTCAGATAAGCCGTCTGTCTCACCTTACATATCTGTCTTACAGACATAATCCTTACCTTCCTCACCCCAGGGTTAGTTACTGGGGCTTCAGACATGATAAACACAACTCCACCTCCATCCTTGCTGGGGCAAGCAGAACTACACTGCAGCCATCTCCTCCATCGATTTCAGGCAAGTGAGGGGTTTCAAAACTCTTGCCTGATCTAGTGGGGCTGCTGCAACTCCTGCTTTCTACCCAGGCAGACATACTCACCCCATCCTTAACAAAAGGTGTTAATTTTCAGGCAACTCCTTTCCTAAACTCCCTCAGCCCCATAATTGCCTGTGTCCTAGTGGCAGAGTAGGAGGCAGAATCACACAGCAGTGGAAGGAGTAGAGTCCAATTCAGATCGGGATGAGCTGCTGGGGAATCAAGATCTTGCCTCTGCAACAAGCTGCCTTGACCCAGGAATTGTGGAGCTGCACCTGGGAGGAAACAGCACGCCTCAGTACGAGGTAAAACACACTGGGACTTGACTGAGGTCAAACTAATGGGGATCCATGACTTTTATGCAGTCAGGGCAAATATGTCCACTCTGGCAGGGCACTCTCAGGCTGTTTACCAAAGTTGGTGTAGACAAACCCATAGAGTCTCTTACCTCTGCAGCACATCTTGCGCTTTTCAAGCACTTTCATGCCTCAGTTTTATGTGTCTGAACCACACCCATTCGCAGGTCAGTCTGACAGACAAGCCATTATCATAACTCCATCCTGCCCCAGCTGATCCTGAGGGCTACAACACTGAGTAAAACAAGACCTGAAGACTGACCCTGTCAGGGTTGTACTGAGAAATCCACAAGATGGAGGAATAAGTAATAAACCACTCATCTTCCTACTGCCTTTACAGGGACGGAAAGAATCTTCCAAGAGGATAGAGGCTACTCTTTTAGGTACATGTAGCAGACAGGTCAGTTTTTTAGAACTCCTTCTTGAGCACAGACTAGAAGACTTAAAAGCCATTGATAATAATTGGAAACACCCCTAAGTAAAAAAAAAAAAAAAAAAAAAAAAAACAACCAATCTTTTTGTGACTAATTTCAAAGCAATCCTGCATTTGGAATCCCATTTCTTCTCCTTTGAAATGGGTCCAATGGCTGGAAAATAGTGCCTGTAATTTAAGTCACTGAGTCATTAACTGCTCAGTGTTTCAGATGTCTGACACCTCTTGTTTAGCAAGAATTCTTCATGTTGGCATTCTCATCTATTAGGGAGGTTTGGCTTGGTTTTGAGAGTGTTTTTCTCCATGAAAGAGACTTTCCAGAGAGTAACTAAAGCAACCAGGCCAGGAAGGTATGAATTTAGATACTTTTGCAGTTCTGCCACCCCTGACAGGGGCAGAAGATGTGGATGAATCCCACTTAAATTCCCAATAGCAATATTTTTCCCCAAGGATTTCCTCTCTTCCATATCACTTGAACTATGATGAACTCACCTTAATAGTCTATCTGAAAGCTAGTAAACAGTCAAACAAATTGCTGTTTTGTCGGCTCATGTTTTTCCCTTCCTTTTTCCTCAATAGCTCATTCATCAAGCCAAGTACGAGAAAAACTCCCCAGAACTACTTCAAACAGTAGTCCAGCCAGCTTAGCAACTTTGCTACCACACCTACTGTATGCAGACTGTCAGCAATGAAAGCAGAATTTACCTCATTAAACAAAGTTTATGAATTTGTTTGAGGATAATAAGTCATTAGAAAAGCAGATACAGATTTGTGGCCCGTATTAAACACTGCTGTATGATTCTTAAGTAACAGAGTCACTTTTACAGTTATTGTTTATTAGCAATCCTAGGAAACCTCAACCAAAATATTTTAAACGCTGAGTTTAACTTCTAGTCCACCTGATCTGGCCTCTTCTGTTTGGTGATGATTCTTATCCCGTGCCTCAGAGGAACCAACATCCACAGTGCTGTAAACAGAAGAGACCTCCAGATATTTAAAACCCAGAAACAAATACTGAAATACTTTGGTATTACTCCCATTGACACTTAAATGCCTGTTGATTTCAGTGTGGCAGACATTTGGACATAAAATGGCTTTTGTTTCTTTAGGGCCAGTGCTCATCATTCCTTTTTTCCTTTGGTATTAATAGCATTGCACTTGGTAATACAAACTATTCCCACCTTAGGAGAATACAGAGTCAGGTCTTATGTACCAGATGTCAGGGCTCATGCAGGCAGCTGGAGACAAAGTCCATTCATTTGTCCATAGAAGAAAAGGACTGGCTTCAGAGGTTTTCCCTCTATACTTGTGTCCAAGCATTCAAGGCTCAGTTTGAGCATCGCAGCTGCCTGTACAAGCATAAGGGAAGCAAACCCCGTGACTGAAAATTCTCCCCTTCTTACCATGCTGGGCAGCATTGACAAGACTGCCTGTACCCTTCAGGAGATGGCCAGGGGGCCTGGATAACCTGGCCCTGTCCAGAGAGGTAGCAGGGTACATCAACACCTAGTGCTTCTGTCAAGTTCTAGGACCAGTACTACAGCAAGTCCCTTGCAATCCATAGAAATAATTCAGGAATGAGAAGGAGAAAGACAAAAGAAGACATAAATTAAAAACTGCAGGATTTTTCTGCTCCTTTCAAGCAGAGATGTTTAGAGAGAAGTCACAACTACACAATTCTCTGCCCCCAGTGCTGTCAGGAGCCCAAAGCAGGGCTGAGAGCAGCGAGTGTTCTCCATGAAACAGTGACACACTTTTGCTTCAGTTATTAAGGAAATTCCTCTTCCTTGATGCATTGTGGCAGCTGCAATCTAAGAAGACAGATGCTCCTGAGAAGAGGCACCCTGAAATCACAAAGCTGTACTACTATGTCCAAACACAAGTATATCTCATGTCTTTGATATTAAATGACCTTAGGAACAGCACTGCAGATTTATTCCAAATTGACAACAACTGAGAGGCATAAACTACATACGGCTAAAATGTATCTCATGCAGGAACATGAAGTGAAATAAGTAAGTTCCTCTTACCACGAACTTGGCCATGCCAAGCAGAAAGTCTGTACCAGAGGGTGGCCACTGGTAATGACTGGGTGAATCTCTGCCCTTATCCCCAGTTTTCAACATAGCTGGGTCAGTGCAGTTAGCGCAGCCAGGTGTCCTTTATCCAGGGTGCAAGACAGCAATCCATCTCACAGAAATATCTGTGAGTAATATTTCTTCTCAAAGGCTCTTCATTAGACCTGCAATCTTTCTCCTGCCTTTTACAGAAATAAACTGACAGAAGAGAGTTTGCAACCACTTTGATTCACAGCAGTCCCATCAGTGACATGTATCTCGTTTACACAAGTCAAGCTTTAATGAAGAAAACAGAAAGGTATTCCAATAGTTTTTCCCTTGAGGACAAAATCTTTCTCCACTAAAGATTCCAGTTTCCTGCATGCACAGAGATTAAATACTCATTTTTTAAAAATACATCAGGGTCACAGTATCAACCGTCATCTGACTTCTGCTCTGCCTGTCATCAGCTGCTGTCTTTCCCTTGTGCTAGCCAGGATCTCCAACAAGCCACAGTAAGACCAGGATATCAAACAGGCATCTGAGAGGACTGTGGGAATTTGAAGAAGCATTCCAACTCATTTTCCCCCCGCATTCAATTTCAAATATTAGAAGATGACCAATCTTCATCCTCACTTAGCTAGAAATAGATCAAGTAACTATGACCAGACTGAAAACATGGTAATACAAAAACACATATAGACGTTGAAGCATAAGCTATACAGACATGGGCTCATAGTCCCAGCTCTTATTGCCTAGTAAAAATGTAAAAGGCAAAGTCTCCTTGACTTTGCAGATAACATAAGATGGTATCTTTAAGAACTGTGAACTATCCCTGTCTCCCTATGACAGAAACCTCAGAGCTATGCCAAACAAAAGAACGAATAATCAGGACCTCCCCACTATGGGGGATCCTCTGTCAAACAAGGAGAGCAAACCTCACCTATCTATGGACAATGACCTTCTTTCCCTCCAACTTCTACCACCTTCGTCCTTTGAACAGGAGGTGTCTTTCACAATGTACAAATTTGACTTTCCCTCAGGCAAGGAGGATTTATGCTGTCCACTCCTCAGCAACATCTGCTGCAACCTGGAGTCCTCACCAGTCACCTTTTCTGTGCCTTTTGGAGAGCAGCTTGTTTGTCCTCCCTCACCCTGCAGACAGAAAGAAACAAGGAAGACTTTCTTTTATATGATGACTTTCCCAAATCTTTCCAGGGTCAGGGCACTGAATGCCATCTTTCAAAACAGCATCTAGCAACAGCTGTGACATGTTCATGCAGAGATACAGAGCATGAACTATGTGATATGGTTCTAAGTAGGTTCGGTAGTACAGACTAAAAATGTTGAAAAACCACATCTTTTGCACCAAAGATTTTTCATTCAAAGTGAAGCGAGATAAAAGAAGGAAATGTTTCTTACAATCATGATTTAAAAATCTTATTAAAATAAATGAAGTAATGTATGTATTATCAAAGGGCTACAGTATCCACACAGTCTCATTGTGGTGGGCATAATGATGTCAATGTGGCAAGAGAAAAATACCACCAGTGCGCTCAAGTGTGCTGTAAGGAGCAGGGTCATTCACTCTGGCATCCTACAGGAGAAAGCAGAAAAGGATAAGGATCTCAACACACACTAACAGACAAGCAGGAGATGTAAAACTGTGACCCAAGATCTGTGTCACATCCAACCTTGCCGCTTCACGGGCTGCCAGGTGTAGCTGTGATAACAGCCAGGACTAGGAACAGGAACATGCTGCAGCCACTGGGCTGTCTGAAAGAACATGGGAAGCAGGCAGGGAGTCTTCCAAGGGGAGGGAGTAGGGTGAAAAGGCCCCTTCCCAGGGAATTTGGGTATGTTCATTGCAATGTCACTACACAGCCAAAGCAGTGCTGTAACTCAACTTATTTCCACTTATATGGCTTTTTCTACTTCCGAATTTCAACACCTCTCTGAACGCATGACCTGTGGGGCAGAGAACTCTGTAGAAACAAAAAATTTCTAAAAAGAAAAAGGACATTTAAGAAAAAAAAATGTTAATAACGGGGTTTTTTTTTAAATTAACATCAAGAGACTAAATACCAGGTACTGTATGTGCTTATCCTCAGGAAGAGCACTAAAAAAACATGCACGGTTCTGAATTATTTCCTGCAAGCATAACACAGAAGAGTTTTTTACTCTGTTAAAAAAAAGACACATAATCGGCTTATAGGCACCACACTTTCCCTCCCTCTCCTTAGAATTAAGGCATGCTTTTCAACTCACCAGTCCTGATATTTACTAGTTGTTGCCCTCTCTAGCAGCTGTTGCTGAACTGATTTAGTTTTGAATTTAAATTCTTGCTCAATTTTCACTACACAAATAAATTTCACCAATCAATCTAACTTGGTCCCTAGTCAACCTGAGATGAATTAGGCACCTGTAAATTAAGATAGATTCACATCTGATGCAAATCACTGCATTTATTTCAAAAAGCAACTCCATTATCATCCCTTGAGACCAGATTTTGAGAGATGATCATAGAGGAAACAGTGAATCAGCGCCACAGCAGATGTCAGGACATGACAGGGTAAGACTGTGGCAATGACCACAGCCTGTGGGGCCAACACCACCAGCAGCAGCCTTTGCCATTTCTCCCATTTCCATCATCAGCACCTTCTTTCACTAAACTGTTGTAGGAATCAGCATCTAGGGTTAACTCTGCTGTGTTCTTTGGGACGAGTACTGTGGTACCCTGAGAAGTCTTTCTATGCATCTGTGCATACTCTTGTAGCAAAGAACAAAGGACACTTTGTTTTACCTTTATCTAGTGGGCTGATTTTGAGAACAGTGGTTTTCAAAAAGTGCAAAGAACTCAACATTTATAAATTAAAAACTGAGACAGGAGAGAAGCGTCTGAGGTTTCAAAATAATGAGGTGTTTTTTCTGCTTTCTCCTGCGATTTCTCCCCTCTCTGCTCTCAGTCTGGGTATATGCAATGCGTTTGGTTATCCAGCTCTTTCAAGCCCCCTTTGGACCCAGCATTCATTACTGCACACTGCTATCTAGTGGTGACACTGCAGATGTTCGGTGGGGGGAAGGAAAGGTTACCAGATATCCTCCCAGGTGCAACTGCTTTTATACACTAAACATCTCTGCTATGACAAGATAGCCTGTGATTCTATAAATATTCATTCCCATTAATTAGCTAGCACAAGGTAAAAGAATGTAAAGTGGACCCATTTAAAAGTGTACTTCATGTACTGTACATTTCACTGCACTTGAAGAACTGTTTTCCTTTGGACTAATGTGAGTCTAACCCTGTATTATTATAGAAGATAAAACAAGAGTCTGATTTGAAAAGATAAATTAACTTCCTTAGGACAGGCGGAGAAAGAGAAGTTCTTCTTTTGGTTACTGTTCCTTGAAGGAGCAGTGGCCTCCTACTACTATATTATAGCTACTGCAGGGCCACCCTATCACAGGATAAGAATCAAAGAGTGGCTGAGGTTGGAAGGAACCTCTGGAAACCACCAAGTTAAACCCCTCTGCCCAGGCAGGGCCACCTAGAGTCAATTGCCCAGGAACATTGTCCTGGCTTTTGAATGAGGATGGGAACTTCACGATGCCTCTGGGCAACCCGTGCCAGCGCTCAGTCACCCTCACAGTAAAAAATTAGTGTTAGACGAGATGGATTCTGCTCTGTGACGGCATGGCCCAACCACTGCCAACAGCAAGAGTCTCTAAGCAGCCCTTCTGGGCTCTAGGTCAGAGAGGGAGAAAAAAATGGCTTATAATCAGGAAGCCGTGCAGTTTGAGGTTCTCTTTATTGCACTGAAAAGAGTAATCATGTTGCCTGTGGACAAGTCATACCACATACATAATCTGAAAAGCACTAGACATTAATTGAACTAAGTCAGTAGTAATGTCTTTAAAATGAGGACTTCTTAAATTGAATTACCTGTCAGAAAATTGGATCACTGTTATTTCTCAAACATGAGTTCAGACTCTTGATCTGCATCACTGTAACAACAATCATCAGTGTGGCATTATCCTACAACCTGTCTTAATATAGACTCCTGCTTTTTTCTTCAATATTAAATATACTGCATGAGCTTTGTACAAGCTCTTCTTTCTTCTGCTCTGTAACAGTAAATGATGATGACGAATTTTTGCTTGGAAACAGTTTCATGAAACAACTGAATTTGTGGAGCCTGATCCTGTTTT
This sequence comes from Grallaria varia, assembly GCA_013396735.1. Classification (NCBI taxonomy): domain Eukaryota; kingdom Metazoa; phylum Chordata; class Aves; order Passeriformes; family Formicariidae; genus Grallaria; species Grallaria varia. The sequence continues at coordinate 1,254,349 of VWZG01006760.1, read as the reverse complement.
ATGAACTGTTGGTCTCTCAATGTCCTTAATTTCTCTGAACTTCTCCACAAAACTTCCTCCATACTCTGTGTGCCAGGTTTTTTAATGCACCCACCACCATCTCTTCAAAACAAATTGAAACACAAACAGGAAAGGATGATAAAAGAAGAGGTGAGGTGAGAACTGAGAGTAATCCAAGCTGCCCTAAGTAAGTTCAGTGGGAAATTAAGCAAACTGCTTCCCTTTGCATTGCTCCAACACTTGGGTAGGAAAATAGTTTGGAAATGTAGTGTGTCTTAATCTGCCTGCTGAAAATGTGCAGGTGAGGATGAGCTGCTGTGTAATATCATGTCTGCTGTGAGATATAATTAAGCAGGAGAAAGACATTTGAGGTCTAGGATGAACGTCTGTTGTGATAATGAGCAGCGGACTGATTGTTTTGGAGGCAAATAAATTACAATTCCTTCACTTTATATCACAGCCGTGTCAAATGGAAATGGGTAAGCAGGTCAGAGAAGATCCAAGAAGGGAGAAGACAGAGTGAGTGGAAAGTAGCCCTGGCACAAGAAAGCTCAGCTCCTTGAAGCTTGAACAAAAGTGGCAGAAAAGGTCAGACAGGAGTTGATGAAAAATCATTTGCTACAATGGATGATAGTGTAGGTCCTACCAAATGTATCAGGTGAAAGACCATCTATACTTTACTTCTTCCTCCAACTAGCACTTTTCCAACCCCTGCTGCGGTGGTACTGCATGATCCCTTTGATTAGACTCTTTAACCAAGGCTAGAGACAACCTAGTCCAGAGACAACCTAGTCCATGAGCTTTTATCAGGTAAAGCTGCTGCTGACCATACAACAATAACATGTTCCTTACCATACAATTTTACCACAGCATTTAAAGTATATCTGGAGTGAACAGAGTCCCATTTCTTCTTAAGACTCTCTATGAACCCCCAGGGATGTGGAAACCCTGTTACACATGCACTTGAAACATCGCCAATCTCAGGCCTGAGTTTTTGTCACCAAAATAATTTCCTGAAAGAGTTAAAGGATCTTGGATCTAGTCTAGTGTCTTACTTTTGGATGCAGCATTGTACACAGGAGCACAGAGGAGGCAGGAACTTGAATGATTCATTTTCTTTCCTCTGCTTTCCCAAGACTTTTATGTTGTTCTCCCTTCATGATTTTGACACCAAAAAAAATCAATAGTGCTGTTAATTGCCCTTCTTAGACTGAACATTTTGCTCAAAACACTGGTGCAAGATTGTTCCTACTGATAAACTTTTAATTTCATGATCATTAATGTTGTGGTGTTGTGTCCCCTCTCACAGACACTGATCCAAAATCCCAGGCCTCTTAAAGAAGTTTCAATTAGGCAAGAAATTAGAGACTATAAGTAAGTGGCTTATTATAGCAATTTAATCTAAAATAATATGCACGGTCCTGCTTCACTGAACAAGGGCAGGTGAGAGCTTGCTTTGCTCCAAAATCTCAGGTCACAGAATCACAGAACGGTTAAGCTTGGAAGGGACCACAGTCATCTGATCCAAACTCCCTGCTCAAACAGGGCGGTGTAGAGGACATTGCATCTCAACTCTTCTGTGGTTTGAGGCAGAAGATGAAAGATGAAATGTCAACATGAAGGATCTCCCCAGTTTGCCCCAATCTTCATGTGCTTCCAACTAATGAAACACACCCTTCTTGGAATATGACTTTAATTACAATGGAACATTTTGTTCACTAGCAGATTACGAACCTCTCTTAGGGGCTTTCACTGCTCATTGATGAGTTACCCTGTCACTTGTCTCTTCTCAAGGTAGAACAGGCTCAGCTCCCTCAGCCTTTCCTTCCAAGAGAGATGCTTTGGTCCCCCAGTTATCTTTGCTGCCCTGCACTGGACCCGCTCTGGGAGCTGCACATCTCCCTTGTACTGAGGAACCCAGAACTGGGCACAGCACTCCAGATGTGCCCCACCGCAGCTGAGTAGAGGGGTCAGATCACCTCCCTAATGCATCCCATTGTCCTCTTGGCCACAAGGGCACACTGCAGGCTCATGTACTTCTTGCTGTCCACCAGGACCCCCAGGTTTTTCTCTGCAGAGCTGCTTTCCATCAGGTCAGTCCCCAGCCTGTACCGGTGCCTGGGGTTATTCCTCCCCAGGGGTAGGACCCTGCATTTGCCCTTGTTGAATTTCAGATGGTTTGCCTCTGCCCATCTTTCCAATGTGTTGAGGTCGTTCTGAAAGGCTGCACAGCACTGTGAGGTATCAGCCCAAAGCTCCTGCCAGATTTGTGTCATCAGTGAACTTGCAGAGGAGGCATCTGCCCCTTCATCCCAGCGATCGATGAATAAATTGAACAACACTGAGCCCAGTGTTGATCCTTAGGGGACAGCACTAGTGACAATCCTCCAACTGACTCTGTGCCACCAATTATGACCCTCTGGGATCTGTCATTGACAGTTCTCAATCCTCATCACTATCACTCATCCAGTCTACACTTCCTCACTTTACCTGTGAGGATGTGAGACACAGTGTTGAAAGCCTTGTTGAAGGCGAGGTACACAATATCCACTGCTCTCCCCTCATCGATCCAGGTAGTTCTTTCATCCTAGAAGGCAATCAGGTTGGTCAAACATGATTTACCTTTAGTGAATCCATGCTGACTATTGCCAATCACCTTCTTGTCATCCATTTTGACAGAGATGTCATGGATTGAAGAAGGTCAGTGGCTCTGCCCTGTTTCTTCTGGGGAGCTGACTGACACTCCTCAGCTGGCCAGCCCTGCCACCATACACAGCTGGTAGGAGTGGGATAGGAGCACCCTTCCCATTCTCCTCTCCATCCTTAGCTCAGGAAAACCCTCTTCAAGTGGGTTTTGCCTGTGCTCAGATCTAGTGCTGCATAAATGCGTGGGGCATGTTCTTGGGCCTCCAGCTCAGCCAAGGGTTAGAACTGAAAGCAGAAAAGATGCAGAAACATTAGAGAGAGTCTGAGGCAAAGCTGCAAACTGTACTGGCCTACTGGCACAGCAGAAGGGACTAAAAGTCTGCATCAGTCAAATGCCAATAGTACAAGCTGAGGGGACTAAACTCTCCATCACAGCACTCCGCAGCCGAATGGAAAGTCCATATGGTGCCATTGCCCTGTTGGCGGAGCTGTTACAGATATTTGTCCTGCTGGATACTTATCCTTCTGAGCCATTAAATCACATGGGTACATTGTGAGCACGGATCTTTCATCAAGTGCAGGAAAGCAGAGTCTGAAGGCAGTAATGGCAGGTAATCCTGAGGCCGAAGCAGGCAGGAGAGCACGTGCTCAGTACCCTAATTACTGCCAAGCCCAATTCACCGGGAAAACTGCCAGGGAGCAGATTCAGAGTAATGCATCTGAGCAATGAATAAATGACATAAACCATCGTAAGTACGGTAATTCATCTGAGTTTTGTCTGCAAGATGTTACACAGCAGTGTCCAACATAAATGAATCAGTATCAGCCTTCATGCCTTTCCCAGGGGGCCAGTCATTAAACCCTCGCTGAGTCATTGCCTTCCTGTGGTTAAGAACTAAACTATTCAGGATTAAAGGACTTTATAGTAAAAATCATTTTACAGGGTTTGGTGAAAATTCTATTGTCAGCTACAGTAGTGCTACATCACAGAGTGTGTGGTCACTCTGATACTTCTCTGACAAAAAAATCCACATTTCACGGCTAGAGAGGAGCCAGTATTTTCATCCTTTGAAAAACATGCCAGCTCATTAGAAACTCTTGACTTGCTTCCCCGCCATGAACACACTCAAAAGAAATTTCATAGTGGACAGTTAAAAAGATAAATCTTTTGAAGCAATAATGCAGAGAATGACCTAGATAGCACTCCAGCATCCCAATACTGGCCTGATTTCCCTGCTCAGGAAGAAAGGAATCTGTAAGTCTTTTTGAATGCAAGGGAAATTTTGTGGAGGGGGTAAGAAGCATGGGCAGTTTGCGGAACATCTGAACTTTGAAATGCAGGAGAGAGAAATTTAATTTATCTCATTTGAACTGAAAGCCCTAAAAAGCTGAAACATGCACTGGTCATGCAAAACATCAAATCTAAAATAAAACTAAGTTAAAGGAAGAATCTAAAAATTTGAAGATTTGTCACAGATCCAGGTCACTTTCAAAGGGACCTAAATCCTTGGCAGAGAGTAAATTAATGTTGTATGCTATAAACTACTGTCATTTCTTTGAAGTGAATGGATCTATGCTAATATCTTCCAGCTGATCAATAGTTACATCAGTGTATTATGCAGCTGTGAAGGTTTTTTCACGACAATATTGAAAACTCCCACTGTAGAAAGGCCTTGTTTGACTACTAAAGTTTCCTGCTAAATATCATTTCCATCACAGGAATAGACTTTTGGTTTTATTTGCAAAATTAGAAGCCCAAAATTATTTTAATTGTGAGTTTAATTTTGCCAAAAAAAAAAAAAAGTCACAAAAATAGGATAAAATGGAATGGAGCATAGAAATAATTTTGTTAAAATAAAAACACAGCTGACCTCTAGTGGCTGCTTGTCAAAATTAAAGATGTTGAAACACTCCATGAGTGAAAAAAAACAGAGAACAAACACCACGTTTTTCTGATGAAGTCTTCAGTCTGTATCCAATATCCTTTTTTTCCTCCCTTTCTCTAGGAAGAATCACTCTTCCTTTTCCTAATGCATTTCTCTGCCAAGTCCAGGCCTCCTCCAGAGAGCATTCAAGAGTTTTGCAATGAAGACAAAAAAGATAGACTCAAATGTTTCAGCTGCCTTTAAGCAAATTTTAAAATCAAGTTTCCAGTTTTAGAAAACCATATTTTTAAAATATAATATACATTTTACTCAAAACAAATTAGATTTTCAATGGAAATTTGTCTCGTACAGTTTTAACATACCAAATGTTACATAAAATTGGTTAGTCAGAAAGTAGTTTTCAATAAAAAGCCAAATGTTTGCTGCTAGACCTAATATCATCTCTTTGCCTAAAGGCTTTTTTATAAGGGAGTGTTAATTTTTTTCCATTAAAACTTTGAAAATTTAGTGTCTATCTCTGAAAGTGAAAAAATATTTATTCACACAAATATACATACATAAATAGATAGATACACAAATAGATATATACATAGAAATGTTTGTATATAGCTATAGGATTTTCTCTCTTCCCCAAATCTTGAAGGATGGGAAAAGACCTATACCAAATCTTATCCAGACCATGTGGCAAGGAATCCAGGTATCCTCAAGGATTTCTATGAGCTGCTCTCAACAGGTCCTTGGTGCCTGACTCACTGTCCCCCTTACAGCTGCCCCACCTAACCTGTGCTAACATCACCATCACTCAGGTAGCAGCACAACACCTCGTCAGGCCTGTTGTTGAAGGAGTATTTTCTGAAAGCTCAACACGTAAACCACACCAAAATTCTGTGAGCAGAATGTCTGGTTCCTGTCTGGAGATCTCCAGAGGCAGCGCTGGTCTCTCCGAGTGAAGTCACCAATGCTGTTGTCACTTGCTTTTACTAGAATGAAGATTGCACGTGTTGGGACATCTGTACTACAACCAAACTCCCGCATAGCTGGGTAAAGGTCAGTGTCCAGCTCACAGGTGGCTCACACAGGGGTGCTTCTGCTGCCACTCAGTCATCTGCCTGTGCGACAAAGCAGCTCAGGGCAAGGACTGCAAAGGACCTGGGTGGGCTTCGCACGGACCTTTAACTGAGAGGCTTGCAGGCTGTCAGCTGGCACCCTTTTATGCATAATGACATTCTTAAAAAGCCGAGGCAACAGAAGTTTTTGAAATGGAGCCTAGATGCACAATATTTTTCTTGTAACTCAGTCTCAGAAAGTGCACTGGGCCTGTACAAACTTGCAAAATGCTGAAAACTTGTGTTGACGTGTGTTTGAGAAGTTCCAAATCAAGTCACTGTAATACCGTGTAAAAATAGCTAAAATGGAAAATCGCCAACAGAAAAACTAGAGCACTAAATGATCTATGTTATTATTCCCATAGTGATTAACATACTGCATTTTCCCAGCCTGTTGCAATTTATTAGCCCATGTTCTTCTGTATCAGTATCAAATATTATTTCATTATAAANAAAAAAAAAAAAAATCCAGATTAACTGTCAACATATGTTACTTTCACTTTTTCAAATTAGAGTAAGCAAACTGGCTCTAATTAGTTTGCTGATTAATGAGTGCATGGTAAGCAAGAGAATTACATTAAGAACAATTTCCAGTTTACACTGGTTAGGAGGAGGTAAAAAAATAATTTTTCAACAGGGATCAAATAAATCTACAGAACCTCAATTTTTTACAATGCTGTGAAAATATGCAAGGCATCGCATTGTAAATTGCTGGTTAGGTCACTGGAGCAGGATGAATAAATACTGTTTGCCATATGAAATTGGCTAGTTAAATGAAGATCACAAAATTGTTTGTTGCTATATAAGGCTCATTTTTGCTATAAAAAGAACAATTTTAATTTACAGGGGCTTAAGGCAATTTTCCATCTAATTTTATGTTTTATAATGTCTGCTAAAACACTGGTGCCTTATTAGTTTGTGTGGTCGAATATATATTGTTTCCAAATTTCATGGCTATTGATTTATCTTGACCAAAGCGAAAAAGCATTACTTTTTCTTCCTAAATATTAAGAAAAAAACCATGCAGGTCACATTAAGACGACTGAATTAACTGTATCATAGATATATCTCTTTTTGTGACCAGTAGAAAACATGGTTTATTTGGGAATGAGTAGGTTAACTTCAGGTTAACTTCACTGTTCAGACCTATAATCCATCCTATCCCACTCTTCGCCGTGCAATTTCACTACCAACGACCTTAAAACTGAAGTGAATTAAATGACTGTTTTAACACAGGAACAGCTGGATAGACACACAGCATGATTTCTTGAACACCTGAGCTCTCCAGCAAAGGTCCTGGCAGCCAGGTCAGAGGATACTTAAGGCTTCTCATCATCATGTAGTTCACAAGCTTCAGTTTCCTAGCACCTCCCCTCCCATACATCCACATGTGGGAGGATAATGACATTGCCCTGCGTTCATCAGCCCAGCCCTGGGCAGTGTTGGCCTCATTGCTCAGAAAAATCAAGCATCTCACTTCTTGGCCATGACACAGCCAACAATGACCATAAGCAAAGCACCAGCCCTCCAGCCACAGGCTGAATTGCTCTGAATTTCCTTAGAAACCTTGGCCCTTTATAGATCTCATCTAGTCCAAAACCCAGCATGGTTTACAAGCTTCTAGCCAGATGTGTGTTTTTAGTTTCTTAATTAACACCTTTCACTAACAGAAGGATTTCAAAAGCCTAGAAATTATTTAGCTCACCACGTACCATGTGAAAGTATCATGGCTCACCATGAGATATAGAGGACAAGGAATGATTGATTTGTGGTTGGTTGGGACCTTATGGCAGATCTACTCTGACAATACAGTCCCAGCTTATAACCTTTTCCTTCTCTGAGTCCCTCTGTACCATGGCAATACCACAACCTAGCTGTAGCTCTATGACCCCACTGTAGACATTGTATGGACTCAAAGCAAGCAGGTCTCAGGGATATTCCCTCCAAAGACTTTCCCAGCTTATGTTTCTCAGCTGCTTGTACTGTATCCTTTCGGATCCAGAATTTCTCCAGCTACATAAGCTTCTGTCCTTCCTTTCTGCGTTCAGCCCAATTTTTAATTCCTGTCATCAGCTGTTCTCTTTGCATTCTTTCTCTTATGTCTGCCACAACCTTTGAACCCAAGCATGTACCAAGCTCGTTTAACTCAACAGATTTATTTTCATGTCACATGAATGTGTATGCTGAAGAATTCATTTTTTTCTAGTGTCAGTGAAATGGGCAAGGCAAACATTTGAAAGCAGTCAGTGTAGCAGACCTGTGTGCCATTATTCATGCTGCAATAAGCTTGCCTGGATTTATCAGTGAGACATGTGTGTTCTCAGCACTTTGCAAAATCAACTCATGGTTTATTTTCCAACTAAGTAAAGAGAGCCTTCTGTGAGGAAACTCGGTAGCAATTGTGGGAGGGGAGCATACCATGCCTATTAGAAAAACCACAAGTCTTCTTCTTCTTCCACCCTTTCAACTTCTGAACAAATGTAGATGTAGAGGGGAAAACAATAAATTGTTTCCTGACCTGGCAGTCCTGCTTTGTTATATGTTTCTGTGTACTGGTTCTACATGGGAGGGAGGACTCTCACTACAAGTTTTGCAGATAATTCTGCCTTCCTTTCACATTAATCTGAGCTTACATGCTGTTGAAGAGGTGGAATTGGTAACTACCTTAGCGCAGGCAAGCCCTGTGTCCAGCTTGGTACAAGGTAGCAGTGGTAGGGTGAGTGCTGCCCTCTGCCAGCTGGGTCTGGCTGAAGACCTGAACTCCATGGAGGACAACTGGATCTGGGACAAAGATGCAGAACAGGGACTATCTGAGGTGGAACAAGGATCCCCAGATGTATGGCCTTTGCATACGGAAAGGCTTGTATGGGAATACAAGTTCATGCACTGCACTTGAAGTGTAAGTGAACGAACTAGGCTGCTGGAAACACAAAGAAATTAACTTGGTTGGTGTTACAGCTTGTTGTGTGGCAGTATAGGCAGTTTCTAGCTAGTCAGGGACAAATGCTACGTTTCGTGTCCAAACAGGAGACATCCCCCCCTCTTTTCTGCTGAGAGGAGCCCTACAACTGCACGGTGAGCATCGTAACGTGATAAGCATTGTTCCACCACTGAGAACGAGTTCAGATGTACTTTACAGACAAAAAATAGTAACATGATTGTCAAATAAGCAGCTTTATCAGTGTTCCTAGTAATTATCTTTTCTTTCCATGATTAAAAAAAATAGACTCCTATAAACATTTTAAAAAAGCTTAATTTTTTTAAGCTAACCAGGATTTCTGGTAATAAAATAAAGAATAATGGCAAAAGCAAGCGTTTTTTCCTTTGCATGAAAATTCTTGGAGCAGCATGTAAACAGACCTTCTTGTGGTATTAATATTGCCCCATTTATGCTGAAGCTATGCAAACAGAGACATATAAAATCATGCTCCTAAAAACTTGGGTTGCCAATAAATATTTTTACTACTTTTAATTTATACTGTTTGCAACTTTGCCCCCTTGCAGAAAAGTGATCCGAGAATGCAGGCTAAGTTATTCTGAGGTTATTGAAACTATCAGACATTTAAAATAATGATAATTTTTGTTCCTCTGAACTTAACCTGTGGCTTATTTTAAAAGATTTGACTTGGCAGTTTGCAAAGCTTTGTTTCATTGACTAGTGATAAAAAGATAGAATTTTTAGCTTGAATTGATAGCAAGCAGCCTTGTTCACTGCCTCAGGGGATTGGAGTTACCATCTTGACCTTGCTGTATATGCCCTTGCTGCAAATACTGGGTGTATTTTCACGAGGTTACTGATCTCCAGTTGGCTACCTTGATATCTCAATATTTTAAAAATCTAAGTATTATATAGATTAAATGTGCCTTGCTACATTGAGATACTAACCTGGATTCCATTAAAACAAAAACATAGCTTCAGGCTTTCTTTATAAGCTTACTGATTTTATGGAAGTACAAATTCTCACCACACTGAAAAATTGGTGTGAAAATTAACACTTTTATTCTGGTGCCTGCATTGTGCCTACTGAATTTATTATCTAATTTTCATAGTGCTTAAGATGATATTCATCTTGAAAAGGTATAAGATGTGCCTTAAAAAGCTGTCTTATAAGTAAGAACATGGTTTGAAGTAATGAACTTGGGCATTTCAAAGTTTTTCTTAAGACTTTCAGGTTTAAACTCCAAAAGTTTTATCCATATTCAACAGGAGGAGAAAAAAAGACAGCTGAAGTTCTCCCACATACTTGAATATGTGAATTGTGGTATTCAAAGGAAAAATAGAAGATTGTGACAAAAGCAGGGGTGCTTGTAGCTCAGTCTGCCTCAGGGATTGCTGAAATTAGTTACTGAACTATTATATTTATAGTTAATTGAATAGAATAACTAAGAGAATATTTAAAAGATCATGGGCAACCTGACCTTCATTTTTGAGTGTTTGACTTAATGAATTTTTGACTGTTAGACACATATATAGATGCTCATGCTTTTACTAAGGTATAGATATCATGCCATTTTCATTTCTGTAACTTTCGTTTTTACAAGGATTTGAATTACAGCAATTTTGATATTGTCTAATCTAGTACTGGTTATTTACTAAGGAAGCCGATTACCTTTATTTGGAATTTGCTTTGGTTTTAAGCAACACTTAAAGCATGGATGTAGCTCCTAACTGACTGTCTTAGACGCTGTATTTTTGGGACATAAGCCCATAAAACTTCATGCATTGGCAAGCCTCTGCTCTTTTCATTCCAAACCTCTCCTCCTTGAAACGAAAACAAAGAAGAAATATTTGCAATTATAATGTTGTAAACTACTATTTGCTTGTTATATATTTTCAGCTTTCAGCCTGGAACTGAGGATGATGGATTGAAACCTGCCAGCTTGCTAATGAGGCAGCTTCGCCTTGGGGAGTGGAGAAATCTGGGCAAACAGGTACAACTGCAAAAGGAGACAGCTGCAATCAAAGCACCTTCTCGGAAGACTTGGTAGTCCTGGGGGTGGAAGGACCCAGGTGTGAGCGCTTTTCAGCTCTGAGTAGTCAGTATAGGGCAGCTGTGGGGTCCAGGGAGTTACCTGTGCATCTCCTGGAGCACTAGTCATGGGTACCATGAACAGATCCTGCACGCCTGTTAAAATGTGCCATGGGACTGGAGGTTTGCACATATCTGCAACCTTTTCCTCAAACCAGGAGGGGGTTTGTGCATACACTTGGCCCAAAACAAAGCAAAAATTTACAAGAGAGAAAGTAAGCGAACATGAGGAAACCAGCAAAAAGAGGAAGACCCTGGCAAATGTCAGTGCTAACAAACATCAGTGTTGATGAAGGTCAATGAAGCTGGTTGGCAATTAGCCTTTGGCTGTGTGAAGAAAGCACTTTTGAATAGTTACTGCATTATTCTGCAGAGGTTAGTGTTATATACACTCACAAAATCCTCCTATGCCACCCAGCTTGCAAGCACAAAGCCAGGAAAAAATGATACTTTTTGCCAGTTGGCTATATAATTTTCAGTGGCCAAAAGCCAACTAGTTGCTAATTGTTATTGCAGTGAAACTGAAAACAAAGCTCTTGGTATGAATACTTGGACTGTTTGTTATATTCCCCCTTGAAATTCTTCAGGAAGTGCCATGAACTGCAGCTCACACCCATGGCTCCCAGAAAAGATGAACTCGATGCCTGAATCTGCATGCAGCACTTGGTCTGCAGGCTTGGAGAACATTTTCAAAAGGCTTTCTGCAGGTGAGATTAGAAAAGAAATTCAGTTATTTAGGTACTGTGCATGCTTAGAGCGTTTTCAAAAAATGTAGTGGATGTAGGTCCATGGAGGCCCCAGAAAAATGCGTGAAGGGAGAAAGCTGGTGGAAGGTGGAATTCTTTTCAATCACAAGGGAGATAAACTCCGATCTGTATTACTATTTGTGGGAGAAGCTCCTGAGGCAAGAAACAACTCTTTGTTTGGTATTTGTGTGACAGCCAGCACAGTGGAGTGCTATCCCATGACAGGGAAGGCAAGGCACTTCCACTATTCAATATAATGATAATAATGATAATGATGATGATGGTGATAATAATAATAATAATAATAATAATAAATAATTCATATAATATATATTGTATATATAATGGTTATTTCCAGACCTGAGTGAGCAGACCCTAACTGCATCACTTCTGTTCACCCTCTGAGTCAGAGCCACACAAAATAAATGAGGTTTCTAGGATAATTTTTACCCCTCCATCATATAACCCACTCCACAGGATTACAACATTGAAAAAACATCGTTTCTTAGTAAATTTAGACATATTGATAGGCACTTCCTTTCAGTTACGGAAATTAAGGTAGATCTGTGCACCAAAATTTTGTTGCTATTAGTTTTATTGTTCCAAATATGAATTAGTTGTGTCCCCTCTAGCTGCTTTTGCTGTGCCCACAAAACCTCTAGCATGAGTAAAAAGCAGCAGAGCAGGCTTATGTCCTGAGATGTCCCCTTATTCCATGTGGGATGCTTGCCTAGGCTGAAAAAAAAAGAAAAAAGTAGTTTGATAACACACACATGATTTCTGGATGTAATGAGCCCTGTCAAAGCAGAATTTTTGCTGGGGTTGCCTGATATTTAGGTAGGTGGCCACTGTCCACTGGCAGACGTGGCTCCAAGCAGGACAGGATGCACACAGCACACAGTACATGTACAAAGACTTTTTGGGTGGAAATACAGAAGGCGGCCGGCATGCAGAAAAGCTTTGTGTCCATTGGTTTCATAATTCTCAGAGGTGTGCTATAAGTGAGCCGACAAATAACATCCCCTGTAGGCATGGGCTGCATTGGCTGTTCTGCCAAGCTACCTGCACCAAAGCAAAGCTGTACTGTACATGGCATGTACGGGGACAACACAGATGTGCATAGGCAGTTCCTTCTTCAAAGTACACAATACACGTGCAGTTTCAAGTAGCAGAACGAGCACCTTTGTTTCTTCAGAGCTGCGGAAAAGATAAGGCATCAAAGGGCACACAAAATTTCAGCTACTCTGTTAGCCAGCGTAAAGGCACCAGACAAATACACATAATTCTCAGACTTCTATCTGCTAATGGTCTTCCCCTAGGGGTGTCACCGGTTGCAATGAAAAGAGAAACAAAAAGCGATAAGGGACTTTGTGTACCAGAGTAGAGGGACCGTAAGTCAGAGGTGAGCAGTCAACAGTGGAAACGGTGAACTGTGAAAAAGAGGCAAAGAAAACTTTGTGTATTTGCCAGGAAAAGAAAGCTGTGGTGAAAACCATCTGTGTGTTCTTACAATGCATCAGACCTATCTAAAGTCCCTCCGAAGAACATATACCTTTGATTTTAATGGCCAATTTAGCTATTTATTTGAGATGCTAATGCGTAATATTGTTCATGCACACACATCAAGCATGTTCCACGATTAAATAAAACCTTTCTTAAATTTAAAGAAAAAAATGTACTTCAGAATATCTATCAAAGGGATGGGTAAATATTTTATCATTAGTATACTATTATGTGTTCAACTACCCAGAATCAGAAACTGGATCCAACTCCACTGGTTGGTTTGCAAACACATATTGAGACACTGTACTTTCCCCAGCGTAAATCTAAGACGTTAATCAGCAAATACTTAGGTAAGAATTTCTACAAGCAGTAGTCTAATTGGATGTAAGAGGATGGCTCATGTTAAGTAAATAGTCTGCACATATTTGCAAGATCAAAGCCTTCCTTCGGGCAATTCACACAATGTGAAAAACACTGAGACGTAAAGTGAAAGAAAGGCGGAGCGCAACAGGGAAAGAAACATGACATGGCACTTAATATAATAAACTATTTTGAATGCAAAAATGTCTTTCTAAAAACTATTAATGATGTTATTAATCACCATAGTAGGTGTGTCTACCACCGTTCGTCGCTCATTATTCAAAATAATAACACGAAGAGGAATACATTAGAAACTTACAAAAAAGTATCACTGTGCCCAAGCTAAAGGGAGAAATGTCTTTCCTTCTCCGGAAATTACTAAAGGGGCAATTTTTGTCATTGCTGTTACTGTTATTATAGAGAACTAAGGAATGGTCCAGTCACTGCCCAAGTTCAAATCACAGAGGACAGAAAGGTATAAAACACTGTGCTGGTGTCCTCAGCCCTCCGCCCTCATCTTCAAGGGCTCACAGAGCCGCATTGCCTGCGGGACACTCTGGGAGAGGATCCTTCTCCAGGAGAAAAAGACTCTTCCCAAGCTCAGCAGCTTCTTTGTGCAGAACTCTTGGTGCAATTCTATCTTAAATTATGTTTTTTTCCAAACTATTGTTAGCTTAGTTTGTACCCCCAGCTATTTCCTATTCAAGTCACTGTGGTGAGTAATTTAGGTTGTGCTGTCAGCCTCAAGCACTCAAATATTCATAGGTCAAGAAAAACCAGACTAATCTGTGATTTAAGGATATATTTAGAATTTTTTGCTGGTCCTTGGATTTCTGTAACTTCCAGAAACACATTTTGTCTTGGTGAATAACAGGACCATGAGTTAACCACTTAGTTTAGAGTGATGAACCTGCAGATTCTTTGTAACATTTCTTCGGTTTTTATGAACTTGGAAAAAATACCCAATACCATGAGCTTCCGAAACAGTGCTCAAGTCATCTGGCAAAATTACCACTCCTAAATCAGATGGGTAAACACCCATACACAGGAGCAGAGACTTCATAGAGATTTCACCATGGGCACAGAAATGTGTCCGTTGCAGATCTTGTTAGAAACATCCACTCCTATGAGAATGTTTGAATTTTTTTTACTTCTGCCAATATTGCTGGAAACCAAAATTCTTAGCATGAGTGAAAAACAAACAGCAAGAAGCAGCAGAACAGGCTAACTCAATGTGGTATTATAAATTCAAATAATTACAACTTCTCTGCAAGATTCATTCAGCTGTGGGTTTTGATAATATTCCTCAACTGAAAATGCCAAGCACTTATGCTGTATAGTACTTTTTCTGAATGGCTTTACAAAGGCTGCTACATATTATATATGCTATATACATTTCTAGTTCCATTTGTATTTTGCTTACATGATCATTCAAATAAAAATCACAGTAAAGTGGGGTACTTGAAAGGAAGCATTTCTACGGCAGAATTTTAATTGCCTAGAAAGAAATGTATTCAGGTCAGCACACAATGAAGCAGCTTGAACAGTTTCTGAATTCTGCTGGTATCTCCCATTGCTAATGCAGGCTTGAAATCATTCACTGTTATGGGAATAATAGTGGATGTTCACAGGGACTTTGCCAGTAATAATACATGTTTTTATTATACAATTTTGGGGCACACCCCAAAACAGACTTCAGCCAGAGAAGAGGCAGAGGAGGGCTCCCAGGGTGGAGACAGCCCTCGGGGGGAAAAAGTCAACTCTAGAGAAATCACTAAGAAATTTATTTTCTCAAAGTTATATTGTTTTTATTTACTTTTACCCAGTGATGTCCTGTTTAACGACTGTAAGGTAGCACACGAAAAGGGGAGCAGTTGACCTAATAAGTTTAGAAAAGAGGAAATTCAACTTTTAGGCAACCAGCAAATTGAAGTGCCACTTTGCGGAGAGGTGTTTGTGGCATGCAGGGGTGTACCGGCAATTCCTGCAGTGTCACAGGGACGCCTCAGCCGGGCTGCGTGGAAGATCCCTCTGGATCTTCCAGAGGGCACATTACACCAGAGCCACCCTAGAAATGTATTTTAAAACACGGGCACGGCACTCGGTGCTCTGAGAGGCTGGGGATTTGACACGTAACCACTCCTCGTTGTAAAAATGTGTTCTTCACTTTCAGCTTCCTTTCCTCAAGAGTGGGTATGACCCCGGCTCATGGATGTAACAAAGCTTGAAAGCATCTGAGATATCTTAGTGCTCCTGGGCAGCCTCAAAATCTGTTGTTTCTTTTTATGATCTAAAACTCAGTTGTTTGGGCACAAAAGTGGCTAGTTTGCTCCGGGCAGACATCACGCATTTTGTTTTCTGTCCCCTTCTCAGTGAGAACCTGCCTCTTGCTGTTCCACGTTCCCCCCAGAGAGAAGTCAATTGGACAACAGCGTTTGAACTTTTACCTCTGTGTTATGGAGATGGGCAGCTGGTGAACAGAGAGCCAGTTATTGCTTTGTCAGAGACCTTTCCTCTCGTGTAATTATAATTGCCTTGCATAGCTAGGGTATAATTACTGTCTGTATAATGTCAAAGTGATTAATGATTACTCTTTCGTTGTGAAATAGCATTTTTACAATTGCCTTTAGTATCTGAAAAGTAAAACTTAGACCTATATTTCACTGTTGTCCAGTCTTGTGTATGCTCTTCTTAGACATCTGATCTTAAAAGTATATTAGCACGAGTGTCTGGATTTTCAGCTTGCATAGCAGCGACATCTCACTATTTCCAGGCACAGCACACCATTTTCAAATGTAGAATTTTTTACAAATCTCCCGTTTGCTACAGAAAGGCTCCCTTGGGCCTTCAGCCTTGCTGCAGGTAATGACAGCAGTAGCTCCTGCAGGAAGCTCATGACAGCTCTTTACAAGAGTGTTTCATACTGAAACTTCTTAGCGCACGGACTTTCCTGAAGTGGGTTATGCAGAACATGGGGAATGGAAAGCCAGAATGGAAATGCCAAGGGAGGTGTTCCCCATATAGCAAGATAAGGAATAGAGAAAACGAGCTATGACTTACGAGGGTACCCCAGATCAAGTGGTCACTCATCCGCCTGATCATGTATCCCTGGTGTGATTCACAGAACCAGGTATTAAAAACCTTTCAGCATCAGTGTTTCATACTTTTTCAGGGACTTTTGATCTTTCTGTTCCTTTTTATCTCTATCTTTTTTTCATGGGGCTGGGAAGGGGGGGATGAGGAAATTAGTTTTTAACTCCCTTTCTTTGGTGGGAATATGTGTGAGGGGACTAAAAAGGTTTTCCCCCTCTTCATCCAGTTTGGCTAAAAGAATTCTTCCACTTGTAAACTCAAGTGATTACTACCACACCCACTAGTTCTCAGATCATCTGACACGTCCATTAGGAAATCAAAGGTCTTTTCTAGCTGGGAAGAGAAGTCTTTATGCACTAAAATAGAAGCACTATAGCATTCTGCAATCCTCTCTAACAGATAATTATGCAAAGACCGACAGGGTTCCAAGTTTTCTACAGGGTAAGGCTAACAATGTTTTACTGAAGAAAAGATGAAACACGAAGTTCCTGAAACATCTAAATGGGTGCTCTCTTTTCCACAATAAAACATTTCACTCATTTTGAAGTTATTTCAAGTCTTGTGACTTACTTTTTGTGTGTAATGTGAACAAAGTGCCAGATAGTTTCTTACTTTTTTTTTCCCCAGATCAATAAGATATTTTTTTTCTTCCTCACAAGAGTCCAAGTCACTGTAGCTCCACGAATTGGTCCCATTCAGCTAAAGATATTTAGATTTCTTCTTTTTGCTTTGAATTATAATGATGTTTTAGGTATCAACACCTCTAAGTTTGTCTTGGACTATCTTGAATTTAAACACATGCTGTAGGAAGGTGTTAAGCAGTACAGTCAAATGAAAAAATGTAGACAGTATGCATCAGGGTACAACACATGACTGAACACCCCGAGCTACAGCAGCTTCCATGATGAACTTCCATTTGTTAATCTATTTTTACTGTATCACATTTATTGCCAGTTCTGTGTCCACAGACTTCAACCTGTTCCGACCTCACTGAGTGTCTTAAAGTAGGACTAGACAACATGACTTTAGTATTGTTAGCACTTAATGTGCCAAGTGCTGTCTCAGGTAACCAGATGTATCCAGCCAGCACAGAGTTTTCGCTTGCTGATACACCACCTGGTTCAGAGGTATCCTAATTCCAAGATAGATGTCTTATCTACACTGTAAAACAAATGTACCTAAATAGAAGCAACTCCACAAGGTAATAGCCACACTAATAATGATCTGTATGACCACACAAGGCTGTGTAATTTAATACATAATAAATGTTTCACATAAAACTATATTTTTTGCTATGGAAATATGAGGGGCAATTTATAATATTTCCTATCAGCACCTGGCTTAGCATAGGCATGATCTCAGACTGATTTTCTTTCTGCTTGCTCTCCTGTTCATTAGCTACACCACAGGGAAAATGCTTTAAACCCTTTGAATATGGATTTCTGCCTCCATAACTGCTTGGTTCCATAAGAAATGTCTGACCTCTAAGGCTTCTGAGGTTTCAGACTTGTAAGTATCTCACTTTAGCAGCTGCACCCATAAAATTGAATATACAAGCAAATTAGTAGAGACCTGAATCTTTCCCTACTTCCTCATGAAAATTCTGGAGCAAAACCAATCAGATTGACGTATTGCCATCTTCCCAGCTGTTTCTTACTACCACCATAACAGTGAAAGAAATCATGCATAAAGGCAGCTGTGGGCATTGTAGGGCGAATATAGTAGGACAAACTAGTTCCATGGTTGCTAGACTTTGTGTTGAAGCAGATTTATGAGTGGATTTGTGCTTCTTCTGTGGTACTGATAACTCCTTTTGATGTCCTATTGCAGAGCTTTGGCCTAAGCAGCACTTCAGATGCCCAGGAGTTCTCATAGCTCTCCAAAAGGCTACTGCAGGAAAAACAAGCAGCAGACACAGACTCCTTCTTCCCAACATGCTCATGTAAGGCTTGCTGCATGAGCAGTGGCTGAAGTGAGCCTCTTTTTCCCTCCTGGTCTGAGATTCAGAACCTAACTCACCAGGGACAGAGAGGCGAGAGTTCACGTCGACGATTAATAGAATCACGCACAACACAGCCTTGCACAATAACCTTATGTAATAGGAGAGCAAGCAAAGTGTCCTGGCTCATACCTAAAAACTGTTCAGGAATCATTTAAAATTACTCCTTTGAATTCCATAGCAAGGACATAGCTAGAAAGTGTGAGCAGTGAACAGCTGCCCATGGCCCCAGACAGTTAATGGCTTTTTATGCCAGGTAGCAGCTCCATTGTGCCAGCTTCCCTCTCATTTTCTTCCAGGTTTTGACAAAAGATCTTTCCTTCTAGGTCAAGCTACGATTTTCCCAGCAAGTCAATGCCGGTAGGAAGGTGTCTGACATCAGAATTTCTTAACAGAAACGGCACTTCTAGATTTACAAGACCCGAATGAAAATCTGCATTTAACCAGGGCAGTCTCTCTTGCAGAGTCTATAATCAGAGCTGTGAAGTCTCATATGCTGAGTATGGAACTTATTCCACTTATTCGGGTTTGGGTTCTATTCGTGTAGTGCACTGTCCCCCCTCTTTGCCCCTTGAACTGAGCAGAGCCAAATCTGCTAAAGAGAAGTAATTGAAGCCGGGTGATGGATTTAGGAGGCTGGAACCAGCAGAGCTGCCAAGAGTCCCATGTTCAAAGACACCACGAAGGAGACACGTTCCTTAGCTCCAGCCGTGCACTACATCCTTTCCTCCACACCTGTGAGAATAAAATCCCTTTCCAGGACACTATTCATAGGTCTGTCCTAACACACAATCTAGATATTGCCTCAGACAGATACTGCCCCTCATCATTTGACTGGAAATAGAGGATTAACCCGTGTGACTCATATAAATGTTGAACCATGGCAGGGGCTACCTATAGCTGTTTGAATCACAGAAACCATTCTGATGTGAAAACCACTTACACCCAAGAGCACAGTGGTAAATGACTCTTTTGAGACTGTTTGAGCTCCAAAGCCTCAATTCAGTATTTCTGATACCAAAATACTGGCTGAGTCCAAAATACTGGCCCTTACACAGCAGACATGTCCATCAATAAGGCAAGACATGGTTTTGTCTTCCATTCCTTGCATCATCACTTCTCTTTATCTTAGTCCATCGAATGAAGGCTTCAAAACTTCTACGGTTCATAAGCGTGAGTACTTTTTTTACACTAAAATTAAGAAGACCTTTATTTTTAATGTTATATGTTGCAGCACCAACTGGAAACTAATGAATTACAGAACAGAGACCTTTCAAGAGTTGCAGTGTGCCCAATTATACTAACGGTCTCGGTAGCAACAAGTGAATTATTCCAAGGGAACATAAATCAGTATAATTGTTTTCCTGCAATTTTTATATAAAATGCAACTTGTTTTTTAAAAATGCATCTTTTGTTTCCTTTACTAGAGTCTCCTGTTGAGGAGAAATTTAATCTGTGCCCATTGAAAAAGAGAGAACACATTGCTTATAAGTGGATTAAGCTGCCTGTTTCCTCACAAGTTTTCTCCTCTGACAGACCTTTAGGAAAGAAACTCGCACAAGGATTTTCTCATGAACACAGTCAGCAGTGTTGACTTTCAGGGTGGGTAGGTTGCTACAAACCCTGAGCTGATATTGCTTGGATTGGCTGTCATCTTTTTTGGTCATCTACATTCTAAAATCCATAGTGGAAACACAGCATGTCACAGGAGATCAAAGAGCTCTCTGACAGCACAGCTCCAGAGCTTCCTCACACAGGTAAAATATAGGGACACCACTCTGTGTCTGTGTCAAGGATTTTGTTGCACAGCTCCTTCGGTGAGTGAATACAGCTTCTTTATTTTTATGGTTGATGGTTTTTTTCTGTGCTGTTAATCCATACTACATAGCTTTTAGAAAGAATAAATTCAACACTGGGACCTGGCCTTTCACTGAGGTTCTTTGCTCCAGTTCTGGGCAAGACTAAGCAATCGCTATATATATTACATAGCTTACAGCACTTTTGATTTTTTAGAGTAAGGATTTGAACCAGAGTACCTTTATGATGCTGATTTCTAATGATGGAGGTCCCTAGCAGAGACAGTCAAGGAGAAAAAAATAACTCACTAACACTAATTTGTACTTTGATAATATTTGGGTGAATTTTTAAATAGAAGTCATCATGAAATACAAGGGTAAAAGGAGTCTTTCAGTCTTTCAATTTACCTTCTTCCAGGGGTACGGACTAAAAAGGTATGACTGTTGTAGTGGAAAGACTTCCCACATTTCTCACTCCAGCAGCTTGTAAAAACAGTGGGCTGGGGTTTATTTTATTTATTGCCTTATTTTCACAGACTCTGCTGAGCACAGAGCCCTCAAGAATTCCAGCAGTAAGTGGTCACTCAATGAGGCAAATAACTGTGGTCCTTCAGGAGTCCCAGTAATGCACTTTGGGATCCCCAAACAGCCCCAAACCATGACATCTGGCCATGCACCCTTCTAAGCAGGAAGGCCTGATGTGAGCAACACCTTCAGCACCAGGAACACATGGACTGTGCTCAAGCCCATCTTGGGACCATGCAGTACCATGACCTAAAAGAATTCTACAACACCCTGGTTTTCAGGCAGCACTTTTACCCCAGATCTAGCAGAGCATTTCCCTGTCACCACCATGGGACCACCACCCACCCTGTGCACAACCCCATGCCCTGTTGTGGTGTGAGTTCACTCCAGCAAAGAATGTGCAATTGAGATCTGCAGTTCAGATCCAGGAGCAGGATGCTGTCTTTAATTTATGAAGCATACATACAAAATGAACCCTCAATGTTATTTGTATTGTTTCTGCATATACTATTTTCCTAGTATCAACATAGGCTTATGCATATAATTTCATTCGTTTTGGCTGGGTTTTTTTAATTTGAAAAATTCTATTCAGCTCCTACTCCAGAACACTATTCCTGCCTCTTTCTTTCCCTTGGTAAATTCAAATGTATGTGCAGGTGATTGTGCAGATAAATGTGCAGGCTCAGAGCCACCGTTCAGCCTTGCCGTGTTTCTCTGAGGTTCCCAAGCAGTGCATTTCTTATAGCCCAGCTCCAGCATCTCAGTAGCTATTTACATGAAAGTTACTTCTACATAAGATTTCCTCCATCACATGAGAACTATTTCTGATTATTTTTCCCACAACATTAAGAGTGTCAGGTGAGAAGGGACTTCAGGAATGATGACAGTAGTTATTACCACGACCTCCATGACATAACAACTGTAAGAAACTCACGTTATCCCTCCTTGAAGCTCTACTGGTTACCAGAGAACTTAAAACATTGCATTCAGCCAAATAACTTTTGAGAGGAAAAACCACTTCATACTAGTATCAAATTCAAACAATATGCCTTTTAAAGATCCTTATTAGTAAAGCAAAAGCATTTTTGATTTTCAGTGCATTTTTCCATGTTGTACCTTGTCCAGAATATAGGACACACTGGATCTACCTGACAGATGTTCGAGCACTGGGGTTAGGCTAGCCAAGTAGGTTACTATGAAATGTAGGAGTTTTGTGCAAAATATTATAAACAATAGTGAAAAATGTTATTATGGCTAGCTAACAAAACAGAAACAGAAACAAAATACTCTATGCTTTATAAAACATGGTAAATTCTGAGTTATGACATTTCCTCTTTCCATCCAATGAATTGGCTAAGAAGTAAAATCTGGATACTTTTATTACTGCTGCTTCAGTACCTGGCATATTGTTAAACATGACCTTACTGTGACTGAGTTGAGTCCTGCAACGAATCTAGTGATGGGGAGGTTGATCAATGCCATCTGCTTCCAGGGCTGGAGAACTCCTGGTCTGAGAATGCAACACAGGCACAAAGAAATGCAGTTGAGCCACAGGACTGAGTGGTCCATGGTGTAAGGACAATTTAGGAAAGTCTTCAAGGGACACAGTTTTAAAGGTGGAACTTGGCAGGTAGGAGCAACAAGGCTAGGAATGAGAAAGAAAAAAATTAAAATGTCGGTTGTGGGAAACTGAGACACAGAAACCAATAACAAAGTACAATCAGAAGTGCATGGCACGAGAGACCTCAAAAAGAGGCAGCAAGGCTCCACCAACTTGGTTGTGCAAAAGTTGGAAGAAATGTCACTTTCCATCTGTTGTGTATTCTGGATGGTTGAAAACCCCCTTGAAGGCTTCCAGTGTTTCACAGGAAAAGATTCTGGGACTTTTCCTTGGGAGTGTCAGAGGGGGGAGAAGTCCTTTTTCATTTAACATTTTTAGTATTCAAATTAGAAGACTTTCAGCATCCTGGAGTGAGACTCAAAAGCTTTTCCCTAGGAAGCCTGGGAGCATATCAAAAATCAATGGCATGGAGGATGGAAAAAGTCTCAAAAATGTGAGACTGGCAGGAAATACTGGCACATTTCTGTTTGATATTTACTTTCTTGGCATGCAGTGGTTCTTTTGGCGCCAATGGAAAATCCTTCAGTGCCAAGCCACTCTCAGATAAATTTGCACACAAAATACACTTTGAATTGGCATGTAGCTTTTGAGATTAAGGTTTAACCCTTGCCAAAATACGTATTTTTGGATTCTAGCAACTCTCTTAAGTAAGTTAGGCAACTTCATAAAACTAAAATAACACATGACTGATTTGAATTTGATGCATCTGAGCTCAGCAAAACCAAGTGCATGGGAAAGAGAGAAGACACCTGATATGGAAGGAAAAACAACCAATTAAGGCTCTGAATTATGTATAGGCATCAAAGAAATCACAGCCTACAACCTACACAACCTAAACCTAATCTCTGGAGATGACTGAGTCCCATTACAAGAGCAGAGATGATCTTCATGTGAGTGGGGAATGTGGAGAGGTTGAGGAAACAAGTAGGCCTTGCATCTATTCCTGCTAAGCTATTTTGAAGCCCCTTAGCCATCCTGATTAAATCCATGCTTGCACTGTAACCTACTCAAAACCACAGACTCTGAAGTTCAGCCTTCAACTGAACAGTCTGTATAATCCTCAGAGTAAAAATAAACCATTATATTATTCCAGAGGTCATGGATTTCAGCTCAGCCCATTGACAGTCTTGTCCCTAGGCTGGCCAATGACTGGGTGGAGGCTTACTGCTCTATCTCTCACTAATTAAGCACTGATGCAGGAATATTGTAGATCAGCAGCGCTCCCTGCAGCAGTCTGGGAGCCAGTACTGGAGCTCCAGGTCATGTAGGGATTGAATGTAACTCCGTTTCAAAATAATAAAAAGGTGCTCATCTATACGGCACAGAAAGATGGCATGCACAGAGGCACGGTATATACATCACTATAAAGTAATGTTATGGTGGTTGAAGCAGAAGGTATGGTGAAGATCAGGGGCCAAATCAGGTAGCACAGATTAAAATCTACTGAACAAGACAGTTATGAATGTTAATCAAAGCCTTGAACTGCATCTTTTGCCCAATTCCCACTAATTTCTTCTTTCTTGTTCATCATCATTATGTGGAATGTTTCTCAGGAAGGAAAGGTTACCCACATCCTCTTTTTCCTCACAGCTTTCCCAAAGAGCACACCTTCTGATGGAATGCCTTTCTGCTGTCACTGGTACAGTGAGAACATATTGGCACTTTTGGGAAGCTGGAGAAAATTACTGGAGCACTGGTCAGTGGGACTTCTTGAAACTGCACTCTTTTTCCTTTCAGTATGTGCAGGCCATATAGTCAACTGCAAAGAAATGGAAGGTATGAGAACAGAGATTAACTCAAGTAATTCTGATGGTTTTTTGTTTGTTTGTTGGGGGGGTTTTGTGGGGTTTTTTTTGTTGTTGTTGGTTGGTTGGTTTTTTTAAATAGAGTTTAATTAGGCTCCTTTTAAAGGCCTAGGACAAATGAACTCGGCATGAATCCAGATTACCTGTATTCCATAATCCCATCATTATAACTCTTCACAAAGCAATTACTTAAAATATAGCTTGCTCTAAAACTGTCCCTTTTGAGCAGCAGTAGGACAAAAGTCTTAAACTTCAGCTAAGACAAAGCCTAGTGCTGTTAAAAACTGTAGGTATGCAAAATCTTCCAATGTAAGGTAATAGAGTAACATTAACTTTTAACAAAATGTAATGACCAGTCTATTCAATAAGGTGCAATGTACCTTGTTTGTGCAATTTATCTCTCCTACTCTTATTTTTCTTTGACTTCAAAGCAGTTAAGTCAGCTTTGTACAGAGAACCCCAATGCAAAGTCTCTAGCCCAGTGTTTCTAGGTCTAACCAACTCACAGACAATGTCAGATTCCAGATTATTCTGACTGTCCTACTGTAAAATGACTTGAAATCATAGATTTATGAAAAGAGGAGTATCAGCTGTCATCCTGGTTTTCCAGCATTTGGTGAACTTGCTTTTACGCTGTCAATAAAAACGGATTGTTATTAACAGAGCAGGAACTCAAAGGAATTGCTTGAAGTCTGTTTCTTAGATACACGATTTATGGTATTCAGACAAATTCACCAAAAATATGTCAGGGAAAAAAAGGTTGTTTCATATATTTTCAGATCAAAGAGCTCATTATTTAAAACACTGTCAGGTTGTCTTTCATCTTCGGTGCTGGCAAACAGAGGAAAACATGTTGCAAATAAAAGCAGCCTTCCAAAATGTCATACTGATTATGCATTCACAAGTCAGCTACTTGAGGCTCAGCTAGACAACAAATGTCACAGGAGTCCACTATGTGTTTGAGCTCTTGTGGTTTAAGAGTCTGGGCAATGCCTTTTCTACACATATGGCCCAAACAGCCATACCACAATAAGCATAACCAGTGACAGTATTTCTTAATCTATAAATTTATGTTAATTTATTTTGGTGGTAGATAAAATATGATAAAGACTGGCAATAAGTTCCTTGTTTTTTATCACACCACATATTTCACAAGACATATGCTGACATGTTGTGTAGTTTTGCCCACTATTTTTCCCCATCCTTTGACAGTGACAGCAATATATGACCATCTGGCTCTAGGAACCTAGAAAAACTATTGTAGTGGATGGTTAGACACTTATTGTGGCTGCAAGA
Organism: Grallaria varia; assembly: GCA_013396735.1. Classification (NCBI taxonomy): domain Eukaryota; kingdom Metazoa; phylum Chordata; class Aves; order Passeriformes; family Formicariidae; genus Grallaria; species Grallaria varia. Next base: position 1,228,937 of record VWZG01006760.1, on the reverse strand, counting down.
TCTTCTCCAAAGCTGTGAGATGTTCCCCAGTGTGTACCTTTCGAACATTAATGAGGTGTTGAGCAATAAAAGGAATGCATGTCAAATTGTAACTGTTAACAGGCAATGATTTACTTCCACTGACTTTACCAGTTTTTCTTTCTCAGAAAAATCTTTAGTGTATATTTTCATTAGTATGGTATCCTCAGAAGGGGAGGGAAATTGAGGCTATTTAATGTCTCTTGAAGGAATGCTTTCAACTGCTGAGAATGGAGGGGAAAAGCCATGGAAGTAATTTGCTACTGAATTTCTTCAAAATTACAGGGTTACGACACATGCAATAACAATGAGTCTCCTTTTGAAATTTTACATGGGTGAAAGGTGAAAACCAAGCTGAATTGGGTCACTTGTTTATTCTGACAATGATGACAAGCTTGAATATATAATAATCAAGGGAAACCAAGAGCCACATTGACATAAATGAAAATTAACACACTTTAAATTGCTGGAAAAGCCTAAAATTATTGTCTTTATTTTTCCAAAATAGCTTCTGCAGATTCTGATAGCACCAGTAAAAACTGATAAAAAATCAATACAGCTTTAATTATCCCCGTATCTGTTCATGCCCATATAGCCTGTGTCTGTATTAGTGCACATAATGACAGCATATTATCTGTCTTGGAAAGCTGGCAATAAGTTTATGTTTGATAATACACATAAAATTCAGCTGAGTAAATGTTTGCTGCTATAGGAATAAGGCTTTTGAAAAAGGCTTTACAGGGTATACACCTGACATCTTAATCCAGTAATGTTCTTTACCACACACAGGTAGGAAATTCTTCATTGCAAGGTTGGTGAGGCACTGGAACAAAGGACTTGCGGATGTTCCATTTCTGGAAGTATTCAAGGCCAGGTTGGATGAGACCCTGGGCAATCTGAGTGAGTTGAAGGTGTCCCTCCCCATGACAGGGGGGTCGGAACTAGATGGTCTTGAAGGCCCCTTCCAACCCAAACCATTTTATGACTCTATGAATTTCATCTGAAATTAGAACCTCTTTGTCAAAGAGATGTTGAATGAATCATCATGACCAGTCCAAAGTCCTGCACAGATCAAAAAGTGTCACAGAAGATGTTTACATACATGTTTCTTTACAAATGTAAATATGGTGCTGATACCATTGGTTCATAATAACATTTTTCCTAGGTTTTTAAAAACAAAATATTAACTTCAACCTACCTGATTCACATAATTTCCATTACTTCATTTCCTGTTTTACCAATCTAGCTCTCCATATTGTGAATCAGCAAACTCTCCTGGTTTCTTTGGGTAGGAAAGGAGCTTCTTTGTGCTCAGATATATTTAAATTCTAGGAGTCATCCTCTTGGGGATGGAGAAGCAAGTTTTACCAGCTTTTATGTAGTAAAGAATCAGAGACTCCATCTAACCAACAGGGAATGCTCTCTGAGGGCCTCCATGGCACCCCAGTTAATGCTGTTGACTCTCCGGTGAAGGTCAGTAAAGAGCTATTAACGACACCAGAAAACAGGGAAATCCAATGAGCTCTTCAGAGTCACACTGAGAGCTTTTAGCCAAACCTGGTTATTAAACCCAGACCTTTGTAGGCAAATTACTTATGCAGAAAATCTTCCTTATTCCTCATCATGAAGACCAGAATCTTGATTAAAAGATAATCTAGGTAGGTATGTAATTATAGTTAGGGGTAAGAATATGACCTGAGAACACCTTCCAGGTGATCAAATCAGTCTGAGATCTCATCAGCATTACTGAACAGAAAAAACCCACCATTTGAGGCTGAAAAAAGGGTGCCTGTTATGAACCGGTGAATTAACATTTACTTCTAGTTTAAAAATATAATGGCATCATGCCCAGTTTGTCATGGTGAACTAAATTATTTAATAGGCTTCTTTCACCTCTAATTTTAAAAAGTCACTTACCTACTTTAACAAGATGCTTTTCTTTGACAAGGGCCAACAATAATGATGATGGACATACCCTTTCCATTTAAAGGGTTTTTTTTAATTTACATATATAACATTTTTCGTAGCATTAACAGTATTCAAAAACATGCTGAAAAGGTAATTGAAGCAAGTCTAGATCTGTCTCTCGCATAAACATGCAGAGTACAAGTACACATAGGATGATTATCAATAGCTTAAGTGACTTTTATCATAATGGCTTTTAAGCCTTATTTCATGTGCACTGTGGTTATTTTTAAAAATCTGTTGTCTAAGAAGACAGATCACTTCTTGGGAGTTTTACAGCCATTTGACTAAGAATTACCCAGTACCCCCAAAAGTCCTGCAGCTATTCTAGCAGAAAAATTAAATGTCAACATATTATAAATATCAGAAACAATATTGCAATGATTTGATTGTAAGTGTGTTTGTTTACTTGTTAGGGTTCACTACATTCCTAAAATATAGCTCTTAAAAGCTGTAACAGGAACTCATTTAAGTAGCAGCTCAAAAAGGCAAAGAACTCAACTCTTTTTCATTCTAACTATGTTTGGTTTTCATTTTGTAAAATGAAGTATGAAATGAAGCCTGGAGCACAAAGATTAAAAAATACAACCATAAAAAAAATGCCACCTTTCTCAGTATACCATTTCCTGTTTCTTCTGATCTCAGTATTCATTTTTCACAGCAGTATGTCTGTTTCTGTGCACAGACATATGGGCCAGAGGTTGATTTCTCAGCTATGAAAAAAAGAGTGGCATAGAACCTAAGCACATTTTATTTGCCGCTTGCCTTACTTACCTATGTATACCTATACCCACCAGTCCTGCAATAGGATGGTCAGACAGCATGCAAAGAAATCGCTTTTTCCAGAAAACTCAGCCTAGCAGTAATTGTGGGTTTGCAGGAATAACTCTGTCACAAGAATTGACTAATCAGAGCCTAAAGCAAACATTCCTTTTGCCTGCATGGCTCCCTCTCATCCAGCTATCTTTCGCTCACCCTCGCAACAAGTCGGAAGCAATAATGCGTCCTCCCAAAGGCAACTGCAATTTTTGTTTTAAAAAAAACCAACCAGGAGGCAATGACTGTCCTGATCCATAATGCTAAGTGTTTGTTCATAACACAGTCAGTTAAAGACAGAAAATGGAAGCAAGGAGGAGATCCTCGAAAGTGCTGTATCAAAAGCCTGAGAAGATGGTTTCTTGAAATGGGAAAAATCTCACAATTGTATTGAAGCTATTGAATACAAAAGTAAAGACGTTTCCTAAGCTGGAAATGTCACCAGGTAATTTTGATAGCAATTTTTGTATTATGACATCAGTTATTTAGAACTAGATATGCCCTTCTCAAGACGAAATCACATGATGAAGCAGAAGATAAAATTCAATTTTCCGTATCACTCTGTGATTTTTGAGAACAGACTTTCTACCAAGTCTGCCATTTGTCTCACTGGATACGAATAACAAGATTGAAACTTCTAGGATTCTGTCCTCAGCCAGTTTACATTTGACTACAAGAGCTGAGGTTTTGGCCTAAACTATTCAAAAGCCCAATTGTGTTTTAAAAATTCAAACAATCTTATTATTTTAATACTCTCCCTCGGGTTATTGAGAAAAATCAGATTTAATACTCACCAACCATCTGATTTATATAAATATCTTATAAACTTTAATACTGGTGCCTTTGCACACTTAAGAGCCACATGGGATATGAGAACAGGGAAAAGTTGCGGAGAAAGTCAGTGGGAAAAGATCTGGTTTTTTAGTTATAAAGCAATAAAGGGCATGCATTTAAAATTACATATTTTAATATTTCACATAACCTCTACTGGATGCTGTGGAGAATGAGTACATGGGTTCTGAACTTTGTATGTGCTTGTTGATGGTAACAAGTCCAGGTGGGGGGCCTTCGTTGCGTGCTCAGGCACTGTGTGGTCAAGGGTGCATGCTGAGGACCAAGGAAAAATCATCCTTCCAAGCTCAAGCTCCATGACCACTCCTGCTTTTTCTCTTGTTCGTCTCCCTCATCTGTGGGATTTACCACCAAGGAAGGTAACTGGGCTGCTGTTCACACTGAGGGCAGTGAAGTCATTCACTCTATGGTGCTGGACTGACAGAGTTCATTTGAATTCTTAACTTTACTTGGACAAAATTCCTGCCTGCAGAGAGGGTTAATAAAAGTGAATGTACTGCAGAAGTTCCAGTTAAATCTTCCAAATAAGCTGCAGGCTAGGTAGCACAGGAGGCAAGCTGTGGGGACGGAGGCAAGAGGGAGCAGAGAGTGCAGCAAGGTAAAAAAATGTCAGGTGGGACTCAATGGCAGCCATTCTGCATGAATCCTAGATAGTGCAATTGCTCCTTGTGCTCCCCTGGAGCTGGAGAGGAGAACTGGAAGGTGTCTGAGGGGCTTCTGGCCAAGTCCTGGGGTAGCCCTGCAGTGGTCTGGGTGTGCAGAGAGAGGACAACAATGATCCTGCACTAGGGCTTACTGCCAGGGGGAACAACACAGTGGGACTTAGGAAGGAACTCAAACCTTATCGTATGTCATCTATTACTGTGTTACTTCATTGTATTGCAGAAGGATTGACCCTGTCATCTTATGCTGTGAGAACTGGGGGGCGAAAGCAGGGCCCTGTGCTGAAAGCTGCCATTGACCCAAGAGCGAAAAGGCAAATAGCTGCAAAATGCCAACAGGCACAAGACGTGACAGGAACCAAATCCCAAAGCAGTTGTTCGCCTTGTGCAAATCCCTGGCTCTGTTCAGACCGGCACTGCGCCCTGATGTCGCTTTGGAAAATAAATGTATTTAAAGCCAAAAGAAACTGACTCTTATCGCAGAGCAAGCATATCCCCAGACAGCACTGTAATGATACAGCTACACTGGAGCCATGATACAGGAATAACTGGTGAAGCTTTCCCGTGATGACAAGCCCTCAGCTTGACACTCCCTCTGGAGCTCTCATGGTTGGAGAGGCAGGGAGACCCAGGGAAGAGAGGCCCATGGAAAGGCAGGAGTGAGGGACAGCCTCTGCACTGTGTCCTCTTTCTCCTTCCACTCAGCTCAAATGTTGCCACCACAGAAAGAGAGAATCACAGAATCACCAAAAATTAAAAGGAACTTAAGAAGTTATTTAATTCACCTTCCTCTCCCCCTTTCAAAGGCAGGATCATATTTAAATCAGCCTATCATAGATGCTGTCCTTCTTCAGTCTTTACCCCACCTAAATTGGGCAGTTTAAGATCATAATTTATTTTAGCAGACAGAGAAGCACATTTCCCCTTCCTCACTGAGGAACATTTGACATGTCTGAGGCCTCTAGGATATCTTCCAGAAGCCTCCTCTCCTTGATACTGGGAATGGCAGGCAGATGGCAAACTACTTACACAGAAAGCTTATGCTTTGGTCCATTGCATCCAAGCCTGTTAATGTAACAGAGACATAACAGGATAATCCATCAGGCAGAAGCCATCTACTCATACTTGGCTACTAGGAACAATGTTCTTACTGATGAAATGGAGCAAAGGGTAAAAATTAGAAGAATCCAATCATTTTATTGATCTCTGTGGTACAGAATTGACCTTAATCTACTTCATGGAATTTCTGTATTTGTTGTCAGTGAAATAGTGGTGTATGATCTGTAACTTCAGATTAACAGCAAAAGGGACTGGGGGTGGCAATGCTTAGTTCTCATAAACTATTGCTCCATGACCTGTTTTGTATATGCCACTCTTGCCGGAGCCAGGCATGAAAATCAACACATTGGCCAAGCCTTTTGTTCCGTAAGAGTGTTTTATCAATAGAAAATGTCCAGATGATTCTCAAACTGGCAAATTATTAATTTGCTATAGCTTCTCAGAGTCTCAGATGTGTCTGTCTCACTGCACACTGAGACCTAAATTCATCCCCACTAACTGAATCATCAAACTGAGGTTTCCTAAAAAGGCAATACAGAAATATAGGACCCTCCAGAGAGTAGCAGGAAAATCATTCACTAATTGCCCAGTGCCTAAATTGAGGAATTAAAGGCAATTTTATTCCCAACTTTGTCACTTTGGCTAACCCAAAACTCTAATTATGTAGGCCTAAGAGAGGAATTGAAGGAATATGATCTGCTACAGACACCCCTGAGGCCCCAAGTCTACACATAGTGATATCAACAACCTTTTCCTGCATACCTTGTTCCAATTCCTGGCCATGGGTTTTTGGTATTGACTCAAACTGCAGCCACCAGTTGCACTGGTATCTCTACTACATTTTTGATACTGTATTTAGGATACAATACACAGTGGTGTTGGCATTTTGAGCAATATGAGCAGAAAAGCAATTCTGAAGCCAAGGAAAACAGAAAGAATTTTAAAGAAAATTTCCCTCTTTCTGGAAGGAAATGTAGAGAAGAAATGCAGACATTCAATTAGGTAAGCAACACAACAATTTTTATAGATTGTCAACAGGTATAATTGGGCCTAACAATCCACCTTCAAAGCCTGAGACTAACCCACTACAAGCAGGAGACTTGCAAGGGAACATGGAATTCCTCACAGCGAGGTCACCTCAGAAGTGTTCCATGTTGACAGTAACCCAAAGTCTTTATCATCTGGCAATCAGTTCAGTGACCTGTGCAAAATGCAGATGGTCTCAGCTCAGTTTCCAGCTGTAAGGTGGCCACAGTGGGGAACTCTCCATTAGCAGCTACACCAGAGAGGCCTCAGATGCTCCCCTGAGAGGTAGACGGGGATGGGAAGAGCACCTTCAATGGACAGTCACAGATAAATAGCTTGCACCCAACTGGCTGTGCCACGCTAGTCTTATAGCAGGCTAACCAATAATGTCCACACAATTTATTTACAAATGCAAGATTTGAAGCGTTATTATTTATTTCCATTTACAGCATTCATTTCTCAACACCTTGAGTACCTGCACAACAGTTTTACCAAAAAAGGAAAACATCAGTTTCATGAAGAAATCCTCATTTTATGTATTCCCATCACATAAGAGCTAAAAAGACCAAATTCACAGCTGTCCTAAAGAAAATACAAGACAGACTCACAAATGTGACTGGGAATTTGGTTAGTAAAAGCATTTCTAATATAATACAGTGCACGCTATTTTTATAGCTGGAATGTGGTGCTGCTGTTCAGGCAGCGCAGTCAGACCCTGCTTGGACAGCAGATGGTGTCCTACTGTAACACTAAGCTCCAGTGCTCAAAGAGGAATCTTAAACCAGCCTTTAAAATACTCTCCAATTTCCATTTAATTACTTTAATTGGCTTTATAGACTATGTAATAAAAATGATGGATCTGTTTAAGCACTAGGCTGAATTAAAAAGTTTAGTGTGTCAAAACCAGTGACTTTGAGATATACGTCCCATTTCTATGAGTATTTTCCAATATTTAAAGGAACTTTTGAAAAACGTGACCGTGCCACTTAGGTGCTTGAGCCATCCTTTTCAAAGGCAACACAGGAAAATAAGTGTTAAGAGCTCCTGTGAGGGTCAAGGGACTCAGATGCCTCACACTTCACTGTGCCTTTGCAAATATTCTCCTTACAATATAAGTTAGCTGCATATAATAATGAAAAAGCTAAACTTACAGTTGTTCTATTAAAGGCAATGCAGACTTATGAGCCTACATGGGAAAGAACCATTCTTTTTCTTCTGTGCAGTATAACGTCTTGTGCAGTAGACATCTGATCCCCATTGCAGTTCTCAGATACCAACAGTACAATTAAAAATCCATAGGAATTAAATTTATTCCTGATAAGTGACATATTGTTGCTGTAATACTGAATCTAAAAGAGATAAATTAATGCTTTCAGTCTGCACCCAAAGACGTTTTTCCTTCTATTTTTTTTTTTTTGTTTTTTTAATCCTGATCTTTGGAACCTGCAGAAGCTCCCAGAGCTTTGTGTCTAATGAGGTGGACTGGGTGGTGGAGAGAAACCTCTTACATTAAGAAGCTACATGTCTGCTGAAGCCTCTGGACTTCAGGAAGGAGATAAGCAAAAGTGAGAGATCCTTACCAGCTTTCCAGTTTGAGGGGTCCCTCAAAGCACTGCACAGAACCTGACTCATTAGTAAGCCTTGTCTAAAAACACTTCTCCAGCAATTCCCCTTTCGTGTCACTTACCAACCGAATTGCAGCTATGGTCACTGTGGGGTCTGACGCATTGTGCAGCAGACCAGTGTGACTCAACTCAGGGTTATCTGGAGTTTGCAAGCCTAGATTGGATTTACTGTCACTGGGAGGGCAAAATTTGTTGGGAACAGTTTTGTAATTCATACAGGGAGGTGACGAAATCTTTGGCTGCTGGAGCAGATAATGATCATATTGTACAGCTAAAGCCCAGTTGGGGCAGCGGAGTCATAAATGGAGTTATTTGCACAGTCATCACTGAATCACATATTTTTTTTTACACAGAGATCCTTGTACAATTCTTTTCTCTTTTTGCTGCTTTCAGAAGAAAATTATTATTTCTCTAGCTGCAAGTTATGGGAATAGTCTCATTGATTTTGGTGCGATTTTTCACCTGATCCCTAAAAGAAATAGGTTAGTAGCAGTTGCATGACTGAGATACTTGGTTTTCAGAAAACGCTTTTATTTTCTTCCTCATTGCAGATATGACAGAGGATGCAGAGGTCAATACTCTCCAAAAACATTTACATAACTACTCCAAAAGCAATAAAATGATGAAACCCAAAATCTGCAAATTGTGGTGATTTGTAGTGCTTTGATTTATAGCCCTGTTGGGTTTGGAGTGAATGATTTCTACAGAGACCAGTCCCTCTAATCGGAATTTTACAAGAAACGGATGTGCTAAAAGAAACAGAAAGCTAACAGGGCTTCTGGTTACATTTTCAGCCTGATTTATAGAGCTGTAAAACTCTCTGTATCAGGGAGCTGACACCAATTTCTAGAAAGCTGTGAACATTTGTTTCCATCTGATTTTCCTGCTGGGCTTCTAGGCCCACTTCATTCACAAAACACCCCAGTGAAATCCATGTCAGGTGTTAAAGTGTGGGACACGGGTGACAAAAGTGAGCTGGTGGCAGAGGGGAACCAGTTTTGTAGCCGAGCAAAAACAAACTAGTACTGGGAATGTCAGCTCTGGAGACAGAAGTGTACTTTTTGAAGGATTCAGGAATGGAAGGGGAGCTGAGGTGGGGACAGGAATCACTGGAGCTGTAATGGCTAAGGGAGGTCTGGTCTGACCCGGCAAGAGATGCTGTAAAACTGAGTGATCCCTAGCTGAGGACAGGCAGATGGAGGAGGCAGCCAGCCAAGCCTGGAGCTGCAGCAGCCACGCCACTGCAGGATGACCGCAGGCCTTACACTCACCAACAGATGCAGATGCCACCTGCATGTGGATGCATTCAGACAGCAGAAGAGCAAGGCTGTGAGAAGAGGAAGAACTGGACAGAAAATGGGCAACAAACCAGTGACAGGAGGTGCATTCTGACAAGGCTGCAGCCTTGGTTAGTGGCCATGACATAGCACAGGGACATGGTAAAACTGGCCACACAGGCAGAGGAGTGACTGGGAGCCTTGAGCAGAGAGGGGTTGGCAGGAAAAGTGCCATGGCCAAGGTCTTCTGGAAACCTCACTGGAGCTGAGCTGCAGACAGAGACATGCCCTTAGAGGCAGCATCCACAGACACTTATGAAGTAAAATTCCCCAAGGAGAACAAAACCAAACCAGCACATCCATCCAGGCAAGTGCAGTGCTCAAGATGAGGAAGTGACAGTGGAGAGGAGCAAGACAAGGCATGGGTCAGGACAAGGACTGGAGAAGGAGAAACATGACTGAACTCTTGGATCAAGAGTGGGTCCATCACCCAGAACAGTCTCCCTGGAGGTGGGCTATGATTCACAGTAAAGTGTTCATCTGCCTCTGTGACAATGATGAACTATTTGTCCTACATCAGGGAAAAGCTCCACAGCTTGAATCTTTCCAGTTCTGCTCCTACTGATAGGTAGAAATGTATAGATATGTTTGACTTGTAATTTCATGCCTGAGAAGAAAGCGATGCAGAATTTCAAACAAAATAATCTGAAGTCTCTTTTAAGAGGGTAAGCTGTTTCCTTCCAGAAAACAAATTACGTATCAGTCACAGTTTCTTACAGATGCTTGAACTAGTACCCTGTCCAGTGAGAGTTACAGAAGTTTCTAGAAAAAGAAAGTAGAAAATTATTTTAACCAACACTTCAAGCCTAGTGGATCTTCAGATCCAAGGCCTTGTTGGTTCTATGTTCTAAGGCCCTCTACGTTTGAGGGCATTTAGCAGGGTTGTGGGCAGGCACTACCAGGCCCAGCTGGCAAAGGTTTAAATACCAAAGTCTGAGGTATTTGTGTGTTGGCTAACAGGCAGCATAAAATGGCAGCTTCTGCTGACATAGCATTTTAAAAAATGTTCTTATCTTGTTATGCTGTTTAAAGAAACCCTATCAGTTGCTTTGTTGTATAAAATTATTAAATACTAAATACATTATTTTATAAAATGGTTTAGTAGTATGTGTGTGGTATTTTGTTTCTAGAGTGCCAAATTAAAAAAACCAACAAAATAGTTATTAATTAATAAACCAGGGTTCATTTCATTGCACTAGTAAGTGCAACTCTAAAAATTTATTACCTCTTTCCAAGGATTTATTTCCTTTATTTAAAAAAATTGTATAGGTGTCTTAAACTAATTATAAAGATCAAACTTACATGGAGAAGCCCTGATCCAGCAAACACATATGCTTATGAGTCATTTAACTATGTGAGTAACTTCATATAATTCAGTGGGTGAGAGAGAAGCTGTGATCCATGAAGCTCCTAATGTGGATAAAGTTATTTGTGGGCACAACTGTTTGCAGGACTGGAGCCAAATATAACACATATACAAATTCCCATCTAGAAGAAGAGGCAAATGAATACATAGTAAAAAGCAATTACGTGTTATTGAATGTTCTAACAACTATATATTCATTAATAAGCACATGAACACAAATATGGGTTCAAAGATGCTCAGGACCTACCCATAACTGATGGATAATAAATTGAGAGGTAGAATGACATGGAAAAATTAAATTAACACAGTGTAACTCTCTTCATGTTTGAGTTTCTCTCTAATTGAGATGTTTCTTAGATGCAGTAAGTATGCAGAGGAAATATGCAAACAAAAAAAGGTGGGGTGGTGCAGGCAACTACCATCTTTGGACACTGAATGCAGGCATTGTGCTGTCTAAAGAGCACGTTTTGGTCTTTCAGGATGCTTTAGAGAACCTAAAGCAGATGTTTGTTACATGCTCATTGTGATCTATAAGTGAGGAATAGGCATCTTTGAAGACTAAAGGTAAAAAGACCTGCCACACTTGGGACCCTACCACAGAAGTTACCTATGCATTTTCTATCAGGCAACCACTAGCTAGAACTTTAAAACAAAGTCAGGTTCTTCTGTTGCTTGTTCTCTCCGTGATCCCCTTGGCTGTGCACTGTGTGCTGCAGAGGGACATGGCTCCCACCGGGAGAAGGGAGGTAATGCTTCAGCGGGGGAAGAAGACACTGCCCTGGGTGGTGGGTATGTTGGCTTTGAGCTCTTCATGGAGGGGAACCCTGCTTGCCCTGAGCTGTGCTGCTGTCTTCTGTTCCAGCTGTATTTTTTTAAGAGAGTAATGCTGACTGATCTGTCTGATGCGGAATTCAGAAATTCCCAGCAACTAAGGGCAGGTTAAGTGCCTCCACAACATCACTTTGAGCTGAGCTTCTTTTGAAGAGAGTCATGCAGTTGCCTAGATTTTGGCTGTTAGAGATGGTGTTATGCCTATTGGAAGCTGTGCAGTCCAACACAGGAGCGCCAACTTGTTCTAGATGGCAGAGAGCTTGCCAAATTACTCTCCAAGATGTAGGCACCTGGAGTTTACCTGTGCTCCAGGACAGGCAGAATCCAAATGGCCATCAGCTCTCCCACAATGCTGAAACCTTGAAACCAGGAGCGACTGGATAATTCCATTTTTGGCCTGTCCTCCTTATTAAAATGTGCATGAATACCTCAGTCTCCCTGGGCCTGGCTGTGGAGGCATTAAACACTTCACAAGTTCTTCTTATGAATTGCCAGTAAAATAGATGGTTTGCAAATGTTTATGTTCCTACACTTATTTTGCCCCTATGAAATAAATGCTGCTGCCAGGCACAATACAATGCGCCCAGTGTCTTCTGCAGTAGTCTTGTTGCTGCTCACTGTAAACTGCATCTTTAGGATATGTTTATACCTCCTCACCTGTCTGCCCTCCAGCTGTACTTTGGCAATCTCTACATGGAAGACATTGTATTTGCTCTGTTTACACACTTGATATTCACTTCAGTTCCACTGCATGCTAACTGCCCAGTTTTCATTTGCATTTTTTTTCTTATGCTTGTTTCTCTGAGTTCGCTCGCCCCTCTGGTTGTGCATGGCTGTCCTACACCCTGCACCCCTCCTGGAAGTACTTCTACTCTGGAAGCTACCTATTTTGGTAGGAATACTATAAAAGGCACAATTATTTTGCCAGCCTTTCTTCCTGGTGCATGCTTGTGATGCGCACAACCAATGACTGAGTCTTTTTTTCATATATATAATATGTAAAGTATACAAATGCTTTCTTTCTGTTTACCCAGAGGGAAAAGAACATGGACAAACCTTAGGAACCTCTTCTTTCTCAGAAGCAATTAGAATTTAAAATAAAAAATCTTATTCATATCAACACAGAGTTTTGTGAAGGGGCAAGTGCCACTCTTTCCTCGGTGGCATTGTCACCTTACAGAGTTCAGTGTGCTACGGCTTTCTAAATGCTCCTTCCTTGCAACTTCCATTTTGCCACTGCAACCATCAGCAAAGGTCGTAACTCCGAATTTCATCAGGCAACTGATCCATTTAAAAATGCTGTAAAATGTTTTGTGATGCATAGCCAGGAGGGTTCCCTCTCACACAAGGGAAGAAATGAGGAATAGGGATAAGGAGCAGCAGCTAAGGTAGTCCCACCGCTAAAAGCCTCAAAATGTGAAGCCACATCTTCAGGCACAATACAGCGACGTCACAGGTTAATCAGGTGCTCATTACAGGCGTGAATGTGTGCATACCTGTGTAAGCAGTGCTGCTGCTGCCACTGAGTTTATATTCAGGCTACAAATTCATGCAGGATGAAGGCAGATTCATCTGAGGGGGCAAGCCAATAAAGACAAGGGTTAAACATAGCTGCAGCAGAGAAGAGCTGTGTTGCTTTCCAATGGATCATCCAAAGCAGTGTCCCTTCTGGGGTTTTTCCCCCTTTATGCAAGGATGGCTGTTTTTTGAATGTGAAGTAACTTTGCTTATCAGTACCCAAAGAGCAAGTCCCTGCAGGGTCCCTACTGACAAACACTGCCAGGCAGTCATGTCCTTTCCTCTGCTCTGAGTGCAGTAATTAGAGAGATGCAATTTTCCAGTAGTGCTTGACAGTCTACATCAAAGGCACAGAAACTGTTTCTGGACATTGAAAAGATAAAATTCTAATACTAACTGATGCCTCCTTCAGTTTTTATTGCAGTTCAGTGTAAATAGATGCTGCTGGTTTTGAAAGTATATGTTTAGATCTGTCGAAGTATCTGTATGGCGGCAGTGATATCTACTGCAGTAAAAGCTGATATTTACCATCATGTGTATATACTTGATTCAATCATCTCTATGTCATTAGCTGTATGTGTGTGTACACGTTCACAGATGTCTGTCTTTACAAGTGCCTGCATACAAATACAAACACATGCATATGAATTAAATGGAAACTGTAACCCAGTCCTAACCAGGGGTTTAAATTAATCATAATACATACACATACTTACAAACATTGGGCTATATTTAACTTTTACATAAGCAATGTAGAACTATTATCTTCCATGGAGCTCTGCAGTTTATGAGTCAGCCCCAAAGCCTGTTAGTTAGCCCATGGAAAGACGCCACTGACTTTATTGTGCTTTGGACCAGACCAAAGCCAATGGTTAATTGTCTCATATAATATAACTTTCCCTTCCAGCAAACTTAAGATAAACTCAGATTCTAATTCCAACAACCCTAATTTTTTCCAAACAAACTCCTTATGGAATGGAAATGCCCATTCTTATTCTGGGCATTTTTCAATGCTTTCCTGTTTCTTTGTTTTGAAAATTGATTCAGTCATGTTAAACATTATGCAAGCTTGCAAAAAAATCACAGTCTCCAACTATGCAAAGTGAAATTCTCATGCATACATAGCTCAGAAATAAATGCCATTACAAACTTCAAACTTGGCTACTATTAAAGCCATCTTTTAGGAAGGGGAAAAATTACATTTGGAGAAATTCAGCCTGGTGTTTTAGAGAGTAAGAATAATTTAGGATTACATGTCCATCTCAGCTTTCTCATTGTATTATATACCCTGTACAACTTTCTATTTGCTTTCCAGGTTTTTTGACATGGATTGAATTTGAATACGTACTTGAAAAATGCTATTATTTAGAGGGAAAATTAACATGCCTGCACGGAGCTTCTTGAATTAAAGTGAGAGCTGTCTCAAGATCTGCTTTTGAACTCTAAACTAATAATGCTGTTAAGTTCTTCCTAATTCAGGAAGCATAGCTAACAGAAATCAGTTAAAGTCACGTAATTTTTAAGAAACTATTCTTGAAGAACATTTTGGCTACCAGTCCTCCTTTGAGTAAGTGTCTAAATTAAAATTCTGAGTTAGAAACTCAGGGCTAAGCTTTCTGGATGCAGATTTTGTATACACAGTTAGTATTTAAGGTGTCTATAAAAAGAATGTGGCTGAAGTTTTTAGCTGTGCTAATCACTAAAGTGATCTCACATTTGGATTACTATTTATACTGATACAGTTATTATCTGATATAATCTCTGCTGTGGAGACATTCTGGCACTGCAGGCTCTCAGATGTTGGGCATCTCGCAGGGTACTCAAGTTCGGGTTCCCTGCTAAGAGGCAACAGGAAACATCTCTGTTCTGTAACCTACAGTCTGCATAGTCAGGTAGGTACCTACATTTTAATTCAAGGTAATTAATGCTTAAAATGCTAAATTGTTTTGAAAACCACTGAATCCTGTTTCCCTCTGTCTATTCCAGTCCCGCACCATATGTATTACATTTTGCAGCCCTGTATTTTATTTTATAAATAGAATTTAGTGTGTATTGTTTATGTAGCCTCCTACCCAAAGAGAAGACTGACAAATGTCACAGGAAGAAAAATCTTTGGTCAGATTGACAACATCTACAACATCCCACTGTCTCTTCTTGTGGTATACCACAGACACAGCTTTCACAGTAAGTCCAGAACTCATTACAAGGTTTTGAAAAGCATTTATGCCTTTTAGTGAGTACAGTGTGAGGAGCAGATGCTCCCCAGGATTAATGCACACAAGCTTGCCATAATGTGAGGGCAGGTCTTGGAGCCTCCAGTCCTTTGCTGATGTAAATGGGAACAGGCCCATTGGCTTACATCTAAATGCATTTACAGTGTAAGTCAATCACCCCTTGAGTTTTAAAGCATCCCATCCTTACTACGGTATTTGTGCTAGCTGATATTTGCATCATAATGCCAAAGCACACAAAACATTGCATCAAAAGAAAGTTGCTCCTTCCCTCCAGCTTGTCTTTGGGAAATAATTCTCTTTTTCTCCATTCCTGAGAGCTTCCCTGCACCACTTGCAGCTAACATACTCTTGTCATCCTTTGCTACCAAACCTCTTCCCTCAAGCTGCCACTTCCTTTTTCTCTTGCTGGCAAAAGGAGCCTGAATCATAGCAAAATTTTTAAATACTGCCTCCCTAGAGTGCTCTTTCCCTTTCTACCCCTACTTTGGGCAGCAACAGTGGTGGTAAGAGGGTCCTGAACGTGTTTGTTGTTGTTGTACAGTACCTACTTCTCCAACATACATCAAGTGCATATCCCGTCCTGCCTGCTGTTGTGTGCCCGATACAAAACATGACAAAAGCAATGATCAGTTAGGCTGAAATGAATATTTAGTTTAGGCTGCATCTTTTCGTGCCTGGGTGCCTGGACCTCAGTCCTGCCCAATGCTGCTCGTCGTGATCCCACCACCTCATTGTCTGCCCCAGCTTCGACGAGAATGGACCATAGGCATAGAATAAATCTCAGATTTTAAACACTGCTCCTACAAAACTCCCTCCCGAGGGCTGTCTCACTAGGAAGGCCTGTACTATTTAACTGTGTAGCTTTGATCGTTGTATGACCGTATGCAAGAGGTTTGTTTCTCTTCCCCTGGGCTAAGCAAGAACTACTATGGTACTAAGAGTGTTAGTGCGGTCATGAGAATTGGTTGTTGGCCGAGGGGACTCCATACCACGACGGGCAGCAGCACACGGTGAGCGGGTTGAAGGCACTCACCTCCTGGGAGGAGTTTGGCTTCACGCGCAGTGGGATCCTCAGCGGTGCCACTTCCCCAGATGAAAAGGACAGCTTTGCACGGGGGATTTATTGCACATTCCTGGTCGCACGAGGGAGACTGCATCCAGGTAGCTGACTCTCTTGCTTTCCCTTTAATCACTGCAGGGTGGGAACCGGAGCCAGCCTGAGGGGATAAAAGATCTCTGGGATGAAGAAGTACAATGGAGCAGAGTTAATGTCAATCGGTTTACTGCTGTAAGCAAATCACTACCACATCTCTCTGTGCAGCATGTTACGATTTACAACTCGTAGTTAAATGAGTCAGACCTGTTGTTTCTGGTTCTGCCTCCAGCTTCTCCTGCCACGGAGCAGGACAGACAATGGGTCCGTGTTGCCGAAGGGGCCTCGGGCCAGCCCCAAGGAGCTGTGTGTTGCAATGCCCATTATCGCAATGCCTCATTTTTAGGCTTCCTGCTGCGGAACAGATTGCTCAGGCCAGAGACAGACACCACTGTGCTTCACATAAGGTGTGGAGAGAGTTAAAAGCTAATGAAAGGAAATTTCAAGAATCCACATACTTCTTGGGTTGGAATACATATATTCTAAAAATATATATATATATAGTGGGGCACAGTACTATAATAGGCAGGAAGAAGATGTCTCTTTCTGCCACAGACTCCCTTGCAGTTCAGTGCCCAAGTCACATCAGCCTGATGTCGTGGAGCACTAGAGAGGGAGAGAACCGCCTCATTGCATCCAGCAGCACATTGGGTACAGTATATTATATGCCGAGTAGTGGGATACTTACTCACCACTCACCACTCTGCTAGATTTAATTTGGACGGCCACACGGCTCTGAGGAGTGTCCTGGTCTCAAGGCTACTTATGCAGCTGCTTTTTCTTGCTCTCTCTGGCCACCTCCGCGTCTAATATAGAATCAAGTGCATCATTAGAAGAGAGGAAGAGCAATCACCTCCGAGTCCCCAATAAGCTGGTGATTGGTATTTTCACTTTGCATATAGAATACCTGAGTTCAGCTGTTTAGTTAAAATCAGGCAGTACCGAGAAGTCAGTGCCAAGCACCCCATTTACTCGGGAAGGTGTCCAGTCAGTATGTTCGACAGGCCTTTCACTTGCCAGGTTTTTACAAAGAAGGTCTGACCCAAAAGACTCACGCAGATGATGAGTCTGGACTTAAGCATACGAGCACTACTGAGAAGCAGGCTCACCCCCTCCCCTTCTCTTGGCCTTTACAATGTTAGTCAGCTTCCCTGTTTTGCCTCTGATTTCTGAAGGTTGAGCTCTCAGGCACAATCCTGAGCAGCAGGAGGCTGCTGCCGCTGCAGCGCCTAACTCACTTGCTGAATTTAGACGGCCCTAACTTTTGAAAGCAGGCTTTTAAGCTCCCGATTCACTTGGGTTCTACGGGAAACGTTCGATAAAGCATTCAACCAGATACTGATCCGTGTTTCGAGTGAAAGGGAATTCAGAAGGAAACCCCGAAAACACCAGAAATTCGGAGCAGACGACAAATCCACGATTTAACCAAAGATTTGCGCGGATAGTTTCCCCGGTGGCTACCTTCTCTGTAGCTAAAACTGAAAGAAAGCCTTTCCTTGCGTGGTAGGCGCCCAGCCCTCGCTGTGTGCCCCTCTGCCCCAGCCGGAGCTGGGCGCGATCCCGCGGCGCTCCCAGCCGAGGCTCCCGAGCCCGCACGGAGCCCGCGCCGAGCGGATGCGCCCGGGGGCTGCCCCATGTACGGGTAACCGAGCCGTTCCTGTCCTTTGTGAGAATGAGAGTAGAAAAATGGCTTCTCTGCTATTTTATATGTGTTTATAAGCGCGTGTTTGCTCCAGCTCCGCGCTCCGGCTACCGTGAGCTTTATTTCCTACGCTCGGTGGGAAGTGTCGCACCAAGGCGCTAGCGCTTTCCCACGGCAGAGTCTGCCTCGGCTGTGAGTCCGTGGTGGGACGTGGATGTGCTCGGGGCCCCTCTGCTTTCTCTCGTCTGTCTGCCGAGGCTCTCTAGGAGCGCGTGTGGAGATATGCATGAAGGGGAGGGGGGTACCGGCGTGACTGGGGAGGGGTGGCGGGGGAGAAGGGAGTTATTAGGAAACTTTGCTTTGGCTACTCTCTATCCTTGGGGCTGCGTGGCGCCAGCACCCTCAAGTTGAAAGGAAAACAGCCATTCTCACTTCCAACTGCCCACTGAGCTCCTTAAGGCGACAAAGACACAAAAGTGAGTTTTATTTGCTGGTAAGCCAGAGGCAAGAAAAAAGAAAAGCCAATTCCCCCTTAAAAAGAGCCGACAAATCCTTTTTGCTCTTTTGTGTGAGCTTTTCCTATTCACATGGAGCGTTCATCCGTGTGATTCCCAACTTATTGTCATTACTTAGTTATTAATTGTTCTCATCTGGGTTTAATTGAGCAACCAAGGACTTTAGCCCAAGGGTCAGGGGGAAACTTAAAGCAAAGACATGTTCAATAGGAATCCTGAGCTTCGAATATCCATCCCGAGTTGACATAATGTAAAAAAAAAAAAAAATTAAAAAGTACAGAGACAAAGCAGAGAGATGAAAGGGTCCCGCTTTGCCCGGAGCCCCGCGCCGCAGCGCCCAAAGGTGCCAGCGGAGGGGAGCGGGGCTTGAGGGGAGCCAGCTCAAGGCAGTTCTCGCTGTTTTAAATCTCTCGGTTTTCTAAGGGCATCTCTCCAGGATAAACCTGGCCTCCTGCGCGATTAGATCTTCTCCCTCAAACCCGCGGTCTAATCGCGCCGAGGCTAAGTTTATCTCCAGCCCTTTTCTGCCAGAGACACAACGTGGGAAAAAGCCGGCACGGCGCTCTCCCGCTCTGGCGCGGCGTTGGGAGCTGGGGTCAGGATCACAGACACTGTCATTTACACAGAGAAAAGAAATGATCGGAAAAGAAAGCCAAAGGGGTTGGGAAAAAAGTCCAGGAAAAAAAAAAAAAAAAGAAAGAAAGAAAACACACACACACACAAAAAAAACCCTCCAAAACAACCACAAAAACCCCAAACTCACCCCAGCCCAGAAAGGACCGGGCGGCCAGAGCAGAGCAAGAGATAAGAAGAGGGGGATTAGAGCAGCGAGCTCTGGAGAAAGTGACTGGGTTCAGGTATGTTGTTTCGTTGAGTTATTGAAAGCATCATTGATATTTAGGAGATGATAAAAGTCCCGCCTCGCCCCCAGCTACAGTCTCGCTGGAGCCACAGTGCCTGCAGAAGATTGCCGAGCCCTCATTACAGCAATTATTTTCCTTCTAACTTCGCTTCAACCTTAACGTTTTAAATTGCTGGAAATGAAAGCAGCAGGGGGAAAAAAAAAGGCAGAAAGAAAAATATAAAGAGTCCCAATTTCTCAGCGCCCATTCCCTGAGCACAAAGATAAAGCATGAAATTAAAAATAAAAAAGGGGAAACCAGCGCTCTCCCTTACCCGAAGGATCCGTCAAACCAAAGCGAGTGGAGCGGCGCGCTGAGGGGCTCAGGGCGCAGCCGGCGGGGGGATGCGGCGCGGCGGCGGCGCCGGGACCGGCGCGGCCGGCACTGAGCTACCCGCCGACCTCCTCTGCGGGCTCCTCGGCCGCCGCCAGCGGGGCCGTGACTACCGGGACGGGTTTCCAACCGAGCTGGCCGCTGTGGGCTCCGGGGCGCTCGGAACCACGAGGATGGGCAGGAGAGACGGCGCCGAGCGGCCTCGACCCTCGGTCCCGCGGGTCCCAGCGGCTGCTTGACCCCCACTCTTCCCCCAACACCACCTTTCCCCACAACCAGAAACCTTCCATCCCCATTCCCAACACCCTCGGCTCCAGCGCTGTCCCGCTTATTATCTCACTTTATCCGGCACCACCTGTACCGAACAGACCCATCTCCTCCCCATCACTGCGAACACCGGTGCTCCATTTCCCCGAACACCGGCTGCCAAAAGGTCTAGGGGAAGCCCTTGGTCTCTCGCTAGGCTTGGCACCGGGGTGCGAGGCATGTTAACCTGTCCCCAAAGTCTCTGAGGCTGCTGGGGGCTGCCACAGGGAACGTCCCTGACAGAAGCAGCTAGAAGGGAGAGGAACAACTTTTCTCTCGCCTAGGGCTAAGGAAGGCCAGCCGGGGCTGTGCCGGGGCCGTAGCAGCAGTTGCCTGCAGCCTCGGGGCAGGGATGCGGTGGGAGCTAAATGTTGGAGAGAGGCAAGTAGGGGGAAAAGGGAGAAACCTCATACAGCTGTGAGGACAGGGCAGTGCCGGGATACACAGCAAGTTGAAAACTCAGCTGATGTCTCACTATCAGAGGCTGAAATCTCCTGGAGAAGAGGGAAAATTGGCTAGTATAGCCAGTCACTCTCTCTTGTCCCCCAACACGGAAACTTGTTTTTTTCCTGTCACCCTTAGTAGGGCAAGGAGTAAGCAAATGAACTGCATCAAACAGTAGCTTAAAATTAATTTATTTAACAAATATAGCTATAATATAAATGATAATAAAATTTCAAATATACAGTATATTACATAGTACACAGAGCCCCTTCCAAAGGAGCTGGTAGAGGAACAGAGACAGGTAACAGACAGCGCTGTTACAAGGACAGGAGAAACCACTTGACACTTCTGCCTCTTGACCTCGCCTTGCAGAAAGTAAGAGAAACGTCCCATTTCAGTCCCCTTTTTCCATTTCTCTTCCACAGTTCCTTACCCCATACCGGGGGGCTCTCCTCAGGCTGCCAGCTGGACCCACAGAAACGGTACAGGGTTGGTCCATCACCACCCTGTGCCAGGAAGGAACTGGGGCGATGCTCAAGTTTCTGCCTCTCCCCAGGACTGCTGAGGAGAGCAGAACGATGTTGGGCCAGTGGCCCAGGATCAGAGGGGGAACCAGAGAGGTCAAGCAGAGCCTGACTGGAGAAGTTTCTGCCACGGGGTCCATAGGGAAGTCCACAGAGAAGAGCCAGAGGAGCAGGGAGCGACTGTGTGTGTCGTCAGTGGGAGCGGACATCCAGCAAGCAGGCTGGGCTCAGCAAGGCTCAGGCTCTATGTGAGGTGGTACATGCTGTATCCCACGTGCGCTGTGTACAGTCCCACAGGAGCCACAGGCAGCCCTGCTCGCTGGAATGGGCTGGAGGTGCCATACAGAGAGGCACCGGCCACGGCCGGGCCGCCCAGCGGGAAGGAGATGCCGAAAGCAGCAGGCGGGAGCATGGGCTTGGCTGCCATCTTCAGCTTCTCCAGCTCAGCCTCTTGGAGCCTCTTGGCCTTGGCGCGGCGGTTCTGGAACCAGATCTTCACCTGGGTCTCGGTGAGGCTGAGTGAGCTGGAGAACTCCGCACGCTCTGCGATGGACAAGTACTGCTTCTGCCGAAACTTCCTCTCGAGGGCCAGCAGCTGTGCCGTGGTGAAGGGCGTCCGGGGCTTCCTGTTTGTCTTGTGCTTGCGCAGGGTGCAGGCTGGAGGGCTCAGCCGCCCTGTGCCGGGGACCAGGGAAGAAGAGACACCTCGGTTAGCAGCGCCCGAAGCCCCACGGCCCGCAGAGTCCCCACCCTACTGCTGCTGAGGTGAAGACAGGAAAGGGATAAAGTCCCCCTCGAAGCAAACTGCCCCCAAACCCCAGGGCTGCCTGAGGCACAGTTCAAATTGCCATGTCCCGTTCCACTAAAGAAAGCGGGTGTTTCATAACAGAAAAAAGTCTCCAACTCCATGAAAAAAACTCGGCAAAGGGAGGGAGTCAGGCACCCACATGGCCTCCACGGCTCCCGGTTCATGCAGAGGAGACAAAACTACGGGAATGACTCTCAAAAAAAAAAAGTATTTTTCTTTTTATCGGATTAAAGGAAAAAATAAACAAAACGGGCTGGCTTCTCAGTCTCACACCCTCTACATTAGGCCCCTGGGAACCAGATTAAACGTAATTAATTACGAGGTTTGAATTGACACTCAGGCTCTATCTACCGTTCTTCACCGGTCCGCTCCTCACCTCGTATTTAACATTTCTAAGGATCCTGAACATTCATCTGTCCTGGATTTACTCAGCAGCTTTTACTTTGCAATTTAAATAAATTAAACGGCTGCTATACTCTACACGAGTCTTGTCGGAAAACCTGCCCTTCTCCGAGGGACAGAAAACAGCTCTGTTTGCTGCTTTGCTAAAGGCACCCCAAACGCTCCGGAGAGCCCCAGGCCAGGATCGCCTCTTTCCACGGGATCCCGGGTGGGGCGGGAGCGCGACCAGGCCGAGGGCAGGCGGCCCAGGCTTTCCGGACCCGGGCTCAGCGTAGCCGCTAAAGATCCTATTTCCAGCAATTTGGATAACTCCCTAGTAAAGCAGGAATCCGTAATTGCGGCTCTTCAGACTTTGGAAGCGCAATACTTGAGAGAGCAGCCGGAGGGGCTGAAGACCGCAAAGCTCTCGCTCCTAAGAGACCGGTCTGTGCGGGTCCTTACGGAATTATTTGAGCCACTTTCTGAGAAAACACCGCTGAGGCTGAGTCAGGATTCGTACAGACAGTTCGAGCCCCCGGTTAAACTAACAGGCCTCCCGGGTTGGCTTTCTGTTAAGATTTGGCACAAGATCTCGCCCTGGCACGGCCGGTCTTCCTGTACCCTCGCAGCCTCCTCCGGCTTCGCACACACTCGAACCCGTTCAGTATTTTGAACGGGCCGAAGTGACCCAACAGAGAGTGCGAACCGCAGGGAAAATTGTGCCAGGAAGGGCCAGGCAGAGGGAAAGGGACAGGAAGTCCCCGGCCGTCCGCGCAGCTTTGCCCTCGGTCCACCCTGCCCGGAGGGCTTCCAGCCCGCCCGCTCCCGGACTCTACTTACTCGGGGGAGGCGGCGAGAACCGTGGGTTTTGCATCCAGGGGCTCCGCTCCTGCTTCTCGGGGCTTTCTGCTTTGACGAGCGTGTCTTCGGGCAGCTTAATCAGCCCTCCGACGGCGAAGCGGCCGCCGAGGGGCAGCGGGGATCCCGGCGCCTCCGCCGTCAGGGCGCCCAGCCGGGGGCTCAGGCTGGCCCGGGCAGTCGCTCCAGGACCCGGCGGGGGCCCGGAGCCCTCGGGGCCGTCCCGGCCTCCTGGCTTCCTGTGGTCGGCCATGAGCGCCTCTACGCTAAACGGCAGGAGGGACGGGGAGACCTTGGGCTTGTCGCTTTCCTCCTCCCCGCCCATCGCCGCCGCGACGGGGAGGGCACCGCCGCCGGGGGAACTGCTGAAGGCGGGCGCGGGCAACTCGTCGCTGCGGACCCCGGTGGGCGCGGCGGTCATATCCACAGCCGGGGCCATGCAGAGGGGGCCCGTGGTCGCCACCGCAGCGCCAGGCAGGAGCGAGGGGCACCGGCACTGCCGCGCATGAGGCCGAGGCGAGAAAAACGCGTGCAGCCGTCTGAGCGCTCCGGACCCGCGGCCGCGGCGCCGCCTGATAAAGGGGCGCGGGGGCGGCACCGCCCAACCAGCGCGAGGGGGCGGGGAGGCACCGCCCCATTGGNTCCGCTTCCCCCGCGCCACCCCGCATCCCCTAGTCCCGCTCTCGCCACCCCGGCTCTGCTCCCTACTGCCCTGCTCCCCCTCAGCCCCGTTGCGCACCCCAAAGTCCCGCCCCGATCTGCCCAGCATCCATCCGTCTCTCCCTATGCCGCTCCGCACCCCCAGCCCTGTTCTGCATCCCTCCGCCCCGCACTGGTCCCCCCACCCCGCTCAGCTCCCCTCAGCCCCGCTCCGCGCTCCAGCTCTCAGGAGCGAGAAAGGCCGGAGCTGCCTTCTCCGGCCAGTCCGCTTCTCTGCCGCGGGGACGGGAAGGCTCAAAACTCGGGGGAAAAGCGTGTTAACGTCGGGGTGGGGGGAAAGCCGGTCTTTCTGACTGTAAAGAAAGAGGGAGCGGGCCTAAGCCCGCTCTTCTCCAAAATCAGCAAACACCGGACTGTCCCGAGTGTGACCTCTCAAAGGGAAGGAGTCCCTGCCCGTCCCACAGCCTGGCTGCGCCTCGAAGCAGTGGTTTTAGGGGGATTCTTTGTTTTGTTTGTTTTGGTTTTCAAATGAGCGCCGGCCCTGTGGTGTGTTCGATGTGACTGCGGAGATCTGCGTTTATATACGTACCTCCATACACAACACATAAATTGTGCCACTTTTCATGGCATAGATGTGTGCGTGTCTGCAGATAACGAAATGTTCATTCACGTAAAAAGGAACGTATAACCCCCTGAGCCCTTAGAGTCCCGGCTATTTTGTTTTGTAAATTCGTTTTACGATCTCTTATCCCCGCGCCCAGGACGGATGTGCAGTAAAACGGAGCCGCTCTCTAATAACGGGATTGGCCGCTCGCTGAGAAAAGTTTATTGATAGCTTCAGGGCTCTAATCTCCTCGGAACACAAGAGCCTCTTGCAGTCATTTAAGGGCAATTATCTAAACGGGGAGGGACAGAGAATTCCCTTTCCTTTTAACTGGACCAAATAAAGATGGTAGATTAGGAGTATATAGATTATGAAATGAATTGATATAATAGACATTTTATTAACTGATAAGCAATAGGATCTGATTGAAATGAATTGTCCTGCGTTCAGCTACACACACACTTATCTTACACACGCGAGAGCATGTGCCCTTATGGTGTGTCCTGCACGTACATCATACCTACCTCCCGCATGTGCTGTGCTCATGTATGACCCCTCGACTTGAAAGCTGTTTTGTAGGCGACTTGCAGGCTAACCCTGCGCATTCCTATACATGAGGGTGAAGGCACTTTGTGCAGACCTATTCACAGACATATAGGTCTCACTGGCACATCCAAGAGCCCTGCCAATCCGTGCCGCCATGCTGAGCGCTCCTGCGAGGTGGGGAGCAGCGGTACGGCCCCCCAGCCCCTCCGGTGCCGGTGCCGGTACCGCTGCCCGCAGCGGTCCCCGCGCCCCATCGGGCCGGCGGGCCGGGTCGGGCCGCGTCGGGGCGGGGGTGTGGGGAGTGCTCGGAGAAGCGGCTGCATTGCTAATTGCGAGAATAAACAATCTGTCACGATTAGTCAGTGCCCCTAATAGGCAGACAAGTGATGTTGTTTTTAGGCGCCAGCAGCGGTCTGATCAAAGGCTTCAGCTGGAGGGGGACTATTGAGGACGTTAACCCGCATCAAGGGAGCAAGGCGCCTTAGCCCTGGGACATCGGCACATTCAGCCTGACAAAATTAGTTTGCTCTACCAATCACAGGACATTTTCCCAAAGCCCGGTGCTCGACACGAAGATGTACCCCCACCCCATTCCCCGACTAAGAAAACACGCACATATATCGATGCAGCGTGTTTTACGGTGTCACCGTGTGCCCTCCACCCGATCCTACAGGTAGGATCTTGTTTTGGGGTTTTATTAATTTTTCCCCCCTGATTCCAAACTTAATCGTGCCAAGACTAAACGTTGTGTTTATTAGACCTCGAGGCATCCCCTGGGCTGATTTCGATCTTGTTGCACGATGGAATGATGAAAATAAAAAATAAAGCTGCTGACTTGTTTGGCTTGTCCCCCTCACTTCTCTTTTGCAGAATGGTTCGAACCTCGGGACACTGCTGAGGTTTGAAGAGGTGCTTATACGTCCCATACCGAAAGCGCGATCCCTCTCTCACTGAGAGTTGACAGAATGAGATAATTAGCTCTCTATTTCTCTCCTAGCAATGAGCTCTTTGTGTTTACATTTCTGTCATACTCGGTGGTATTTCAACCCCTGTATCATAGCAAGGACTTGATTCTAACTCACATGCTGGCAAGCTCTTGGACTGAACAAGAAAGACAGCAAAGTTCCTTTCGTTTCTTACTCCTTTCTTTCTTTCCCGTCTTTCTTAATGAAATCTGTAAGTTCTAAATTAGGAATGGAGAAAGCAAATTTGCAAAACGAAATCTCCCCCACGATTGATTTCTGTGCTCAGTGGGAAATTTTTAATATCCAAACTCTTCCTCCCTTGCTCGCTGCACTCTGGGTGACCAAAGCACCGCTGGAATTTAGGAACTCCTTTAGTACTCGTTTCGAGGTGTTGATACTCTGGCTTGCTTTTAGGTGCCTCTCTCTTACTTTCCTCCATGGACTGTAAAAAAAAAAAATCGAAGTGAAAGGGTAGGGGGGAATAGGTGACTTTATTGGTGCTTGTTCCAGTCCAATGTTTTTATTGGGAACCGTGGCGTTTCCCTGAAGGCACTTGTGCTAGATAACAACATTGGGCAATTAGCATCCTAAACAGTCCCGTTTCAATATAATGAACGTGCTAGGCAAAGCCATTACCCATAGCATTTTATTTCGGTGGGAATGCAACAACAAGGGTTGGGAGGAGTGAGTGGGGGATGGGGAGAAAGGACAGGAGGCAGCGCTAAGCCAATTCAAGGCATTGTCTGCCTTTTGTAAACGTTATCTTTGACTTAAAGGCAGAACTCAGAAAGGAGAGGGGTGATGTTTTTTTGCTTGTTTCTATTTTATTTTTCCCGAGACAGCAGCTCTTAGGAGCCCAGACAGTTCCGCAGGACACGAGCTGGCTTTGGGGACGGGCGGCTCCAGGGCAGCTCTGCCGCGCCGGGCACCGCCTGCGCGCTCCCTGCGCGTTCCCCGGACGCCCTTCAGCAGCCTTGCTTCATCTCTGAGAGACTGAGCCCTGGAGGCAAAGAGCCACACCTATCTCAAGTGCTAAAAATGTCCCGCGGGCTTTTACAAGCCCTCATAACCCTCCCTGCTCCCATCGCTATTCCTTCTCCGCTGAGTGTCGGAAAAATAAGGAAAGACCTCAGTTACTTTCTTTTTGCCTTTTTAAATTTTTTTAAAAATCTCTCTTTTCCCCTTTCCCTTTCTGCCCTGATTATACATAACCCAAACTGCTTTTAAGGCTTTAGGCACCTGGACTGGTCCTCGGGAGGTCACCAGGAGCGGTCTGGATGGCCAAATTCCAGCCGCCTAGGCGTCCCCGGCTCTTTGAGGGTCGAAGGAGCCGGGCTGAAAGGAAGGCACTATTTCAAGTGGCCTAAATTAATTTGATCGCGACATTATGATGCACTTGGAAAAGATGAAAGAAAAGGCTGGCCGTCTCCTCCAAGATCTCTATAATTATAGATAATATATCCTATTTCAAAGCAATTAGCTCAATCAGGCGTAACGAGGCACTTTGCTGCCAGGGAGTAACAATGCCTTACGGTTATTTAAGCTTCAAGATGTCAAGCAGACTTCGAGACTCCCTCTGCCCAAAAGAGAACTTGGCTGCCTTGGTGAAAACCCCATGGCTAAGGCAGTGGTTTCCCTTTAGTGACAACACGCCTATCTAATTAAATATATTTTTTAAAGCTCTTGCAAAGGTGCCGGCTCTGCTGGAGAAGGGCGCCGCACCTCGAGGCCCGTTTGGGGCCGGTTCCTGTGTGGCATCGCCTCTGTCTCTGCCCATCAGCACCGACCTGCCTCGCCTCGCCTGCTCGCTCCGAGATGCCTGTGCTCTCCGAGCCTTTTCCCCGCTGGGTGTTTTTCTTTCGTTCGCTTTTTGGGGTGATTCCGGCTGTGTCTCACGGGCTTCTGCAGCAGCAGCAGCTGTTGATGGGGCGCGCCGGCCGATGCGCGGCCCTCAGCCCCGCTGCACACCTCCTTGCCGAGTCAGCGCCTCTCCCAGCCCCCAGACCTTTGCCCTGCCGTCGTCTGGGCTTTCACCTGGAGGGCTTGCCAAGGTCCCGAGAGCACCGAGAGCATCCGCCCGCGGGGTGCGCTGACAGCGAGCCCGCGGTCCTGTGTATGTGCCTGCGGTGCGTGGAGGGGGCTCTGCAGTCACACCTAGAGGGGAGCAGCGTCCCAGCTGCGGGAGCCCCCTCGTCCTAACCCAAACCCGACGGGTGCGCAGAGCGGGCTTGTCCCCCCGTGCTCAGGAACGGCGGCTGAGGGTGCGAGTTTAGGTCAAAATGCCGAAAAGCGACTTTTGCCCCTTTCCCGGTGCCTCTGCCATCCGCTCCCCGGCAGCGGCCGCGCCGTGTCCCGGTCGGCGGGGCTGTCCCGGTCGGGGCGCTTCGCGGAGCCGCCGCCTGCGGGGACCGGGCGGGCCGGGGGTCTCCGCCCGCCGCGCCGGGGCAGAGCCACCGCCGGAGCGGCACGGCACGGCACAGCACAGCACGGCACGGCACAGCACGGCCCGGCACGGCCCCGAGAGGCCGCGAAAGTAGAGCCGTGCTCCAGTGAAACGCTGCCGAAGGAAAATTAATAACCGTACAATTAACCGTGTCAGCGTTTCTTCCAGGGATTTTTGTTGCTGAGGGGTAACAGAAGGGAGGGAGGGGGGGAGAAATCAAAGGGAAAATATTTTCAAAAAAACGAAAAACCAAAACAAAACCATAAAGGAGTTCCAGGGAAAGAGGAGGCTGGGGACGTGAATGCGGACTAAACAAAGTTTAACCACCCCCCCCCTTCACCTCCCCATGTGCAAAATGGAAACCTTATTATATGATTCACTGTGAATCACTAGATTCAATGCCATCATTATGAGTGAATGATAGTCGGGGCTCTGCTGGCCTTTTCTTTCCTAGAGGCAAAAGTATAAAATATGAAGGATATAAAAGATCTTCTCTCTCTCATAAAGGACATTCATTCAAAACCGCACTGTCTTGCTCCCAATTGCTTTGGTCCCCTCGAATTCCACAACGATCCAGGTAGATTATTGCAAGTCCCAGTTTATTTGCCTTCACATGCTTATTTATTGGCAGAATATCATGAAAAGTAATTTGTCCCAAATTCTTTAACATGAGAAAATACTTTGTGGTTGAAGGAATCCTTGTCAGTTATGCCAAGGCGATCTCCAGTGCTCAGAGCAAGTTCATTATCATGCTATTTTACAGGGTTTCCATGTTTACTCCTCATTTCTCAGGAGTTTTTTACATGTTGCATAAGAAAAAGATTTCGACAATTCTACTTATGAGCTTTCCTAGTTTTTTTTTACAGGCAGAGCAGGTTTACAAAAGCTGTATTGTTTAACTGCGGTCTGGGTTTCCATTTGGGGTAATTATTGTATTCCCAGTCTTCTTCTAATCATTTGCTCACAAGGACAGTTTTTTTCCCCCTTGCCTTTTGAAGAAGATGAAATACTCCAAACTTGCACGGCTGTTGGAATAATCCCCCTCACCACTTTGTCTATTGCTTAAAAGCTGCTCCTTACATATCTCAAAATTTCTGGAAAATAAGTGATGCAAAGGATGTTATGAAAATGTACAGCGCAGTAGAAATGCATGTCACCATATTTTGCCACAATCCTGATCCAAGCCTGTTCCCACTAGAGAGGTCTGTGTGAATGGAGGGGGGGAATCAAACACAAAACAAACCCACTTTTAAGAAGGAAATATGTTTCAGCTTGATAATAACCAATTCTCGAGGTTAAAAAAAAAAGAGTCTGTAGAAGGAAGAATTGAGGCAAAGCAATGCCTATGTGTGGCAGTGCTGTCTGTACAGAAGGGTTTCTTCTCCAGCTGCTGCCTCCAGCTGCAGAGCTGGAGGAGGGCCGGGAGCCAAAGCCCCATAGGCAGACAGCAGTTCAACCTGCAGGCACGGCAGTGGAACTTGGCAGGTCTCCTCTTTCCAGCGTCCCTGTTTGGACCTTCCTGCTGGTGCCATACAGCTTCCCAAGGCAAGACTGCTTCAACCCAGTTCCATTGATAATTTGCATCTGTAAAATATGAGTCCCAAAAATTTCCCACTAAACTCAGGAGGAAAAGGCTTGGGGAAAATACCCTTTTTTTTCCTCTGCTAAGATGGTTCAAAAGTGATAATCTTAAACAAAAACTTGCCGGTATATTCACGTAAATACATATAGAAGGATTTTAATTTCCTTGTATAAAGGAAACTGCAGTTGAACAACTGAGTAACTGGTGTCAGGTATCTTCCAGACTCTGTCAATCGCAAAAAAACCCCAAAAAACATCACACTCCTGCAACTATCAAAGTCACCCTCAAGTACTGGAAATTGCCCTGATGACCTGTAACCTCCTGATTAGCAGCTCTAGTGCCTTATTATTTCGGTGACGTGAGCTCACCACATCCTTTTGCTGAGTGGCAACCGATGGCTAGATATGATACTGGGAGCTACGTCATTCTAATAAATCAATGTAGCCAAACAATTTCACTGCCAAGGGAGGAGGAATAAAAATTCCAAATATTTTGTAGACAAACTGAATTCGTCTTTTAGAAAGGTTATATTTCTCTCAGACTTTCCATCAACCGCAAGCATAGACATAATCTAAAATGTTCCTGGCTTGCCTGTTACTAGGCTGATTAGCTTTTGGAACAGAAGAGATAACATTTCTAGACATTGATCTGCCTTGTGCTGCCTTCATGTTGTTCTCAGTGTATGTGATTTTTGACATTATTTATGTAGCAAATGTGGGCTGTCTCTTGGTGTTGGGTCACTGCTTTTCAACAGTTGGGGTTTTTTCCATCACTCAAAGCAGAACTTATTTCAACCTCTCAAACAGCATCAGACTTCTTGCAATCCATGGCTTTAAGGTACAACACCCTCCGTACACCTTCCACCGCTCGCAGGGGCAAGCCCATGCTGGTCCACAAAGGGCTGTGTGGTGCCCAGACCAGGAGCACAGGCTGCTGCCAACCTACCTCCTCCCATGTAAGCGGCACAGACCACACTGCAGAGCAGGATGATGTCCTGCCATTGGGCCCAGACTCTGACAGTTTGGAGTTGCACTAGATGCAGTCTGATCTGCTGTTAACGGTCCTATTACACTTGGGATGGACTTGAGTCAGTATGATTTTTACTTCTGAAACAACCTCAAGATGAGAGAGACAAAAAGAGGAGCTTCTGACAGCAGGCAGAGCAGGAGAGAGTTCAACACACAGAATTAGTTATCTCCCTGAGGTTTGCCGGTCCTCTTTCACAAGTCATTTCACCTCTTTTGTACTGAAAACTCCCATGAGAGTCCACCCTTTACCAGTTACTAAGTGCAGCTGCAAGCCCTGGCAATAGGTGACATATGAGCACACGTGAACACACACACACACGCACACTTCACATCCTGACTCCCTCACTGTGGTCACTGGGGCTTGAATGTGGGGGTAAATCACAACTCATTTGACCCAGCAGTAACTGTGTACCGGGAAAAGTGATGTGCTTCAGCCTCACAGGCAAATTCAGGTCCTTCTCTCCAGCCACAAGTAGCTAAATGCCAGTGATGTATAAACCCTGGGACAGAAAGAAATGCCCCAGGAGTGTACATGGACCTGACAAGGGAGGTGAGCAGTAAGTTCACTGATAGTGACAGGGAACACTTCTGTTCTAGCTGAGAGTTTGAAAAATAAGGGGAGGGAGGTAAGGAGGAGAAGAAATAAAAGCAGAAAGGAGTATGACGAGCATTGTGGAAAGTCACCGGAAACTTTGTTCTTAGGAATAAATCTGGCTTCTTGTGATCCCCTTTCAGTAATGCTGGCTGAGAGCCAGCCTGGTCCCCTGGAGTCCCCCTGGCCTTTTTGTCTGGAGCCTGGGAATCTGTCTAGAGCACAAGGCTGGGGGGACCAGACTTGTGTTTGCAGGAGGGATAGCCTTAGGCAGTGGCCATGTAGAGGAAGGGGGGTTTACAGTCCTTGGGCCTTTGGGAGACCTTCCCCAAGGCTGGTGGGTGGACAGGGGAGCTTCCCCATGCCTTGGGGGCAGCCTGGAGGGGGGTGAGTGAACCAGGGAGCAGGAGAAAATGCAGGCTGCCTGTCCTCAAGCCCAGGGTGCCAGAGCCCATGGGGTGGGATGGAGGGATGGAGGGGAGTGCACAATGTTCTCTGGCCCTCACCCAGCTGGCCTGAGCAAGTTGTCCCAGAATCTCTCACCCTCCCCAAGATATTGTTGCAAAGACAAATGCCAAATAAATGATAAATTACCAACAAACAGAACAAAACTAAAAGCCTTCCTTGGAGCCATGGCACATTACATTTCCCTTGTGCTACTAGCCCTTCCTTTCTTCAGACCTCTTTTAGGGTGATGGAAGTGTGGGTTCTCAAAGCTCTCAGCCAGAGTCAAAGATGCTGACTGGCATCTTTCCAATACTTATGGGTTTTCATGCATGATTGAGACCTTTCCAAAGACTTTATTCCCTTACTCTTTCTGATCCAGTTATTCTGGTACACTATTCTGCCCTTTTTTTTGGTATATTCTCCCACCCCTCATTATGACTTTTAGAAATAAAATTCCATTTATTTGGCTACTTTGCAGACAAAATCTAAAGCCTGCCTTAATTTGTAGTTTACTAGCCCTCTGATGTGAGACTACATAGAGAGCCCCTATCTGATCAAACAGCCGGTACCTTGACACAGTCCAATTATGTGAAAATATATCCTTGCTTATCACTTCAAACATCATATAAGTGGAGAAACTGAAGTAGCTCCCTGTCTGTTTGATTTTCCTGTTCAGACACACTTGTTTAAACAGGCACCGTGAGACTTTTCTGTAATCTTGGAGGAGTTCAAAAAGCGTTTTCGCCTTGAAAGCCCCAAGCTGGATGATGGTGGCCACCCCCAGCCAGCTTCCAGTCAGGCAAGGCAGGGAACAGGCAAGGGAAGAACGTCCCCTGCAGCTGAGCTCTCTGCCACACTGCCATGAAATGCACCTGTGGCCAAGTATCTCTCTGCATCATCCTCCTCCAGACTGACCGTGCTGCAGAACTGGTACCTGACTGGCCCCACAGAAGCTCCTTTCCCAGCCTGGTCTCCCCGCAATCCCCTTCCCCACTCAGTGTTACAGCTTCCCCCCTCCCAACAGTGCTACTGCATCTGCCTGGCCAGCCTGACCCCACAGCAGCTCTCCTCCTGTGCTAGACCTGCTGCAGTCAGAACTAGTTGACCAAGGGAAGCCAGTAAATGAGGTGGTCTGGGATTTTAGCGAAGGTTTCAATACCATCTCTCACAGTATCTTTCTGGATAAAATGTCCAACAGGTCTGGACAAGTCCATAATACATTGGGTGAGCAACCGGGTGACAGGCTGGGCTAAAACTGTTATAGTAAATTGGGATTACATCAGCCTGGTGGCCACTAGTGGTGTTTCCTAGAGCTTAATTGTAGGGCCAGGGCTCTTCAATGTTTTATAAATTATCTGGACACAGGAACTGAATGTACATGAAGCAGGTTTGCTGATAACATAAAGCAGAAGGAGCTGTTAAGGCATATGCAGAACTGTTAACACATTGAAAAATAACCCAAATTAAGTACAATAAGCAGTAGCTCTTTCGGAAAAATAATATATTCTCCTAATTTTCTCTTTTACCTTTTTTAGTCCTCTTTACCCTCAATCGTAAGGAGGCAATAAAACCTATTTTTTTCTGAATTAAAATTATGGCTATTAATTATGTTTTATAGGGAAGATTTCCTCCTTTCCTTTGATCTAGTTTTGTTTATGCTTGTGTTGTGCTTGGGAAGATTGACATAAGTGCTAATCAAGTCTTCCATTGTGCTTCTCTGTGATTCTTTAAATCCAGCTGTTCCTGAAAGGAGCCAATATATGAGCATTTGAAGTGCTCAGCCTTTTAGTTAGTAGTGCTATTAATTTGCAGGATTGAGAAAAACAAATTACTTACAGAGAGAGGAAGAAACTTGTGAAGATTTTGAAGCAGACTACAGAGGCAGAGATGCTAATAGCCAGTCAGAGGTCTCCCTAGACACGAGAATGTCAGAACCAGGTGGGAAGCATTCCCTGGCTCAGCACTGTAAGGGCAGCTTGCTACTTAAAGATTAGCTTGTAATGACATTTTTTGGGTAACTTTACAGGGCCTGTTGAAAATACTCTACTCAATTACTGAAGTATAAAATACAACACAAAACAACCCAAAAACTCTACTGCAGAGTGCAATCCTTAAGCACAGAGTGCTCTGCGTTCCTGCCTGGATCAGTGGGAACCAAATAACTGAGTGCACTCAACATTCCATATGGAGTCAAGCATTTATCCCAATCCAGAGTCAGGCTTCATTTAAAAGAGGGTCGAGCAGGCAAAGTGCCAGGGCCCAAGGGCTACTCTTAATGCGCATATAAGAGACCATCTTGCAGACGATGCTATCTGGTAGAAGGCAGTGAAACCTTCAACTGTCAGGCTTGATCACAGCATTCTGGTCTTATTGCTTGAAACGAAGAGTTTCGCTCTGGGAGTTGCAGTCTTCACATCTATCATCACTCTGAGAAGTTTCTGGGTCCATGTGGAATGTTTAAGAACTGATGGGAACACCAGATTGCTTAATATGATTTCCTATGTACATTACAGGTCATTTAATTTCCTTCAGTTACAACAGCACTGAGTTCAAAAAAGCGTGTGCTTGGATAAAAGATAGCTTCCAAAAACGTAGCTGCTCTTAAGCTGGAAATACTATAAATGAAGAAGTCATCACTGAAATTCAGAGATTGTTTTAGTAGTTAATTATGTGAGCAGTAAGAAGCCTTTGTTAATTCTAGCATAGCTCTCTGCCCTCGGCTTTTATGTGTTGTTCCATACAACTACCCCTCTAAATTAAATTATGCACCATCTTTCCTGCTGTAAGGAGGTGAAACCCTCTCTCATGCTTCCTTTTAGTAAATGAACCACCTGTAGCTGCTTCTTCATCTGTCTACTGTTGTCCTCAGTCTCTAGACCCAGATATGTAGGTCTTGTTGACGCTCACTCCAACATCATCACATCTTTCTCAAAGTACAGACATGAGGCCTGGGTTTTCTATTACAGTATGCACTTCACTTGGATGCTGTTTGACCCTGTCCACCGATAAACTTCAGGTCTATCACTGCAGTCATACTACTGCCCAAAACAAGGACAGCTTCCCAGGATCATCCACGCAAACACTGTTTATCAGTTATTTAGATAGTCTCATAATTCACTCAAGGAGCTGGGCTTGCAGGGTTTTCTATAGTCCTCCATACGGTGTGACAGGTGGAGAGGCAGGCCAGATCTCCACAGATGGGCCTTCCCTCTGCCTTTGACACCACACTTAAACAGGAAAATCCTGAAGCAATTGTCTGCCATGTTTGGATATGGAGTAACTTCTGCTCTTCATGCATGTTTGAAAAGACTTCATGGCTTAAAAACCCACCATAGATTGTAGAACTATGAAAGGACTTTTTCTTTGCAGATCTCTGAGCTAACGGCAAAAGCTAATCTATGACACTCTAATTCACACCTTGCACTGACTTAACTGTCACTTTTCCTCCTCCTTTTAACACTTGGGTGCTGTTTATGTGCCTAGTGTACCTACCAACTGGATTGACAGTAATCATCAAATAGGTTGTAATTCCTGGGGTTCTGAATAAAACCCATGTAACATGCAGTGTGCACATTATCCACTTTAGTGGAAACATACATTTACTGCAGGCCTCATATCTTCTGCTTTACTTCTCCCAGCATCTGAGAGCAGGAGCTTCTTTGGAGGTCTGCGTCCTGTGGCAGCAGAGCACCATGTCCTCGCTCTGCCTCCATAGTATCCCTGGCTGGATGTTTGGTCCCAGCCAGACAAAAAGCCATCATGGTGTGCTGTAAACACATGGGCTGCCATCCCCTGGGCTTGGGTGAGTGTGTAGGATGGAAACAAAGCTGAGGTTTGGTGCATGAAATCTAGAATTGGTTGTCTTTGCTTATGGTCTTAATTTCTTTGCATCTCAGGAAGCAATATAGGGTGGGAGGATCAGGAGGGATAGGTGAGGACTTCCAGAGAGGGGATGATGATTGCACTCAGCAGCAGCAGAGTCTGGTTTCCAATGTCACAGGCAAAGTGAAATGTTGCTCCTTGATGTAGTCAGAAATCTCTGTTTAAGACGCAGTGCCACAACAGCTGGACTGGCAGCAGCATGGGCAAAATCCCAGGAATGGGCTAGTAGCTGTTGTGGAAGGGCAGCAGGAAAGGCATGGAGTCCATGAGCATACATTTGGCTTCACTGAGGTTTTACTCTGTTTATTCACATCTCTGAAAGAATAGGCAGAATCAAGGAAAGGCAGTGTCTTTCACTCTGGACTGTGTAGTGGAAGGTAAACTCAGAGTTTAGCTGCTTCATCCTGGAACACAAAGAGACAGTTTCCTATTTTTTGTTTGATTTGTTTTATTGTATTTCATTTCCTATTATAACAACCCTGCCATTCCTAGACAGAAAGAGCCACATGGACCTTAAACTGGGACTCAGTTCTGAGCTACAAAACTCCTTTTTCTAAATACTGAAGTCCACTGACTCCTACAAGAGTCTTGTTTTGGTCCTGTTCATGATGATAGCAAAACCTCCCTGAAATTAGTAAATGCCAGTCTGGAGAAAAACCAACTCAGCACAGAGAAAATCATTTTATCTGAGTAGTACTTCATATGGGCTTCAGTAACAGTTAAAGGAAAAATATGGTAACTCTTAAGAGTTCAACAACAAATAAGAGCAAGTCATGGACTTGTTGCAGTTGCTGTAACTCCCTTGAAGTCTGCAAGATGACTGCATGGGAGCTAAGGATCTGGCCCTCTATCCTATGGGCAGTCTTGGATCAGATAACACAGATGT
Organism: Grallaria varia; assembly: GCA_013396735.1. NCBI lineage: Eukaryota > Metazoa > Chordata > Aves > Passeriformes > Formicariidae > Grallaria > Grallaria varia. Next base: position 1,192,127 of record VWZG01006760.1, on the reverse strand, counting down.
GTTACATTAGGGACAGAATTTTATTTTATAAAACACTGACAGCACTGGAAAAGTCCTTACTTTTTTATTCTTTTTTAATCCATCCATTGGAACATTCGAAATAGCAGCAAAAAAAGGGCATAAGGCAGAGTAGAGAAGTAAATTAAAAGAAAAAGTCGACATACTCCTCCAGATTCACACTCTTTACACTTCCTTATTTTTTTCTTTTCTTTTTTCTTTTTTCTTTCTTTTTTTTTTTTTTTTCCATCTCATGCACCCAACTGGTTTAAGAGTCTATTCTCTTTGTGGTACATGCATGCACATAACTACCATTGATGTGGAGTCTCCAGGTGATTTGATGTGCATTCCACATAAGGCATGGTGTCAAGTATATGATCCTCACACAAAAGAACTGCCTGAGAATCACTCCTTGGAATATTTTTTTTTTTTATTCCTTTGCTCTACGTCTAGAATTTAGCAGATCAGAGTGCCTAACCAAGCAGTGGAACTACCACTGCTACTTTTTCATCAGCTTTGATCTGCGTCAGTCTGGAGAGGGGTGGGGAGCTGATGGGAAGAAAATTTTCAAATATGGGTGCAGTCTTGTAAAATGTTGAATATTTTGTAGCAAAATCATAGGAAAGATGTAAAGGCACTGAAGAATTTTTAGCAAATCAAAAGAGGCAAACAGGAGTGAAAATGTATATTTTTGGAACACACGAGTTGAGGAAATTATTTCACATGTCACTGTAGGATGTCTAATTAAGTGGTTTGAGGTCTATAGTGTGACTTATTCCAACTGTCAAGTCTAGAGCAAGTCTGCTTTCCTCTCCACTTGATACAGCAAAACCCACCATATAGGCAATTACAATTATTGTGAGAGACAGGGGCTTAGCAAAACTAGTAGGTGGATATAACCATGCCCAGCAGCTGATTTCATGAAGGTGTCAGTCACGACACCACAAGTCAGGATGCACCAAAACTCGCTTTAAGGGTGGACTAAAATTATATACCAGGCCTGGAACTTTCTATTCTGATTTGATATATTGTCCCTCCATGGCAAATACAATTATTTGGGGGTAGGATTTTAGTACAGATTAGTAAATTAGTAAATTAATTGGTGGCTTTTTCAGATGAAACCTAAACCCAGCGTTCCACATTGCTAGACTTTCCTATGTTTCAGAGAGAAACACCAACAACCTTCATTGTTTCCGATATTATTTTTTACTGTCTTGCACACACGCACATACAGTCCACATCTCAAGGAGGAGGCAGTTTGAATTGTGATAGGAAAACTTCTAAATTAGTGATAATTTTATTGTGTCTGCAGAATTTTCCCATTTTCAACCAAACCAAAATTTGTCCCTTTTGGGGCAGCTAGCGTGTGTATATTATTTCAGGTTTTCCAAGCCTGCCTTGCTCTTTTCTGTTCTGCTCTCCCAAATGCCTCATTTGAATGGAGAAGCAGCATGGCTAGAAGGAGGGACAAAGGGCTGGGAGAAAATTGGAGTGTACGGTTTGAGGGAATGAAGGGAGGACATAGATACAAAGAGTGTTTGCGACAGGGCTAGGCTAGTCAGAGCGCAACATTGAAAAGGGAAAATGAGCAGATTTGTGTGCATATGCTGTAGGTTTGCTTTCATGGGGGAAGAGGAAAAGGGAAATGTAGATGTTACTGATTTATTTTTTATAAGGAAACTGAGCTGGAAAGGGCCACATATGGTAATAGTCCTCCGAGCCCTCTGATCTAGCGGTTGTCTGAAAGATTTTTTCACTGAAGAGTATACACTTGGATAATACAAAATCAAATGTTATCAAATTTGATAGTTTTTCCAGTCAAACGCTTCTCTAATTCAAAAGACATCAGATTATATTTTTATATTCATAACAACACTTGCCACTTTTTAAATGTAGAAGTAACTAAAGAGCTAAACTCAATTTTGTATTTGAACAAATTGCAGAGTTTAGTATTTTTTCATATGACAAGGGAAATTTTAAATTAAAATTCCTCCTTTTCATCTGATTAAATTCACAACAACCTCGTCCCTTCCTCTTGCAGTGTAACTTCCATTTCTGTGTGTATCTTTCACCATTCAAATAATTAAGGAGCGCAACATGTTTAGGATTCAGTGTCATTGCTGTGACGAGACCCCAAACATGTGCTGTTGGGATGGTCCCTGTATCAGATTTCACACAGACATTGATGTTTACCAGCAGTGAAACTGAAAACATGTTTCAGAGCCACTGTTTGCCGTCTCACCTTGTACCTCATGGATTGTTAGCCAGACAAAACTGCAAGAAGAGTTACCTGCAGCAAGATTCACAACAGCCACAATGTGCCTTATCAGCTGCCAGAACACTGGGCTCCTTATCAATAAGCACTGGCAGAGGTTGAGGGGCTTCTCTGGCTGTGGGGTTGAGGAGCCTGAAATGTGCCTGGGGAAAAGGATCAGACAGTGGCAGAGACTGGGGAGGGGAGCTGAAAAGTGGGAAGTAGGGATAGCTGGACTATCAAAATGCTCATCATCTGCTACTCCACATCCTTTTGCAGGACTGCTGTGCAGTGGGACAAGCTTAATGCAAACAAGTAAGGGAGCAAAGGGAAAAAGATATTTGCAGCTTCTGATCTAGCTAAGTCATGATTTCAGGAATACATGTAGATATGAACTACAGCATTTCCAAAAATGTATTTCAAGTCACAACTTTCCTATGTAAAGGACTAGTGCAATGCCTCCTCAAACTGAGGACTCAAATACTTTTACACAGATTATTGGAATGTCTTTGATAATACAAATGCAGGTGCAGCATATTGTATACTGTGGTCTTGAGAATCTTGTTTTACAACACAAATCCCTATCACACACCTGCAGAAGGACCAGTAAATGATATTGTTTTGTAGATGCAAGAGCAGTGTAGAAGGGTTTATATTTAGATATACCCAAAAAAATATTTTGCTTTTAGTGCTTTGATTTAGTGAATACATAAAATATACAGAATTATTCATTAGCTAGTCTCAATTACAAAGACATTGAGATAGTTTGCCATTTTAAAAGAAAACATTTAATTATAAATAAGGAGTTGAGGGAACATAGCAGAAAACCTCATAAGTATCTCAATACTGACAGAAATATCTTGATATGTGATTTTTTTAATAATTTCTCCCTTTAGTTTTAATACTAAGTACACTTTTCATGAAAAGACATGATCAATCTTTGTCTTGGAATTCATGTTTCACTCAATTATTGCATATTTGAAGATAGCTTGTCATTTATGACAACACAGTTATTTTTTTTTCTTAGCAATGAATAGGATGACAGGAAAATTACTAGTGTGTGGATAGAAGACAAGGGAAGAGTTGAAGCTCTATGCAAACATCTGGTCAAGAATTTTTTTTCCCTGGCCAGAAGATTACTTTTCAGAGAGTTTTAACAACTTTTCTCATGGCCTGTGAAATTTTTCAGAAAAGAAATGTTGAATTGTTTCTTCCACTCTTTGGAGTTTCCACTTATTCTTGCATCTACGTGGTATCAAGAGAGAAGTCTCCACCCTCCCCAGCTTTTAACTCCAATAGATTTAGGCCACTTAGATCTACCCACACCACAGCTGACCAGTAAACCAATTTCCTACAGCTCAGACGGCATGAAAATAAACCCCGTTAAACCATAGTGAACATTTTAGGTCACCATTGTCTTACATCCATACCAGAAACTTCTTTCTCTGCTTTTCTTATTCGGATAGTGCAGACAGCTAGAGACCTGCAGGTTTCGAGTTTGCAGGTCAGTGCCAGGACCGTGACTGGGAAGTGGGTCCAACTCATGAAGCAGCTCAAGAAACATTCAGAGATTTGGCCAGAGCATCTTTCAGGAAGTGCATCTGGAGTTTTAACAGTTTTTAAACCTAGAAAATGTGTATTACTTTGCTTTTTAATTGCCCAGAAGGTCAAAGGCATTGAACTTTTCCATGCATAGACAGGATATACCCATTCCGTTGCAAATCACCGTGGATGGGGAGAATCCAGACATAAATAATCTGTCAGCCCAGCTGCCTGGTATGAATTCAGACAAATATATTTAACCGAACGTGGATGCTTCAGAGGGTGTTCTTGTGGTTACTCCAACTGCTTTCATTATACTTTTATATTAACAGTGTGTCTGCTCACCATGTGCAATAAAACAATTTCTGAGGCTCAGCCTCAGAACATGGGGCTCATTCACCGTCTTGAATAATAGCGTTGCTTGTTTGCACTGTTCTTATTGAACTTTCTAAATATATGTCATTTTCCTTTTCATTCTAGGAGTGATTGTACATTACAGCAATTACAGACAAACCCTTCCAGACAGTTTGAAGACCAAAACTTTCTTTGTGTGGAAGTCCAAAGGCAATTATTGGCATTACAGTTTAAGAGAAGCATTCCATCTCCCTGATGCAACAGCAGTAGCTTTCTGTGGCATGTTAAATAAAGCAATTTGCCCTGTAGGAGACTAATGCATGCAGAGTCATGATGGGAAAAAAAAAATCAAACAGCTGCCATGAAAGAAAGAGAAACCTCCTCTTCAAAAAGATACAAAACTTATTCTGGCACTGTTTTAACTGAAAGACACCAAGCATCTTTAACCTTTGCCTTTAGCTCCTTGACATTTCATATATTGCTTCAAGACTGAGATTCTGTAAAGACACAGGCGTGCTAATTACCAGTCAAATAGTTGCTTTTTAACAAAAAATAGTTGATAAAAATGGAATATGACAGTGCTTTCATAACACATGCCAGAATATAGAAGTCAGTCCAAGCCAATTTTTTGTTCTCATAACAGTTCCCATTTGCAGAAAAGAAGGAAATGAATAGACTTGAGGTTAGAAGTATAAAGACTTGACCTCTAAAGGTCTGATAGTCATATTTTCCTATTTTGGGAAGTCTTACAAGTTAGGCAAATAATAAAACCCAAATGATTCATTCCTTTCAATTATGCTATCGACAATATTTAATAAATTGGTTAAATTATTCACCTAACATAACTGAATTTTTTGCCTAGCTCAGTAAGTTGTATGAGGGGATGATCAAATACTCTCAGACTTAAACACCTTAGAAAAAGTTAGACTATTTCTTCAGCTTAAGCAGTAAACACTTTCCCACCACTCTGAGATCCTCAGAAACATGAGGAGTTTGATCCTAAAACGTTATTAACTGCTCACCCTAAATGTATTTGCACCAGTGAGAATTAGCCTGGAACAACAGTCATAAGAAGATGACGAGGACACTATTACTAAAACAATAAATGTATAGCAGGTAATTGTCACAGTAAGACCAAACGTGTTTCCAGGATGATGTATGCGATTAAAATAAACCTATTGCATATTACAGCAGCTCATTGGCATCTACAAATGGTGTTGTAGCTATATTTTTTTCCAGTAAAATTTCCACTCTGGAGGGTAGAAAAAGCTCTGAAGAGAAAGGAAAGGAAATGCTTTAACAGCCCTATTATAGTAATGAATCGTAAGAGCAGCTGATTTCACCACCCATCACATAGACTTCTCTTTTGAATGGTAAACGTAATGAGGTTTGCAAAATAAGAACATTAATATTTCTGAGATGGAGCCAGGTTTCCCAAAACAGGCTCAGAACAAGAGGAAATTCCCCATTTTTAAGAACAAACTAAGTCACTTAACTTTCCCCGCCATCAGAATGGATGCTAGTCTCACAATTCGATGGAAAAGCTGGGAAAATGGAATCCTTAAAGGGGAAGAAAAGGTATAAAAGACTGGCCAGCAACTGATGCTTCCTTGAAGCATTAAGTGGTAAGTCAAACAGCAGCCTTCCCATAAGCCTCCAGAATGCAAAAGCATCAGCTTGCTTATAGATGTATTGATGCTCTCACAAGCCCTTTTTAAGACATGAATTGATTTAAGAGTAGTTAGTTAAAGGTGACCATTAATTTGAGATTTCATGTGCCATGTGTACTGTGGAAGAAATCAGTTTGTATCGGCAGTCTGAGCCTCGCGTGAAGTTTGATTATACATGGCATCAGCTGACTGGAAACCCTATCACAGCAGCTGCAAGGCCACATTGAACTGATTAACAGTGAACACTGATGAAGTACTCTCCCATTAGTTGCTGAGAATTGCATCGTGAATATCTTTCATCATCTAGCGTTGAGCTTTTTGTATACAGTCTGGGTTTAGATATAATGGTGACTCTTCAGAAAGCAAAAGAGAGTATTCAAAGAAAATATTTTTCTGAAGTTGAAAGAAACAATCTGGCTATTGTTTATTCTCTGACCACACAAATACCTTGTGGCAATTATGTCTTTTAAAACTGTAACTCTGTCTCACTCCTTACATCTGAACAGCTCCATAATAGCAAATAACAAACAACAAAAAATCACAACATCAGCTTTCACTTGGAGTTGAGAGGAATTATAACCTTGAGCCATAAAGTGATAAAATCAGTGAGAGACAACCATCCTTGTGTGTGTAAGTGCAAGCTGCTTGCACCATGGTCCTTTGTGTCAGGTAAGGAGCTCTCAGAGCACTGCATCCCTCTGTGGCACATCCCTGCTCATGGCAGGGGGCTGGAACTAGATGATTGTTAAAGGTTCCTTCCAATCCAAGCCATCCTGTAACTCCACCATTAATAAATATTTTTTATGTTCAGTTCTGTGTAAATATATCAGATCCCACTCTGAAAAGCAGCTTGTTTGAAGGATGGAACAGAAAAGTGGGAGAAAAATCACTATCAGACAACTTCCACCAAAGAAGCCAACCTTGTCTTTTTTCATCCTGAACATTTTCAAAAATGGGATGAACTGAAATATTTGAGGTTTGGGAGCATTTTGGAATGTAATTAAACATAGATCAGTAGGAAAAGAAAGGCTTAGCCTCTTCAACAAATTATCCCAATTAATCAACAAAACCAGAACTTGACTCTTTAGTAACTGTGCTGGAATTACCCTCCTTTCTGGGGGCAGATGTGCAGATAATAACAGGCTAGCTCTTGATGTTTATGGGTTTGCTGCCATGAGAAAGAGTTGCAGGATCCAGTCCTCTGCGGTTTAACATGATCCATCAGCTGATCGCTTGTTCTGTGGCAAGGCAGATCACTGACACCATTACGATTTCATCCGCTGCCTCAAAGCCAATTTCCCTGCATATAAGTGCCTCATTCAGAGCACAGAAAAAATACATTAGCGAAACAATATAGCATACTGTACAACAAGGATTTTCCTGCACTGTAACTCTACAGCTCACCAGGCAAAAAACACTTCTTTTTATTCTAGTTCCCCAGGGTGCTACATGGAGACACCAATCCTGAGACGGATTAACTGTGGCGCTTTCATCAAGAGGAACTTGTCTTCACTCTGACTTTGGAATAGAAAGGACGTGCTATTACCCTTCGACTTTGAAAGAGAAAAGCTTTCTACCTACATTCCTCGCTCACTTCCAAACTTTAGCTCATAGGGATTAGAATTCACTAGATATAGGATAAGCCCCTTTCAAAATACTCATTTAAGGAAAGACGGAGAGAGCTTTCAGATACCTTTACTGAATGTTTATTAGTCTTAAAAACAGATAAATTGGACTTAAAGCATAAGCAGTATATTAATTCTTCACATGAAATAAATGAGAGTAGTCAGGAAAAAAAGGCAAGTTTTGGTTTCTCTCTGTTACTTTTACATAAGGTTTGCTGTTTGCTGCTCAAAACCTACTTTTTCTATTCCCTAATCCATGGGTAATTTTGGCGGCACTTTGATTTTGAGAACCTGACTTGATCCATACTACAGAGCATAAAGTTTCTGGCAGTAGGTGTTTAATATCTCTTGAGTATTGAGGTCTCTGTAAGGTATTTCAATACCCAGCCTTGAGGTGTGCAGAATGCTGGCATCACTACCCATCTCAGGCCAACATCTCAGCTCCTCTCATGATGTATTTGGGTCACTGGCTTCAAAGGAGACTGAAAACTCTAAGTTTTGGGTAAAGTCTGGTATCACATGATGACTTTATGATTATTTTATAACTATAATTATCTTAGATCTGAGAAAAGAAGCAAAGCTCTCTCTGGGTTTGATTTGGATTTAATTTAAACCAATTTTAAACCCGGCACTGATTTTAGCTGATTTCATTGCCACTGAACAAATCTGCACTACAAAACATCATCCACATCTTCCTGGCCTTCAGCAGGGTCAAACAGAGCCTAGTTTTCTCCCTGGGCTTTCAGACCAGTATCACCATTTGCAAAAACACTGGGCTGGCATTGAAACAAGCAGCTAGTCTGACTTGGGAGAGGATGTTCTTTATGACCAATGCCTGACAATATTGTTTCTGAAACTGGTGACTTGAGGTTTAGACAAAACAGGCAATTTAGTAAGGCAGCAGCATGTGAAGGACAGTCTGACACTGGCTTCGCTGTTGCTACTGTGTGAGCAAGCCAGGCTGTCCGTCATAATGCTCCTGCCACAGGTGGCAGCTCCTTCCTTATGGGAAAGAGAGTCAGTCACCATGGGAAGGGCTGTCTTACACCTTGGTGGTGCTGGAACCAATGGTCCATGTTGGCACAAAAGTGCTCTTCACAAATCACCAGCTTTTTTCTCAGCTTCTGGTGTCAGCAGATCAAATGCCTCAGACACTGCAAGAGAGCAGAGCTAACATTTTATCAGTGTTAAAAGTCTTTGCAAAAGAAGATAGCCTGTGACAATAGTGAATGATACTGGTCAATAGGAGTATCTTCACTTTTTTTAGTAATCCCCATTGTTTCTAGTTTACACAGTGGGAAACACATCTGGTAGGGAACAGCAGGCAGGGACCTTATGCTTTCTCACCTTCCTTGTGCTGCCCAACCTACCGCTGGGGAAAAGGGTTCGTACAGCTCTGCCAGAGAAGAGGATTAAGGTAGCTGACCTAGCACAGGAAGTCCTCCCATGAGATAAGGTTTTTTCATCCCAGTATGTTAGCAAGCCTGCTTTCCCCCACGTCTGCTTGGCTGGAGGAGCACCCCCATGCATGGGTGGCAGAGGGAGCTGGAAATGATCATATGGGGAAGAAAGAAAAGTCAAGAGAAGGACTGCTTTTCTGAGAGCCAGTTTAAATGCTTATCAAATGGCAGAGTCAGTCCCATGAGTGCATCTCCAGCGGTACAAAGTGCTTAGGGCAGGGGCTATTTGCTCACCCATCCTGCTGTCCTACAGCTGCCCAAGCACAGCCCTCTGTGCCTGCATGCTGAACTGCATCAGGGAACTGATCTGGCTGGAAAAAAGTATGTTAAAACACCCTCCAAAAAGCAGCATGTTTTTCTTTCCAGCCAGAATCACTTCTCCCATCTGGCCGGCCGCACAGCTGCACAAACAGCTGCTCCAGCGCTGCGGCAGGGGCGGCCGGGAGCGAGGACTGCGTGGGCTGGTCAGGCAGCACCACCGATGAAAGGAGAACCCCTGCCCGAGCCACCACCACGCACAGGTCTCCCCCAAGGGCCCCTCAGTGCAGCCACGCTCACCTGCCGCCCAGTCCGTGGGTGTTCGACAGTGCCGCTCACCTCCGCACTGAGCAGGGGAGCAATGGGCAAGGGCTGCAGCAGCATCCCGGCTGTCCCTGGGAGGCTGCTCTGACCCTGGGGAGGAAGCAGGGTCCTTTGCATTGGTTTGCTTCCCTGATCCCTCTCCCTATTCCTGGTCTGCCTTGGAAGACAGGCTAAGTGAGAAAAAGATGCTCATGTTGGGAAACAGGAGCAACGAGCACTTGTTTCAGATCTGGGACTGAGGGAGAAACCTGATGAAAGATCCAGTTTAAACTTGAGGTGCATTTGAAGGGGCAGAGCTGGAATTTGAATAGATAATCATACCCAAAGTTTGTTCCTCCAGGGAAATTAAAAATCCTTGGAATCATTAATAACTTTCACATCCCAAGGGCTTTTGCCTTTTGTGCGAGCCAACACCACCAGCTGATGGTTGGGGTGTTTCTTCAGCAACAATCACGGAAGAAGGTGCTCAAGTACTGAGTCATTTGTACTAACACACTACGAAAACAGAGCAGTTGCTCAAGTAACTCATCACTAGGTTGGCTCAGTATTTGAAACTGGACTAAACCAAAGCTGGAGGTGTAACTTAGACTGCAATTGGCAGACTGACAGAGGGTTGTTAATCTAAAACACAGGGAGGTCAGTCAGCAAAGGCTCCATCATGTAAAGATCACAAGACACTGCCTCTGAAGCGTAAAGCTGCACTTGAATCATATTCCCTAATATTTCTTGTGAGGACTCAAAATAAATGAAGGCTGATATTCCCATACTGCCCATCAACAGCAAGGTTTAAAAAAGACTCAAGGTACAAACAGCAGACCTGGCAAGTCTGTTAGTCAAGGAAAGAAAATAGTTCCATTCATTCAGTTTTCTGGTACTGAACACTTGAACTTACCTTTGCAACGAACTTTTTCTTCCGTGAATCTTCTTCCACATGACTAAGGATTAAAGTCTCCCCAGAGTGATATTGTTTTCACTTGAGTGGTGTGAATTCCCTCCCCAAAGATGCACTAAGGTATTGTATGTAAAAGCTACACTCCTACTCCAAGACTGATATGTGCCATGTGATTTGAACACTGTCAATAAGATTCCTGATGGCACCCTGTATCAGAATTGCTGGGTCATTTTGTATTGCTATTGCCTCTGTATAATTATACATCACCTAAAGAACACAGGGACCAGCTGATGCTATGTAGTGGACTGGAAAAACATTACAGAGAATGGAATAGAAGTAAAATCCAACTGATACTTCATCTAAATATTAAACAAGATGGACCATTCTGCTGACATATTATGTGATTGATGGGCGATCATGATACACAATGTCAAATTGAACTCTATTAATGCTGCATTTTTTTTCCCACTATTAGAAAAACTCCTTTTATTTCTGGACAAACATATTTTACTGTTAATACAATGACCAAAACTAAAACAAGTGACTCAAACAGATTTTGACATAATTTGCATTGGTTTGTGCATATGTGTATATATGCATAGACTAAAAATAGTAGCATAATTTTTTCTCTATCCATACTTTCTTCATATGTAATAATATAGCAGACACTACTTTTTAAAGTGATTCTGAATATTCAGGTCTGTGCAGAAATTTTAAATGATAAGAGTATACATTCAAATAGGCATGGCGTAAAATGCCACATTTTTGTTGCAAAGGAATTTTTCTGCCTTTAGGTGTATCATTGAGACTCTCCCCATTTTAATGAGAAATACATTTGAATAAATGACAAGCTAATTAATATGGAATCAGTTTCTGTTTAATGGAAACATTTCTTTGCATTGTATTATTACTATTAAAGACTTACGTTGTGGTATCATATACAGAACACGATGAAAAAGAAGCAGCACACACAGATAATTTTTTCCTTTCATCACAGCCCTGTGTTGTTATTAGCTGTATTAGTAGAGATAATGTTATATTGTTTCTATTTGCCAAGAGCAGTGTATTAGAGTAAATATACAAGTTATGCTACTGTTTGAGTATGCTCCCAAACAGTAATTTCTCTGATACATAACTCTGGATCATCAACATTTTCCTCCTGTTGATTTGTGGAGGATCATTTTATTTGATCTATGCTGACACAATTATAGCAACAACAATAACAAGAACAACAAAGAAAGTTTGCTCTAAAAGCTGAATTTTTTCCCTTAAATTCTGCAACTTGGTTTTTAAGTAGACTATTTTCAAGTGGTCATAAACAACTTAGAAGAACAAATGTAAATAAAATTCATTCATTCATTCATTCATTCATTCATTCATTCATTCATTCATTCATTTTTATTCTTCCACTTATCCAAGACAGCAAACTCTAAATTAAACCTTTTCAAAATGAGTACCCTTAAAATTTTCACTCTGATAGCAGATAAAAAACTCTTTTCAGCATATGTAAAATAAAAGTTGTCTAAAATGTGCAATGAAAAGTAAATAAGCATGTCTATACTTTTCTTGTAACTCACAATGCACAATTTTCTTACTAATTTTATAGATTTTGCAAGAGTGTGCTTTGGTGGTTTTTTTTTTTTCAAGTAATTCAGAATGCACAAATACTGTAATAACAAAATGGAAATTCTTGGAGACAATTTATCAATTGAAAAGAAGTCTATACATCTGAAAATATGGAAATGGAAGAGTATCAAGGGGAACTTGTTTGCTTTCTCTGCTGGAAACTTCATTGAACTATGGCTCAAGATTCAAGAATAAACTCAGTCTTTAAAATGCACAGGTTCTTAACTGGGATCTTTCATTTTGCAACAGCAAATGAAGATGAGAATCTGGCCCTGTAGGCAGCAGGAATGCCATATGATATCTGAATGGTAATTTTCTCTGTATATGCCACAATAATGCCTCAGACATGACCTTTGGCTTTGTTGTCACCAAGTATTATCATATGTATAATTTGACCTTTCTTGGTTGTATGAATGCTTGGCCTTGAACTCCATCTAACCTTCTAGGAGCTGTAAAGATAATTTCTATATATTTGCAATAAGGCCTCTGATTTGACCTATGACTCAAATGAACAATAATTTCTTAATATTCCCATTCCTCCTAAGACTATTTCCCGTAATAGTATAATAATAAGGCAATAAAATGTCCTTCAGCGTGAACTCATGTTATTCTAAATTTTGAAGGTCTGTGCTTCAGGGCATTCACAGTTCATTACATTTCTGTGTTGTCAAAAGATACTATCAAGGCATCAAAAGTTTCTAGAATTTAAATCAAAGTGAATGAAAGGATAAAAGTGACATTATTTGTGTGTCTATATGAAGACAAAACTAAAGGCAATAATAAGATTTATTTAGGTACAGTGAAACAAAAGCAATAAAAAAAAGTAATAGCAGAAGAGCACTAACAATCCTTCCATTTCTATTTAGCAATTTCAAGCAGAAAAGGAAGAAGTATACAAAAAACATCTCAGTTCTGCCCTTAAAAAAAAAGTTCTTGTGCATTCCATCGTTATACAACAAAACAATAAATAACCAAACATCCTGGTATTCTTCAACAAAATATAGTAACTGTGACTTTTTCACAGAAAAAAAAAAGTTGGTATTGATTTTTGTTAATGTTGGAACACAAGAGAAGTGCAAACTATTAGAAGTCTGCCAAGGAGTTGTGACTATATTGACAATGGCTTCAGCCTGATGACATACAGTGTGTAATACAGAAGCACCTCCTTGAGCTGTATAAGACTGCAAGATCACCTTTCCAACTACACAATTTTCCTGCAGCACCTCAACTGTCCTTCACACCATATTTTGCTTGGAGTGGAATGCTAATGGGTCATCATATTTGATGATCCGGCCCAGCACCGAAACTTTCACTTTTGATGCAGCTGTACCTAAAACCTGAATACATTCAAACACTGGCTGCCAATAAAAAGCCCTGATTTGAAAGTCAGTACCTTAGGAACTTGGTCCTGTACAAGTAGAACGCAGAACACATATAATTAAAATGCAGGCTCGTGGGTAAGACAAATACAACACCCAACATGGGGTGGTTGAAAACACCAAACAGAAGCTGAAACACCAGCTGCCAGCCATTGCTCAGATTTTGCTGATATGAAGGCAAAGATGAGTTTTGGGGAGCATGAAGTGACTTTAGCAAGGCCAGCTGCAGCTGGAATATTTATCAAAGGAAATGTGCAGCAATACACCTGCACTTTCTTTAGTGCTATCACCTGGATCTACAGTCCTCAGAACATCTTCTTTTTTAATCATGCAGAAACCTCATTCCTATATATGCTTTGTAGAAGATATTTCATGCATTCTTTCAGATTTTCTTCTATTTTTTTTTTCCTTGAAACTGTGCATCCTGGAAATTACTTTGCATGGCTTTTGCCTTCTACGGCTATTCAAGCCAAGGCTCTTTTGTGGAAATGAATCTTTTTTACTTGGAGTTGAAATGGCCATGTAACTGGCAGCAATGCTACGACATGATCAATGTGACTCTCCTCCTTATACAAATTGCTCCTTCCGAGCTATCTGTCTTTCTAGCTCAGTTTTCTTCCCCACTGCAAAGGCTGGTGACACAAGACTAGCTCAGACACATCACTCAAGATTAATCAGAAGCTTCAGAGTACAGAGAACAATGCAAGAAATAAAGGCCAAATTATTAGCAGAATATGCAAAGTGAGATTCAATTCTAAAGCTTTATGCTACTCAATTTTTTTGCTTTCAAGTAAGGGGTTTACATACTCCAGTCTTGGTGGCAAAGGTCACCCTCCGTGGTCACTTGGACATCAGCTGCCACAGACAGAACAGAGGGTTGGAAACTGTATGATGAAGGTGCCTTTAACTAAAGAGATCTCTCCTAAACACAAAGTGTTTCTTTGGCAACAAGTAAACACTTTGGGTTCTTCAAGAATAGAGAGCTATAATATGGGTGGCCAAAAATAACAGAACATTCAGAAAAGTTTGGCTCCAGAGTTTATTTCTATCTTGAATAAGCAGATTAAGAATCACTTATTTAAAACTGTTTTCCCAACGAGAGTGAACTTGAATGTTTGGCTTGCTACAGATGCACTGGTCAAGAGAAACTAGAAACACAGAACCTCAAGGACTGAAGCTTTTAAATTCATGTTTAGTCAGCTCAGACTTTGCAGAAAAATGCAAATTTGACACTGCTCTCTGATCTGAGCCTTGAGATTTTCACTAACATCATGAGTCTTTCCAGAATACCCATCAGCCTTTTCTCAAATCCTCATTTTTCTTACTTAAAATCTTCTCATGGTGTCCAAGGGACTGTGCTTTCACTATGTCCAAGGGAAGGGCAGCTGAGGCAGCTCACTGACACAGCAGGATCTGGTGCAATAGGGATGCATTGTGTTGGACCATGGGACACAAAGCTTCTGCTCTTTCCACCAAGCATGAGGGAACCTGTCTCCTTGAAGACGGACTCAAGAAAAAGCCACTGGTGAGCTCAGCTCCTCGCCCTTCTCCCATGCATTATCTCAGTGTGACAAAAGCAGTCTGTCCCAAGTGTCCTGTCAGTAAATTGTTTTTTAGGCAGTAAAACTCTCCTGACTTCTAGCAACAGCAGCACTGAGAAGACAAGTGGTTGTTCTGGTGGCATTTGTTCCCCCAGTGTACATCCCAACAGTACCCTCTTTAGCAAAGAGGTCAGCTACCTTACACTCATCTGCAAGTATGGTGGGGCAAAAGCATCTACTGGGGCTCAGATGCGACAGAAAGAGAATGGTAAAAAGAAAGCTGAACAAAGAGAAGACAGAAGATGGTGAGAACCTTAAGGGATCAGATGAGGCTAGGAGTATGTATTTCAGACAACACATGGATAACCAGCCAGCTCCCCCCCAAAAAAACCCCACTGTCATGGAAGGTGAAGGAGACACCGAAGCAGGAGACGTGCTTTAATGACTTTTAGGCCTCACACTGAGGGTGAGCAACCCTCTTGCCTGGTCTCCACTCTGCTGTTCTAGAGATGTAATCACAGCTCTCGTTCTGCACATGAGAAGTTTCTGTTCCATTTCACCCTCTGGGAAGTCCTTTTTGCTCTAGAAGCTTTTTTCCCCTTTCATAACCCATCAGTTTTAACAGCACTGACACAGGCAAAAAGGCTCTTCATTCTGCTTTAAGAAGTGAGAGTAAAGGCATTTTTTTACTGCTGATACTATAAGTAATATTTTTTTTGCTAATAATTTGTTATAATTTGATGCTGTCAGTGAAAGGCAAGTAGATTTCAAAGGCAGAGGTTGTAACAGCCCCTAGAGATTTTTATGGGGAGTTTGGCATCTATCTGAACCCTACAGTGTTATAACACTCCACTAATAATAATGAAAACAATACACTGCACTTAGAGCATAAAAAGGTCATTTTTATTTTTATTTAACTCAAAGTTAAAAAAGGAAAGCAGAAAGGAAGGGTAAGGGGAGGGGGAATGGAACAGGGAATGAGGAGAAGGGGAAGGAGAATGAAAAAAAGATAAAGAAATGAAAAAGAAAAAGGAAAAGGGGAAAAGAGGGGGGAAAAGGAAAAGTTGGGCTGGACATTTCCAAAACACAAACTCAGACTCTACTCCCAGTCCCTGCAAACTGCTTTCTTATGCACTGGATTATGAAGTTTTCAGGGCTGGATTAGAGGCTGCTATAAAACAGTTTGCCTGACACAGAACCACATTTAAATTAGCAGTGCCATAAATGGCACTGTGAGGGAGGGAGGGCCTGCTCGTGATTCAAGGATATCGTCTTTTGTATAATTTTTCCAGTGTCATAAATTCTGCCCAAGTTCCTTGCAGGAAGCAATGCTCCAAAATATATTGAATAGGTGTCTTTCATAAAATGTTATACATGGAACAGAATTAGAGTTTGTGGATCACATTTATTTAAGATTAGCCTAATTCTTATATATCTAAACCTCAACAGCATGATTTAAACCTACAGGTTTTTAGATGCAATGTTTTACCGTTCTGAGGCCTTTACACTTAGCTGGAGGGTGTTTACTGTGACTGGAGTATTTTTTTCCAAACAGGGCAGTGGATTATTTAAAACCTTTTGGTACGGAAAACCCACAGTTTGTCCACCTCAAACAATCTCTTCTCTCCCCCGGTTGTCACAGCAACAACTTCAGCATTTGAAAGGAATCTACTTCAATAATCTAAGCCTCTGATCTTTGACAGGCTTATAATGAAGGAACAGTTTGTTAATGCTGACATAAACATTTTGAAAACTTAAAGGTACAATTATTTCATGTTGTTTAGGAAGTCAGCACTACATGGTCAAGAGAACAGCACTCTACAAAAATATTTACTCATGTAATTTCCTAGTGAGAAAAACAACTGCTGACTGTACAGCTGAACGGAGATTCCAGCCCTGTGGTTTAAGCAACAAGAATATTTCTTTGTCTCTTGCCCATTTATAGTTCATTTTTTCTCCCTTATAATCTCACGATGATCTTTCAAATAATTCCAGGATGTCTTAACCCAATCTCTTTATTTCAAAAGGATAAAAATTAAAAACCCAGGCTGAATTAGACCCAATTCCAAGTGCATCCCCAGCTATGCTGCTTGTCATAAAGTCAGAACTGCTTCTCAGCCAGCCAGCTGTGACAGAAGTTGTTTGCCTGTTTAGCAAACAAAACTGTTATTTTTGCTGGGAATAGGGCAGAGAGTTGACACGATGACAAAGTTCCCCAGGCTGCACCCAGCAAAGTAGTCCCCATGCCTTCCAGGCAAAGCAAAAGCCAGAGCAGGCGATGAACTCCGGGCTGCACTTTGGAGTCAAAGCTACAGTTGCTCTGGGGAGACCATCACTCTTGGAGCAATTTTCTACAGTAGCGCGAGGGCTCTAGTGGTCCTCGGGGGTGAAATCCATCATGCTGCATGCTGCACTCTATCAAGTGGCGCTCCGAGAAAGGGTCAAGTGGTCCGCTGCCATGCTGTTTGAGCTCATCAGAGACATATTTAATTTAATTAAGGTTGTCAGCACTATTGATTTTGGCAGTTTCAATTACCGTGCTGTTATGGCTTCTGGATCTACTGATCTGTGATGAGCCCTATCAGCACTGGCACACATTGAGGAAAAAGCCCTTTGTCTCCTTTAAAACCTGACACATCCTGCCATAGGCCATAACTTATTGCTTTTATCCAGCCCAGCTCCTCTTCTGTTCCTCATAATTAATTTCTCATTAGACAGCTCTTTATTGTTTAATTTGTGCAGTTTATAATCAAATTGGGCACATTAATTGTAGTTGAATTTAAGGCTAATGAAAAATAAAGGTTTTCAATAACTTACTCTTCAATTATTTCAGACAAGATAAAATAAAACACTTTAAGAGTTGTCAGCTTTTTAAATTATAAATTACGTTGTTTAAAGAGCATGGGCATTTAGGAAGCAGTTATCACACATTTAGTAATTATAAATCCTATGCTCCAATACAATTATTAGGATATATTTACAATTCCTCTTAGTTTTTTTCCACCCTGTTGTTAGTTAACTGCATAACATCTAATTGTTAGTGGTTAAAAATAGCATAATCTGAAGTCCCTGGGCCTGATTCCTCCTCTTCCACAGGCCAAGCTGTAAATCAGCATGTCTGAGGAAGTCCATATCCGTAACACGGGAACAGGAGAGGTGTCTGAAACAGAAGTGTCTGGGTAAGAGGAAGAGGACCCCATTTGGTAAAGATTTTATAAAATGCTGATCATTCTTCTAGGCAGCATTGTAGGATTCAGCCTCTTTCCTTCTATAAAATGGGACCAGGACAGCAGCTACCAAAAAATCAGTAAATTCCTCCGAATACAGACTGCAATTTCTACCATGATATGCATAGTCCTCATTTTAGCAATGGAAAATGAAGGCAGAGAAGCAGCTTATTTGAGAGGGCACATGGGAGCTGAGGCCAGCCTGCTGGGGTACAGTTTGCGTGTTTGGGTTTTATTAATTTTATTTTTTTTCAGTTTAAAGTGAATAGGGAGGGGGAAGGAGGATGGGAAAGAAGATGGGATGAAAAATTCAGGTAGTACCTACCTTCTTCCTTGCCAAGATGCAAACTGAGAAAACTGAGTATTCTTCTTTGCTCAATGGCTGCATTCAATGCACAGCATTTTAGGAGTGAGCAAGAAAAGCAAAATAAGCAAGGCGAGTTTCACATCACTGCTGAGGGGAAAGGAGAGCTGCTGTACCCCCGTAGTTAGGATGTGAGGGGATGATGGGAGAATTTGATTTCTTTTGTGTTCCAAGACCTCTCCTTGCCCAGAGGTGCTGGAGAGGCCAGCAGGATGTACTGCGTTAGAGTATGTACTTAGGCTGACATTTGAGGAGGGACTGGCAGCTGGGTATCCTAGTTTCTGGAAAAGTATTCTCATTGCTTTGTAATGGGGTTATTCACCTTCTCCTTCTTAAACAGTAGGTAGGATAGTTCCAGTTGGGCACGGAGAGCCAGTTTGCGCTTTGGGTCTGAGAACTTGTTTCAAATATCTACTCTTGCTGAGGTCTGGAAGGGATCTGAAGTCAGTACTGCACCTCTTACCTGAAGGGCTTAGCAACACCTGCCCCAAGTGATACAAACCAGCCACTGAGAGAAACGGAGAGCAGCTCTCCAGACTGCAGTTAGGGTGCCCACTGACAGGCTGGGTGGCCAGCACCAACATGTGCTCAGCCCAGGGGTCCCAGGCCACAGTGTGTGTGTGGAGAGGGGTGTGTCTGTGTCTGTGTGAGCTGCTTCACACTCCCTGCCCGAGCAACCACATGGTCACCCCTGCTCCTGCCCAGCAAGAGCTACTGCTGTGCCTGATGGTGCACTTGCACCACGGAAAGATGGGGCAGAGCAGAAGGCATGCCCTGTAGCTACATACTAGAAAATGTATAAACTGAAACACTACTTAGAAAATGGTCACACCCACTGCTGCAAAAGTGCAAGGTGGCTGCTTTGTTTGCCAGTCACTTGCTACTTGGTGTTTTTAATTTTAAAAGAAAAAAAAGATGATGCTTGCGTTGTTCAAAAAGAATAAAATTCCCCACATCCTCATAAGGTCTGTTGACTACCCAAATCCTGTATAGAAAAAGAAGGAAATGTTAAAGATTTTCTTTGTGTACCCCCGTTAAAATTGAGCTTATTTTTTATTTCTGCAAAGTTGTTTTGTCCAAAATTCCTTGGTGGGGACCCTGCCCTTGTGGATTTGTAGGAATCTTTTAATTTATGTATTGCTTCCTGTCTGGAATGAAGAGCTGGTCAGTATTGCTAAATATTTCAGCACTGTGTACATCCTCTAGCTCAGAATTATTTGGAACAGAAGGAGGAGGCACTGTTTTCCCAAATACTCCCAAACACTCTACATCAGTCACCAATTGATTATGACAATCTTCACCTGCCCAGTGTTTTGGAAAGCAAAGAGAGAATACCTTCCTTCAATAAGGGTATGAGAAATGCTGGATGCAGGAGTTTCATCGCCAGCATGCACCGGCAGGAGCTGGGGAGTCATGGAGCTGGGGAGCCAGGGAGCTGGGCTGTATTTCACCAGTAATGAGTGTCAGGGAGAGGAAAGGAAATCAGTGCCCTGGCAGGAGAAGAGGGCTGCTGGAATCTCAGTGTCCAATAAGGGGAACACCAGGAATAAAACAGAGCAGCAAACCTTGAGTCGTGTGATAGGACGGCAGGACACACTTTGACCTCAGCCGTGCTCTGTATTACCCATCCAATGAAAGCACGGGTGCACCTGGTGGGCACCACATGCAGAGATTACACTCTTTGGGCTGTTTTAAATTATCCTTCTCTAGAAACTCACTTCTGGGATGGAGAACCTACTGCTGTTGCGCTCTTCCTTAACTTTAAATTTCTGGATATACTTATTTCCAAACCCCTTGGCCTAAGGTCTTCACTCTTGCTAGGAGCTGGTGTCATTCAAGTAGAAAAAAGACCTTTCACATAATTTGTCATCACCCTTTGACAGCAGTTCAGTTAGTTTTTTGCTGTGTCATCCCCAAGACAATTAGATCCCCTAATTTCTAGCTGGCATCTAACTGTAAATAGGACCATCAGACCTGGTTGTATATGTAAGGAGTAGGCAACTGAACCCTGTAAACATCTTTCTCCTTTAATTTAAAAATAACAGAAATATTTTTAACAGGAAATTTATATAGAAAATATTAATATTAATTGTTCCTAAGAAAAGTCACTTTCAGCCAAGTTTCAGCAGTGAGGAAACTTTTATAAATCAAGAAATGAACTCATGAAAAGAGAAGTTTATATTGGAACCAGTGAGAGACTGCAGCAGCCCTGTTAACAGGTGCCATTGTTACAGAAGTGACAGGGTGAATAAGACTTCTGAGATGCAATAGTTAGGGCTGCACCCACCCATGCAGCTGAAGATCTACCAAGACTTCTCTTATGAACCTCTGTGGGCAGGGGTTTGATACTTTAGCCATAAAAGCATACCTCAAACTGAGAGTGAGAAAATCAAGACACAGCACTCCAGGGCAGTTGAAACAACAGATAATAAAATCCATATAGTTATTTTGAAGGATCTCTTTGGGAATTTGCAATTTAGAAAAACCATACTTCTTTTGCAATTAGGCAATTGCAATTTGGCAGCTTATCGGTTAATAGCGTTAACTGGGGAGGGTTCTTATTCAGTTTGTTGCATTTTAATTTAGAGCCCTTAAAATACCTGTGGTGTTTTTTAAACTTAAAAAAAAAAATCTTATAGCTCAATTAAGGGATAACAGAAATAAACCAGGATTACCTGTGTGTAATTACACAAAGTTAGATCCAGGAAAACAATACACTACCACAACTGTCTTGGGTAATTTGAGCAGTCTCCATAGGATCTAGAGACAAAAATGGAAGGTTGTCTCAGCTTATGCCTGAGCATTTACTGCAAGATAGCAAAAGATTCCTAAGTTCAAAAGACCACAGAAGTAGATGGAAAGACACCTCTTTTTTCTCGATCAAGCTTTTAATAGCCTTAAAGGATATATTACAGAACTGAGCAAACCCTGTACCGGGGCACAAATTGGATCCAATTCTCTCCTTGGTTATCAAACTATCTGATTGCTCTTGATCGTTCTGCTCCCACGGTCTTCCCCATGCTCACCAGTATAATACTGCAGTCCAGCCTGAGCTTAACTACATAAACCTGACTGGAACTGACTCTAATCAGATCAGTGTACCCATATCTGAAGGCAGAAACTATTATTTAGTACTTCCTCAACAAGGAAGACTAATGATTTTCTGTATATATCAAATTAATCCTTACCTGCTTTAAGATGTGAAAACATCTTCATTGCAACAATTTGAAAATGTCAAAGTCAACCAGATATCCCATTGCATTCCTGAAAGAATGGGAAAGTATGGCAGAAAAGTTAGCTTGGGAGACGAACAGCTTGCTCCTTCTGCCCATATTGAGTGGCACTACCTAAATTCATGGCACTTTTTGACTACAAATACCTGCAGTCACAGTGACATGCTAGCTGAATTTAGCTCTCTGTGTTTGGACATTGACATATAGCTGGCTGAAATTCAGTCTGTTTGGATTTAAAATTTTTAATCCTGAATAATTTACCCAAGCTTCAAGGTCTACAGCATAATATGTATATATGAATGGTAGTGGATAAGGGGACCCACACCTGGACTTCTCAAGAAAATTGGCCATAACACCAGTGCCGATCACTTTATTCCATCAAAAACTTCCAAGGGGAAGAGATTGACTCCATCAGCAATTATAACATTAATTTCATTATAATCATCCCAACCTGGATTTAAACATGAGTACGTGAATAGCAGCACAGTATACACAGTATATGTGTAGTACTGGTATATGCCATTTCAGTAACTCAAAACATATGTCAAGTGTTTCTTAAAAGCAGATAGGTAGAGTGTAGCTCTTATCACTGTCAGAGTTCCCTACCTGAACCAAGTCTGCATATTTATTGGTGTTAGACATGAAGTGGACCTGCCCTCAGCTGTATTTGGTTAAACTCAGTATAAACGGTACCTTTCAGTCCTGAGGTCCTTTACCAGCCTGGTGATAAGGCATCCGTTCCTCAGTATATTATAGCAGTATATTATAGCCTGTGAGCTGGGTTAATTTACACCAGCTGAACTAGTCCTGTACAGGCCGGGCAGACACAACACGAAGACCCTTGGAGGCTCCTGTGTGTTACAGAAATCCCTGGCCTCCCCTTCGGAGCAACCTTTCCGCCCTCAGCACTGTGGAGACAGTACAAAGCATCTGAAGCTCAGGCCCTAACCTTTTCTCTTTGAACTTTTCAAATTTATTTTTCTATGCCTGAAATATTTGCTTATAAAACTAATTCTACCACCAGAATAAAAATGAGCAGTGACTCGTAGCTTTGTCTTTTGGACTCTGTTCGACACGACATGTTCTGTACGCTCAGGCACAGAACACACAAGGAGCAACAAAGGTGAGGATTTGGAAACTGAACACATACACTACCTCTGTTCATCAGGGGCCAGAATCCATTTTCAGACCAGGGAGTGCAAATGTATATTTATTTTATTTTGCTGCTTAATTTTAAGATACTTATTGTCATTTCCCTGGCAGCAGGGTGTCAGAGGATGAGATTGCAAACTCAAAGGGATGACCTTTTCCATTCCATCTGCCCTTATTTAGAAGTGATGGCTTCCATTTCTTTTTTATTTTTTTAATAGGAAAAAACCCCTCTTTATTCTGTCCTTCAGGCAAGTTCACTGAGTCCACTGTATTTCAACAGGAGCTAAAGACATGGTTCTACTTACCCTCCCCCCAAAGGTCTCTATTAATTGTTTTCAAATGTTGGCAGCCATGTGAAACCTTGCCTAGCAAGTCTGGCTCCTTATATGATTTTTATTAAAATTCACTTTGCACACAAGGCACATGAGATTTATGGCTGAAACTAATAGGTTGGTTCTCACTAAGACATAAATCCATGGGCTGTTTATTGAGGCTCATGGACATTGAGAACGCAGGTAATTGTTACTGTGAGTGTTCTGCTGGAAAATAGTCAGTTATATCTCTAAGGAAATTTGTTTAACTAAACAAACCACGTAAGCTTCTGAAAAATTAGTTTATCTGTGATGGTGAACAGAAGAACTGTGCAGGGTAAGTTCTGTATCTCATCTGTACAATTTAATTTCACCCAAAACACTTTTCAGATTTTCCTTTTACACAGTGTCTCATAGTATAAAGAACAAATGTAAAAAGGATCCCATTCATTTTCTTTCCACATGCCTTTTTTAGCCATTCTTAGTTTATACATCAGAATTTCTGCTTTCTTGCTACTGACCCTTACAAACTCCAGCTGAGGTTTTGCAAGTCCAGTTCCTCCTGGCTTGCTCAGAATCACAGTTTGCCACATGAACTCAGCGAATGATTCTGATGGCAACACACAAGGTGGAGCAGAGCCCAGACTGATTTTCTTCCTCTCAGGGCCTGACCACATTGCCACGTGCTACCGATTGCCAGCTAGACTTGCCAGTGAGCAGGCTGTACTCTGGAAGCCATTTAGATGTGTCAGCTCAGTCCTGTGCCACAGCAAATGAGTCCTGCTTCTCATGTTACCTTTAAGCAAGACCCAAACCTGTCTAAATGGCTTCTACCTCACGTGTTTTGCAGCATGTCAGTTCACAGGGAAGAGAGATGTAGCTAATGCCTTCTAAGTGGATCTTCTCCTCTCAGTTGTGCTGGGAATACAATACTGAAGAGAAGACACAACCTTCCTGCATCAGTGATTAGATTACCCAAATCAGGCTCTTAATAGCATCTAAGATCTCACAGGGCATCTTTTCTGGCCTTCAGTCTCCCTTCCAGAAGCATGAAGGTCTCACACAGGTCCCGTGCTGTATTTTTCAGCTTCACATGTCTGTCTCAAGTACCCTAGGACATCTCACATAGCCCTTGACACTTTTATTTGCACGCAGTATACCTCAGTGCTATATATTAGATGCTTCTAAAACAAAAATAGAAATAGTAAAATCATAGAATGGCCTGAGTTGGAAGGGACCTTAAAGATCATCTAGGTCAAACTCCCTGACATGGGCAGGGACACCTTTCATTAAACCAGGTTTTTCAAAACTCCATCAAACCTGGCCTTAGACACTTCCAGGGATGGTGCACCCACAACTTCTCTGGGAAAGCTGTTCCAGGGTCTTACCACCCTCACAGTAAGGAATTACTTTCGAATATCTGTTCTAAACCTACTCTCTTTGAGTTTAAAGCCATTCCTCCATGTCCTGTCACTACATGCTCTAGTGAAAAATTCCTCTCCATCTTTTTTGTAGGCTCTCTTCAGGTACCGAAAGGTTCCAATTAGCTCACCCCAAAGCCTTCTCTTCTCCAGGTTAAACAATCCCAATTCTCTCAGCCCTTCCTCACAGGAAAGGTGCTTTTTCCCTATAATCAAGTCGATGGCCCTCCTCTGGACTCAATCCAACAAGTCAATGTACTTCCTGTGCTGAGGACCCCAAAGCTGGATGCAGTACTCAAGGTCAGTTGTCATTGCTTTTCTGTAACTTTTTCTATAGTGAACTTTTGATATCAGATATATTTATTATTGCGGTCATATCAAACCAACCTAAACAGGTGAGCATTTCAATGAACGTTACACACACACATGTGGGAAGACAAACACACCAAGGTTACTTATTGAAGCCTCAAGGTGCTTACGCTAGGCCTAAGTGTCATATTTGGGGTTCAAAATAACTAAGCAGTCTGACTGATGGAGGTTAGTACCTTGGCGCAATGTTATATCATGATAGACATACTGCTTTAACAATCTAAACTAACATCTCTCATAACATTTGCTCGAGGTAGACCTTTGTCTCTTTTGTTACATGCTGCAAGAAGCAAAACAAACTAGCACTAAAAATCCAGAACAAAGGAGTGGAACAGTGCATACAATGCAGCTGACTATATTTTTAGGTTGATACCTCATTCATTTTAAAATGGCATGTAAATACTGAAACCCCCCAGACAGCTAAAGAAATACCTAAAATTCCATAAATTCTTTAGCAGATGAAGAATTAACACAAGTACAGACTTCAACAATTGCAGTCTGGGTATCTTTGTGTCAATGGTGTTCACCATGATTTTCTCATACGTCCTGGTACTGGTGTTTACACAAAGAAATAGACATTTTCAGAACAATTTCTTTCCCTCTTTCCCCTACTTTTCCCTTCTTGACAGGCTGCTTCTCCTTCACTCATTTTTACAGCATTTGCTTAGCAGTCTATCAGTTATCTTAATCTGTTAGGTTGTTGTTTGCTGATGAAGTCTCAACGCTCTTGTCTGATCTAGTGACTAGGTCAGCAAGGTTGTGTGTCCTGGGAACTTGAGGAACTGTATGGAGATGACCTCTGACACTCATCAAAGGCTCCACAGCACTGTTTGGCTCCTATCAGTTTAATCAGCTGGCTCATTCCTGCTCCTTCACCATTCATGACACAATTCTCTCCCTCACTGCCTCCCTTTCAGAACATACAGCCCTGCTTACACGCTGCTCCCTCACACTGAGCTTGGCTCCTACGAGTGGCCTCATGCAATGTACCATTCATTCTCGGCATGACTCGCATTTTACAGAAAACTTCCTTCATGCTGAAAGGAAGGGCAACAAATAGGAAGTTTTCTTTTATTCCAGGGAGACAGAGGTCAGTATTACTCCTGAATCTTTTCTGGCAGTTTAAAGTGATGCTTAAACTGTAAAGGGCATGTCTGTTATATGCTTTCCAAGAACTAGAGGTATTTTCAAAATAAAAACCCAAAATGTGAAAAAACCTCAAATAACGTTTCCATGAAAATGTGATGAAAAACACACAGAAACTGCTACAGAAATCTGTCTGCTCTTATCTAGTGAAAATAAAAGCAAAGAAAAAATTGCCTCAAAGTGTTACTTTATTTTTAAAAGAGCTAAGACCCTTTAAAATATTTTCCCAGTTTTCTTCTGCAATATGAGACAGAGAGTTACCAATTAAGCTAAAGAAGCTGTCCCGGGTCCCTCACTGCTTCCTGGTCAGCTCCACACGTGGGGAATACATACTCTGTGTTACTCAGTGCAGAGGGTATGAAACCAGGGTTCATGGTTTCTGTGCATATATTGTGGCTGCATCTGGGCTTGCCAGTGGAGGACATCAAACACCATAGGAATGAAGGCTCCACAAAAACTTAAAATGCGGCAGCAGTGACCCTTAAAGTCTGCTAGGGGCTTTGTACAGGAAAACTTCTCCTCAGTGATTTTTCAGTTAGATTACAACATAAAGACAGTCTCACATGGATTACTTCAGCTGTAAATCTCCTCCTCAAAACGATCAGAATCTCAAGACCGATTGAGAAATGAGGCTATCCATAAACACTTCATCCCTCTGATGAAGAAGTTTGCTTTCCTGTTAGATAAAGGACAACATTGTGTTCTTCTGTGTTTCAACCGTGCAAGTGAAGGACAATTCGGAAGCAGAATAGTATTCCAAGTGAATTTAAATTGGAAAGTGGCCACTGCAACCATTGCTCCTTCAGACTCTGAGAGGTATCCCACAGTATATCATAAAAACTATCCACAACACAAAGAACTCCAAACAATGCCAGCAAGACTCAGACACCTTGTCTGCAATGAAAAGATCATAGTATAATGCTGTGAGGACATTGACACAACAGCATGAATGTGTTTAATTGGTGCAATATCGACTCAGCTAATGCAATATAAGTTATGCTGACAATACCTCTCTGTGCAAAGAAATGCTTAAATAGTCTTATCTGAATGCATTTTTTTTTTTTTTGCAACACAAGAGAGATAGAAGATTATATAAATTACAGCAGTTAATAGCCTTTTGATTCACCACCAAGCCTCACAAAAAGAGGGAGTCTGAAGTAATTCCTGAGGTGGATAAATTCTGTTGTATAATGTGAGGATCAATCTTGTAATCCTTGCTAAATCAACAATTCTTTGCTCCCATTGAGCTCAAAACCTGTTCTGGGAGAACAAGAAGAAAAGTAGTCTTTCACCACAGAAAACAAAAGTATCTCTAAATATTTATTTTTTTCTGTAAATGTTATTCATCAAGAAACATTCATTTTCTGTCATATATTTCAGAGCTTTTTCTTTTTTTCCTATTCTTTCTTATTCACTCTATATTCTGAAGTAGGAAGTTAGACTAGCAATCTCATTAGCCATTGTCTGTAGTCTGATATGCCTGGCAGTGACCTGTAAGTATTAACTGTTAAGTTTCCTTATGTTTACTAAATGTTTTTACCAACTCAAGCTTCAAAAAATACACTTATTAAAGTGTATAAAGTGTATAGTTTAATAACTAAGATACAGTATATAGAAGACATAGGAGGGAGAGTTACTTCACAATTTTATGTTGCTGCTTTAGCAAACTTTCAAATCGCAAAATATACACTGTTGTAATGAAGATAACAAGAAGATAAACTTGTATTTCTGAAGTGTCAGCTCCTCAGCTATTGTAGATTATGAAGCATCACATCAGAGGAAGCATTACCTCTCTTGTTGTGTAAAATAAGTGAGATTTGTTTCTGTCTTCTCATTTCTTCTGCTGAGTTGGTGAGATTTCTGCAATTAATGCTTATTTAATGCTATTTGTCAGTATACCTCAACAGCACTGTTACACAGGAAGCAAGTTTAGTTATATATTTGGAAATCTGGGGAACAAAACTGAAGCATCAGGTCAATAGTAGAGCCAAGATATGAATATATATCTATCATGGTCCAGATATTATCTCCAATCTCTGGTTCACCCTATCTTAGGGAAGGAGGGAATGCTTCTTTAATTTTGTCCTACATTTTAGCCTAATAATAGAGGTTGAATCAATTCACCATGATCACAAGTGAATTCCTTAAAAGCTGCCTCAAAGCCACTGTTATTTCCCATATTACTTTCCCAGAAGTGGCCGGATAGAGAGTCCCAGGCTTTGTGCACATGCCGTGCCATGGAAACAAGCACAGTCTTACAGCTGTACAGGGCAGGTTCAGAGAAAACCAGGGACGGGCAGTGAACAGAAAGAACAAGACCACCACAAACAGCAAGTGTTCACCTTTGTGTACTTGCCCCATTTGTCCACTAGCATGTGAGTAAAGGACTGGAAGTCCATTCTGTGCCACCTTTTCCACTTCTGGTGTGCCTTTAAAAAGGCAGGTGGAAATCAGTTACCTTGTCTACCTCTTTTATTGAAGAGTAAAAGGCTTCTCCACCTGCACAACAGGCTAGCCTCAGCTTCATCTATTTAGTTAATTACCGCCAAAAAGTTACACACTACAAATGTCGATGCCTCTGTGAATCCCTTACACAAAAAGAAATATTGTAATTTAATAGCTCGATTAAAATAATGAGTAAATATTTTGGATCTAACATCCATAATTTACTTTTCTAATGGATATGCATTTCAATGGATTTTTCTATAAAATTTTAAACTCTCTAAAAAAGTGTCTTTTAAAATTAATATTATTTTGCATTATTTTTAGGATCTTTCAATTTGTCTGGCAATTTTGGTTTTGTTTCTTTTACTATACTCAGTAGAAATGATTGGAATGCTAAAAACTAAAGACCTTTCAAAAGCCACTGATGCTTTTGTTTTTATTGAGAATTGATTGAGGCTGCAGTCAGGCATAGGGTGTTTTTTTAAAAGGACTTCAAATTAAAGAGATGATTCAGTAATATAATTACTACTTTTCATGTCAACATTATTGCTACTTCTCTGTTTGTTAGTAAACTACTTATTTGTCAAAAAGTAACATTTTGTAACAGGGCTACAATGCAAAATACTTCATAGAAAGTGCCCTTTGCTCCAAATTATATGACTTTTGTACATTAAAACAATTAACATTAAGGTATACTTTATGAAACACACAAGAAGTTATAGCTGTATGGAGCATCAGAGACAATAAGTCATTAAATGGTGCCATACAGCCTGCACAGAAGTCAGAAGCAAACTAATAATTTAGAAGATCTCCCAGAACCACAAGTATGAATTTTAGGGTTTGGCTACTAGTTCATTCAAAGATAAAGGAATGGTAAATATTAGTGTTAATCTCTGTTTACTGTCCAACTAAAGATTCTGGGACTAAAATGAGATGGTATAGACAGACGATTTTATAAGTGTAGTAAGACACTGATAATGGTGACAATAATGCGATGCAAGTATCCACATGCGTCAGTGGCACTGAGGCTACAGATATAATGCCTTCCTGAAAGCCAATTTGTTTGACTGTAGTGTGATGGGGTCTGTGTTACAGCATGCTTAATTTATTTGGATGCTCCAGTAGCTATTATTTAGCTAAACATTGGTCCCATGTTCAGATGAAGATGACAAATCTCTGAAAGTAGCTTTAAGGATTGCCTGATTACAAATGAGGCAGAGCCACTAATCCTGTTTTTAGGCATTTACCTACAGCACTTACACTCTTGGGCTTTTAAGAAAAATGTAGCTATACCTGGAACACTCTTTCTTCAGTCAGGTACAGTTGGAGCTGGGAAGCTAAGTCAGGGATTCAGTGTCCTCCATCACAAGCTCTCCTTCATTCATCAAACTGGAGAGGTCCCAGTGGAGACTCTTCTTGGTCACCACCTAAAATCAGTACCAAATAGAGCTTGGTGGTTCTTTCCTACCTAGTTTAATGTATTATTCACAAGTAGGTATGGAGATAAATTCTGTTAACCAAAGCCTAAAAAGGGAATCAGTTTTGTTTCACAGAGACTCTGTAGCATTTGCTATACTGACACTATTTTGGAGTAAACATCAGCCATGCCAACCAACAACTGTGAAAATACTGATAATTGAGACATGGGGGAAGAAAGTGGAGAGAGAATAAGAGAATGTTAAAGTCATCTAATTAAATTTCTAATCCACGTTTACATAATTAAGCAATAATGACCATGGAGAAGGGCATTTCCTGGCAGTTAATGACCGGCTGGAGGATTTGAAGGCTTGAGGTAAAGCCAAGTGTTCTTAACACTGTCAGTCATTAATTGCCAGGAAATGCCCAACTCAGGAGGTTATTACTGCTGTTATAAACCAAGAATAGAAAAATATAAAGAGAAAAAGACAGTAATTACCTTTTTAAAGTGTTGAAAGCTGAGCACTGAACTGCCTGTCGCTATGGAGACAGAATTTTATTTATAGCATCAGTCCTTTGCTAGTGTTTAAAGACTGCCTCAGTACCCAGAGGAGGGCAGGAGTTAGTTCTCAGGGCTCCATTAGGTATATAATTGGTAATTCAGAACATCAGCTCTGTGCCACAGGCCACATAACATCTGCAGACATCAAGAGTATCACAAAACTTTACAACACTGATTACAAAATACTGGCAGCCACTCAAAACATTTTATAGTTACACATACCTTCGGAAAGCATTTCCAGTAGTCCCTGCTTTGATCTGCAGAGTGTGTGTCTCTAAATAGGATCCTTGTAATGTCATATTGTGCCGTTTCCTAGAAATTAAGTACTTGAGGACCAGATCTTTAAAACTGATTAATGCCATAGGTCTATGCAGCCAGACTGTGATCACTAACTGATTTTACAATTGTGTAACTACTGATTTCATTGGAACAGCTCCTGATTTACACCAGTTAGTATAAAGACTGAATTCAATCCACAGTGGGTAACAAATGCAAAGCCCTAAACCTCCTTTTTACCTTCTTTCAAGCCACTGAAAAAAATTATTCAATAGTTGATTCCTAAAGCAGCTGAAAATAAAAGTAATTTTGTTCCTTTTAAAGTTTTTTTTCCAAAAGATTCTGCTGCTTTTTATGGGTTACAATATTTGAAATCTGACCAATGAACAGAGTCTTCCAAATGAATTGGTTCAAAAACTTAATTCCTATACCTTGGTTAATTTGGAACAGCAATTTTAAAAAAAAAAGTTCCAATAAAGGACTTAGGTATCTAAATCAGAATAAAGGCAGAACTGAGGTGCCTGGCAATAAATTTTTAATCCAAAACCACGAAAAAAAAATTGCTTCATTTTGACATCCTGCTAAATTCACTGATTGACAGATTTATAAATTCTTGCTTCATGCACAGAGGGTCTGATCTCTTGGACATTCTCCTAGTAGATGAATCAGACATCAACCGAATAATTTCATTTTAAAACAAAATTAGATGAAGATAGATAGGTGGCTTTCACTCCCACTTCTCCTCTTCTCTGCTCTATGTAGCAGACTAGTAGTATGAGTACTCAGCCAGGAACACCAGTACTATACAACATCAAACACTGAACCTAAATCTCTCTAATCCCTGCTGAGCGCCCAAACCATTATTACAGGGTGAGGATTCCTTTTGTGCTTGATTTCCAGCCCCATTAATCTTGCATCCTTTGCTGACTGCAGCAGAGATCAACAGAATGGTACTTGTGTTTCTTTATTTGGCCACATTTCAAAACAGAAGCCTGGGCTTTCTGAATCAAAACAAGCCCTTATCACAGGCCTGATTTTTGAAACGTGGTTCTTTAATCACCTCTTTATAAAT
Source organism: Grallaria varia (assembly GCA_013396735.1). Classification (NCBI taxonomy): domain Eukaryota; kingdom Metazoa; phylum Chordata; class Aves; order Passeriformes; family Formicariidae; genus Grallaria; species Grallaria varia. The sequence continues at coordinate 1,160,211 of VWZG01006760.1, read as the reverse complement.
GTGAGCACAGAATTTTAAGCTTAGCAAAATTAATACTCTTAGCACAGCATTTACGCTTCAGAGAAAGGTGGAAATAGTGCCTCCCTCCTCTCCCTTTTCTCTCACCTCATAATTTTCCTTTAATGTACCATCCATTCGGAGGCTGAGCCGCACAACTGGCTTTAGGCAGATGTGACCTTGCTTTGCCTGTTCTGTGAGATGCTGTCTAGAAGCTTTACTAGCTTTATTACTGTGCCATGCTGGTGTGGCTCTCAGACTGATGTGACACATATCAGCCACAGTCAGCTACCTTCAGAGAGAACATATCTTCAGTTTGGTGACTGAAGTAGGAGCTGCCTAACTCCAAAGTGGAAGCTGTCTAGACTCCATGCTGGGCACCAAACACCTAAAATTCAAAGGCCACGGAACCTTCTTTAGGTTTAGGTGATGCTAGATACCAGTAAAATCTTCTATACTTTTCCCAGCTCTTCTCAACCTACTATTCACAATAGATGCTGCAGCATCTTCACAGTAAGCTGCAATCCACCAGAAGCTGGGAAATTCTTCCCAATTCCTGAATTTAGTGCCTCAGCCTTGCAAAAATTAGTAATTTTACTCAGAACTGACATTTCTTCTATCCTGATGCATGAGCTGATGATGTACTTGATGATGTACCAGGAGACACACCTGTCACTGCCAATGCAAGGCCATAGCAGAGGCCTCAGCGATGTGCAGTGGCGAAGAAAGCTTTGGGATGGGGATCTATTTTGGACATGGTGCTGTGGCTTCTCTTCCGCTCAGTGATCTCATGTGGCAGACACAGCTGGTTGGCAGATGTGGCCAATCAACCCTATCTTGTATAAGAAGTCATGGAGCAGGGAAGAGGATGTGGTCCTGCTCTGTGAATACATAAGATGCAGATCTAGATGGGGAAGAGAGAGAGGAGAAGATAGAGGCATTGGTTTTATCCCTGGAGAATCAGTATTTCTGCACTTGCAGGAGGGGAGAAAGAAAGAGTGATTTTTTTTTTCTTTAGGTCAATGCAAACTCTTGGCCTTCAGGTCACAGTGTCAAGTTTTTCTTTTACATTATTTAATCATGATAGGTTCCAGATTTTTTGGCTGAAGCATAATNTTTTTTTTTTTAATCACAGAGCATCTGTAAGAACAACCCCATTCCACAGCATAGTTTTATCTGTATTGGTTCAACAGTGATGTACTTCCCTCTTCACTAGAAAAGTGCATCCTAGATCTAAATAGCAAAAATTCTTCAGTATAGACCATTTTCCTGGCTGTTACTTTGATTGTTTTATTCTTGACTCTTTCACTGTGCCCTTCTTCATTGATTCATACAATACAAGAAGTGAAATATAGCTAAAATATTGGAAGAGGCTCATATTCTCGCAAACTTTGCTACACAGTCTTCTTTGCAGATGTATTTAGGAACAGAGCATTGCTGTACAATTAATTGCTTGGAAGAGTGATAACTACCTGGTGTACCCTCCAAAAATATAGCTTTGGCAGTTATTATCCCAGTACTTATTCCAATGACCAAACACAGTCGTGAATACTACTAAACATTTGAGGAGCTCATGGCCAAAAGCAGTACGGCTGTGGCCATATGTATCCTTTCATAAGAAACAGGAAGGAAAAATTGGACTTGGAGTTTTTCCACTTGAATCAGGAATGTCAGACTGTCAGCAGTGATCCCGCACTCTTGCAGATTCCATAGTCCTCAGCACACATCAGGTAGTCTGTTCCAAGTCCTTTCAGAAAACTGCAAAACAACAGCTGTATTATCAGTTTTTGTACCTATTTAGATATGTTTAGCCCTGCTGCCTAGATCAGAGAAGCAAATGTAACTTATTTTCAAAGAAGGACGTAAGACTTATGCAAAGGACTGGGGAAATGTTAAGGATCCTTAAAACAAAAGATGCTTATTTTCTGGCACCATAATGCATATATATTACAAAGCCAATATTCCGACTCTAAGTTGGATTTTCCTGATGTTTAGATCTCTAATTCATTTATGGGGCAGTACCATCACACTACAGTCAAATGGGCTTCACCACTAAAAAGAAAGTATCTGTAATGCTGGAGTCTGCTGTTTGAGATGGGATCCGTAACATGGACCATACTACCTGTAAGATCAGGACACATAACCATTCCTCAAGCTAAAAACAACTTAAAGAAGTTGTCAACTGAAAGTATAAGAAATTATTTTGATGTCGGTGTACAAATACAATAAATCCAAAGACCACTGGAAGAATGCAGTGGGCTTTGGAATCCGTCTCCAAAGCCCAAATGGAGGCCAAGTTACTTCTTGCACATTCTCACATTCAGTTTGACAGGTCACTGCACAGATCAGTTGTGCCCTGTCTTTTCCTTGTGCTGCTTAAGACTGAGCAAGGCTTATGTTTGACAGCTGCAAAGGATGTGATGGAGCTCAGCAAAATTGTCAGAGCTTTCTTGAAAGGTCTGACTTACTTGTGATGGGCTCTCCCATGATATGGCACAGCTTCTTATTCATGGTCTCGGTGCTTTTCTGTTCCTCTTGCTGCTGGATCTCTGCTTTGTGTTTCAATCCACAAGTTCAATAGCTTTGGAAGGGAACTCCCAGTTGAAAAAGAAAAATTTGCAAATATCCTTTTTTGGTCTAAGAGCAGGAAAATGTATACAGGGCCAAAACATGGTCTGACATGATGCATCAAACAGAAAATGAGTAAAAAGTGCTCATGTTTGTATTTAATTGGAAACATCTACCATGCAAAGATGATTCTCCTAACATGAAAAAAAAGTTACTCTTTCAAGTACATTATGAAACACAATAACACAAATTGTAGTTAGTGACTCACAAAAATTTCCACACCAGCTCACTTCTACCAGTATTTTTGGACACTTTACTAAATGATCAGTAACAAGCAGCATTTTCATATTGTGAACTAAAGTTTTCTCAGAGAACAACTTCAAAAAGGATTAAGGCCTTATCTTCAGCACAAGTGGCTTGTTTTAATGACTGTGTTTTCGACAAATGACACCCAATCTACAACCAGATGTCATTTGGTATTCCACATACCTGTCGAAATTTACCCCTTCACACATGCTCAAACAAAACACAGAACCCAACTGAAAAAGAAAGAGCAGAACAAAATAGAAGTTGGACAATGATTCCTGGTACCTATCAACTCCGAATACTACCTACAAACAGGAAAATATCTGTTGCTTTTCTGAACCTTTCCTGTGGAGGTTTCTTACTCCTAGATTCTTCAACTCTTCTATTAGTTAGGGTTTACAAGCTGCAGGATGCAGGGCGTTCGGAGTAGGACATTGCTCACACAGCTGAACGCTTCCTTCTGAACTCAAGTACGTGCAGTGCAGAGCCAAGAGAAGGTGCCATTACCAACACTAAAGCAGCCCTAGTACAGTGTGAAACTAAGGTGAATCTCAAGAGGAAACACAGGTCACCATTTCAGCTGTGTGAAGCTGGTGAAAGTAAGCACCAGTACTTATACAGTTCTCACTGTGGAGCATCCTCTTACCTCGCTCTGGCAGGCCATTCCATGCCTTTTCATTCCTTCCATTGTGCCACCATGAAAGTTTGTACAGCTGAACAATGACTCAGTGTGGGGAAGTGATCCAACTGAAAATTGATTTTTTTAATTTTTTTTTTCCTTTTCTTTATTTTTTTTTCCCTGGCTGTGTTACTCCTACCCTCTCTGAATTCTGGTTTACTGTGTGGCCACCAGAAAACTTGTTCCAGCGAAAGTCAAGGCTCAGCAAAAAAGCAAGGAGCAAGTTCCACTACACTGGAAGCACTGGATTTTATTAACTGAAAATGATCCTATGGAGCTCTAGAAGACTACTCCCAGCTACAAAACTAACTTGCTGTATGGTGCATGGCAATTTGCTCCAAGTCTCTCTTCTCAGTTTCAGTCTAATTAGACTATATGTTTCTCAAACCAGAAATGTTTTGCTTATGTATTATATAATTACTTCCTAGTCTAGGTTGGGGAACTGTTATAATTAAAAAAAAAAATATTTCTAAGGGAAAAAACAGTTTCATTAAGGGATTCATGTTCATGGAATTGCAAAGCAATCATCAACTTGGGCAGTACTGTCCTATACTGAAAACTTCAGAACATGATATTCTGTTTATCAGTGAGATCAAATTTCATTATGAAGCCAAGAAAGTCACATGAAAGATATCTACCTAATAAGGATATTTGCATTATATACAGTCTGTTTTAAAATAACTTTATATTTGGCATTTGAAATGCTACATATGAATGCTTGTTCATAAGCTAAAATTATCTAAACATTTTTTCCTTCATTTTAACTTTTTAGGCTATCCGGGCATACATTTAGTCATAAAATTACTAAAACCATTCTTTGGTGTGATCTGGGAAGAGCAAGAGGGAGTTAGAATTTTGAGATTATTTTTGTAATCTTTATATTGGTGTATCAGAGCAGCGTGAATGGATTATAACCCAGAAAAGGAAGTTGTTCCACACTTGAAGAAGTTTTAACAAGGGGTTCCTAGGACCTCCCATGGATCCTCTCTGGCACTTCATCACCTCAGAGACTTCAATGGTGTTGTTAGTGCTCAGGGTTTCGGTTCTGCATCCAGACTTCTCTCCGGGTCTGTATTTCTGTTTCCCTTTGTTACAAACAGGGCTGATGGACATTGTGATAGTTAATATTCCCCTTGAAAATGCACAAGGTTGTCTATTCTATTTTTTTCCCATAGTTTTCTGGTTACTGGCGTACCTTTCACAAAAGGAAGGATCTCTGCACATGAGCAGATGGTTGCCCTGGTGATAGAGACACAGTTCAACCAGTAAACCAGCATCTCTACCCTTGAGACTACTGATGGACTTCAGCAGAGATGTCTTTAGTAGGAAACAGCATTGTAGGACAAACGAATGAGAGAATGCTATTCTCTCACTGATTGAAATTAGTAGGAAAAGTGCTGAGTGTGATGTAAATTCCATAAGTAAGAGCAGATTCCTCACTTCAGAGACCCTGTAGGCAATACTTTTCATCCTATACTCAAGTGCTGATGCTTTTCAAAAATCATTTTTGCTTTGCTAGGGTCCCAGTAGGAGTTTAAGAAGTCATTTGCAGCCAATTGTACTTTCTCCTTTCTCTCTAAAGGGGATAAAGCTTTCAAACTATTTGAATAAACTGTGATTACATCTTCATTTGTCAGTAATGGGATTACCACACTGATAAAAGAGACTTCAGACAAACATACATGTTTAAAATTGGTGTAAATTACCCAAGAGAGTCGGAAAATCCTTTGGGCTCCTTAGGGCCCACCTCTCCCACTTTGAAAGCTGGCAGGCACCAAGACCTCTGAATAGGCTGGGACCAGCTGACCATTCCCTGCTGGGGGTTGTGGCTGTTTTCCTCCGCACATGCTCACTGAACTGGAAAATACAATTATACACATCCAGCTTCACAGTTCATTTTTTTTTACTATTGCTAACAAGATAGAGACTTTTCAACTAATTGATTTTATCTCTGGATGAAGAAGATATCATAAATCTCAGTCAGCTAATAATGATTAAGAGATAAAAACAAACTGAGAAAAACATAAGTGCTGTTGTTGCTAAATGCCAGTGGACTCCATGGTGAGATAATCTTTTTAACATGGCGACCCATCCCACATACAAAATGTTTGTCCAAAGATCCATTTGTGAAAGAGAACAAATGGGGAAATCTGAAAGCAAGCAGGAAAGATATGAGTGAGAAATGAAATGCAAATTCAAATCCTGTTAGGGCTAAAGAAAAAGAAAGGCTGGAAAATAATCCTACTTTGAGTCTCTATAATGAATTGCATATTACAATACAGAGGGATTGCTCAGGAGGATTCCAAACCTTTGTAGAGAGCAAGCATAGGGATTAGTTAACTCTATAGTTGTCTTCAAATTTATGAGGTCTTGATTCTGCCATCCATATACCTTTTCAGTGGGTTTTACTTGTACTGGCACCAGTGGGATTCCTTGTTTGGCCAAACGTATGGGCTGCAAAGCCGGATGTTTATATTGGAAACTGAGAAATATAATTTGAGTATGTGGGTTAATCTAGTGGGAAATAACTTCACTGAATTACATCAGAATCACATATGCAAAACTCAGGGGAAAAACAAAAAGGAAAGAAAAAGTATGGTTTAGAGAATTGCCATATATAATACACAGCTTTGAGTAACTAGCCAAAAAACATGATGTGGTAAGATCGGTCAAAGATTTGCTGATGGCACTCTTCACATCTGCCATATTTTCTTGAATACATTATAATTCTTCATGGGAATTCATCAAAGTAGTCAAAATTTCTTATTAGAATGAAGCAAAACTTCTGTTTTTTCTGTTGTTACGATGCAGGACATAATATAACAAGCTTCTGATTAATTTTTATTATTTAAAGAATATTTCGTTCTGGAGAAAAGGAAGTCCATGATAATTTTTTTCACTCGAAGTGTCAGAATCTTCTGAAGAATGGATTTCCATTACTTTGATCTCGTTCAAAAGCAGAATATATCTAAAGATTAATAAAATCAATGTGTAAGAACTAAAGGTAGGTTTTGCTGATTAGGAAAAGTCTATCTCCTTTCTAAAGGCTTTCAAAGATTGCACTACATCTATGTATAAGAAACAAAGGCAATGACTTGCCATAGTTCAAACTCTGTTGTTGCTAAACGTTAGTCATTTGCAAGGAAGTGGTGTGATTGACTTTTGGGCATCTTATTTTCAATCCTGGTGGAGGAGCCTGTATTTTAAAGAAAAAGTGAAGGCTGACATTATGATTGTTCCTGTGTTTATTATTCAGGAAAAAGATAGTCATCATGCCAAGATGCAAGCAAAACTAATTAAAGGGAAGACCTTGTGGCAAAGATCCCCAAACCTATCAAGGCAGGATTCAACAACTAGCTAGAATAACTAATGAAGAGCAGCATGACTAAAATAATTTCTTCAGCCTCTCCTGAGGACTTCCTTAGCTACCATTCATCAATTTCCTATGATCTTGCCAGAAGCAGCAAGTTTTGAGCAGTTCAATGTGCTCTGTGCATAAATGATACTATGGAAGAAAAGAAGCACCTGAGAGGGGCCTGAGCTGCTATTAGAGCTAACCATTAACAGTGTAATAAAGTTGTATATAACACGTAGGAGGAGAAGAAGAATTCAATGAGAGAGACAAAATGCTCAGAATGTAATGGTAAACATATTTACAGGTATCTGGACAGATATGTGAGCATGATGCAGACACCAAGGAAGCCATAGATGAGAAGATTACAGTTGTGGGGTTCCTCTGCTTGATTTTGGAAGAAGAAAAGGCAAGAATCACAAAATAATAAGGTTTTTGATATGTGAAAGATAAAAAATTAAAGCCAAAACCAGTTTCCCAGAAAAGAAATTAAATTCCAGTTGACATTCAGTTTTATAGTGACAACTATAAAATAGTAGTCATTTTCTGTGAAAAAAAAATAAGAAAAGAAGACCTCTTGATATTGTGACAAGCATTAACAACAGACAGGTGTTAATATATCATATTTAAATTGACACATAGATACGTTAAGAATAGATGAAATGTGATTGAAGATATTGGTGAAAGTAGCAGACATAAACAGATTTTTGAGTGTTTACCACAGTAAAGGTAGCAGGAAACACCACATAAGAGAATGAGGTTGTGGAATCTAAAAACTGAAAGGGACAAAGAACTCTGTTGAATGGTATAAAAAATAAATCACCTACTTAAAGAACAAGAACAACATTGCAGTAGACAAAAGAGTAGAAAGGGATAGACATGGGAGATAGTCATAGCTGAAGGAAGTAGTGAGTCTGACAGAAAAGTAATAGAAGGCTACTGTCAATGGCTCAGTAAGAAGTTGAGTCACAGGAAAACAGTGAGCTGGCAGGAAAATTAATTAGCAAGTGCTCAATAATGCAACAAGCTAAGCTATAAAATAAGGCAACACAACTGTTGAAAGGATTGCCAAGTAACAGGAGCAGTGAGCTAATGAGACTCAGTAGGTAAAAGAAGAGAGGCTTCTGGAACAGCAGAATTTGGTGCTCAAGAGTTTTCAAATTATGTCAGAATTTGTGGGTGCCAGTAGTGATCCAAAGCTGTGATGTGAATAAGGGTGGTGTCCTTCTCCAAACCCTCTCAATCATGTTGGCAGTCCTGCCTGTTGTCTGCCTGTGATTCTAAGCACTAAAATTAGTCAGAAATCTCAAGGAGATCTTATTTACTATTGAAGCCATTCTTTTCCCCTTCCTCACCCCATTTCTAATCTATTTCGTAACAAGCAAAAAGCTTGTTGTTCTGATATTCTTTGTTGTTCTGATATTCTTTGAATGCAGTAAATACAAGTTCTAAAATCAGGACCCTTTTGCCTAGAGTGTTCTCTCATTAGCTACATGCCATTTATACAAATGCATATATTTATATTTTTCCCTTTCCTGTTGGGCACTCTTTTTCCCATTAACAACTGAAATATATCCTTCTGAAAATTCACCAGTCACTTGTTGGAGAGAGGATTAATGAGGTTTTTGAAGCCTGTAATTCAAGGTGCACTGTTTTATAGGAGCTGTTAATCAAAAATCATCATGGTGTCTTCTTAGTAGAGATACTAAGAACATCAACTACAGAGAGAAATTCTTTTAGGTATCTATGCAATAGCCTGAGTTTTATACGTCATGAACACCCAGCAACTTAATAAATATAATAAATAAATTATTAAAAAATGTCAAACACTCCAGTCTTTTGGAAATTTTATCCTAAAGAGTAATCTAAGACAGTTAAAAGTACAAGAATTCATGGTTTTCAGTTAGACTCACACTCCTATTTACCTTGTGCACTTTCAGATATCCTCTTCGCAGTGGCCCCAGTGCTCAAATGTATTTCTAAATTCTTTTCATTTCAAAGGGACTTAGGAACAAAAAAACTTCGGAGGATTAGGTACCTGGTATATATGAGCAACCCAAGTCAAAGTTATGTCAGGCTTTACTGGAAAAATAGACTTTAAAACTTGAGAGCTGATAGAGATCACAGCAAGTAGTAGCAGCATACTTTGTATGAGCTGCCCTTATTGATCAAACACTGTAACAGCTGCAATCTCTGAATAATTTGAGAGTGTAACATCAAAGCATCAAATGCAACACCCATTGTGGAGAGGGATGTATCAAAAAGAAAAGGTAGTAAATATTTTATGGAGTACACAAACTGGAAGCAACTGCATATCACCTGTTCAAAAGCAGTAGGATATCTCAGAAAGGATTTTTGAATGTGAATTGGAACTGGCAGGTATCCGTCAACGAAGGGCAGTAACATAATCTCAGCTTTTTCATTCAATTATTTCTCACAATCCAAAGAATTCCTCAGACTTCATCAATTCTCTGTGGGGAATGAAATGCTGTCCCTAAAGATGTCAAACTCAGAATGTAATTCCTTACTTTCTTATACTTGTTTCCAGTGACTTCTATTAAAATTGTTTGAATGATCCCTGTTATTACAATCTGCAGAAATAGCAGTAAATTTTCCTATTTAAAAATCATGGAACTAAAGTGGAAGGACATTGTCGGGTGTCTCATTCCTAACAAGGAGTCTGTGGTACAACAGGAATCTATATCCAGGACTCAAAATCTAAATCCAAGATAAGTGCTCTGACCCTGTGTGACTTAACTCTTCTCTGCAAGAGCAGGCTACAAGAGAGCAGCATACATGTCTCTCTCAGTGGGTTGGACATACATCCACTAAACAGCCCACGTCTCTGATTTTATTGCAGTACTGTTTATACCATCAAATATTCATATTTGTCTCTCTCAGCAATCACAACAGAGATATACTTTTGTATATCGTGCCACTGCCTGTCATATGACCATGGATGCCTCCCTGAGGTGGTCAATTGCAAAACTGCTGTCATGGAGCACATTTGTGTCATTCAGGCACCCCTCAGACCACGTGAACCACTGCAAATACAAAGATTACTGTGTGATGACCTGGGCCCAGCACACAATGGTGTGGCTGCAGTTTGTCAGATTATTGCTCTTCTTGACTGTAGGATGTGGTCATGAAAAACTGCAGAGGAGGAAACAGCTTTAACATTTAATTACCCCCTGCCTAAGCCTAAGAGGCCTTCAGGAATGAAGACAGTAAGGAATAAAATACCTGCCTCCCCCCAACATGCTGAATGGTTATCTCTGCCCTAATAATTTCAAATTTATAGCAAAGAACTTTGCAGAACTCAGATGTAAAAATCAAAGTGTTAGTAAGTTTGCCATCATAAAGCAAATCACTGGAAAATCTTCCAGGGAAATGACTTTCCTGTTTGAATTAGACCACACCCTAATCATGGGATATTAGGAGCAGAGGAAAAGGTATTCAGAAAGAAGGTTTCTGAATGAGAGGATGTAGGTAGACTTTAGAAAACCTATGCACACTTCTGTTACAGAATAAGAGCAAAGCAAAGTGATCCCAACAGAAGACAACTAGCCACCAACCTAGTTAAAGAGTGACATTCAGTAACTTTGTACAACAGGAATGTAGCCAAGACTTTATTTGAGTGTTTGTTAGAATATATATATTTTTGTCTATCAAGTTTCTTTGTTCTGTATCCTTTGTCCCCTAGTTGTATACACCATATCAAGAGATTTTTTCTCATCTGTAAACATCAGGGTCGCCCTGAAGACAAGCCTAGATAGTGTATGAGATGTAAATTTGCTTTGGCTAAGAGAACTTGTGGCTGGGTCATGTGATACTACCCTTTCCTTTTATTTGGAATATGTTGGGTTAAAGAGTGATGGCCTTACAAACCCACACAATATTCTGCAAATTAGTTCATCTGTCTATCGGTCATTCCGTTCCCTCTACAGCCCAATGTGGTAATTGTGAAAAGGACAGTAATCCCTGAGGTAACCTTCAAGATGGAGTTTTGAAACAAGTCTTTTCATAGAGCGTTTCAAAGGAATAAGTATGTTTTTTTCTAAAATGTTCTTCTTCACTCATGATAAAATTTCTCTTAAAAGGTTCTGTTTCTTCACAACTGTGTGTGCACAAGTACTGTAAACACATGGAGTGAGTGGATTGACATTTCTAACCCTATAAAATATGAATCTATGTATTTCTTTGGAAGGATGTCAAGGTTTGTATGATGAAAGGCAGATCCAAATCCACAAACTATTTATACAAGGACAAACTGAACAACTGTGGTCAAATAAAATATAAAGAAAATATCACAGCTAGAAATCATTTCTGAGAAATAAATCATGGAACTGGAAGAAAGTTTAAATGTTTTGGTTTTATTGACCAGCTCCATAATGTGGAATGTTTCAACACACTCCTAAAAGTGACCCTTTGCAATGGGGGTAGAATACACTGATTTATATTTTGGATCTAGATTGGCTTTATGTTTCCAAATATGTTTTCCCACCCTCATAGGACTCCCTGTTGTAAAATGTTATGCCAATTAAAGGAAAAAAGAAAAATGGAATATGAATCAAAGTTCACTTTTTGGACATTGAGTAATGGTGATTAAACTTATCTAAACTCAGTTACTGCCTTAAGAAATAATATTTCAAATGCCATTCAGACTTTTCTTGGAGCTGTCTGCAAAAGTCAGGATAAAGAGCACAGCTTTTAAACTGCAAGGCTAAACAGAGGCTTTAGAATTTAGAAAAGAGTGGCCTGAAAGTAATTTGGCACCTGCAGATCTGATCACTTCAGGTGTATTGGCTGGGCTTTAGGTGCCTTCTCACACATCCCTTGCCAACAGGCATGACTAACTTTCTTGCACAAAGCTACCAAATTGCTCCATAATACCCTCAAGCTAGCATTTCTTACTTGCCTTATAATTTGAAAGGCATTGAATGTAACCTTGAAGAAGTTTAGGGTGCCAAATTCCCTTCATTTTACCCAGCTAAAGAATCACTAAGCTCTTCTTTAGAAGTGAGGAGTTAAAACTACTGTTATCTGTACTTTAAACATAAACACAAATCAAAAGGCAATGTAAAGGTGTTTGCAAATATGTATGTGGGAGAAATAACATAATATGGAGGTACATTGAAAGGTGTGAGACTCACACCAGATTGGCCACAGAAGATGAGAGAAAAGGCACGAAGAGTATACCAGATGTAACCACAGAAATAGTGTAAAAATGTGAGAGAACTTTTTAGCCAGAGGCTGGATTAGAGAGTTTTGGAGCTATCTGTGAAGAATTTGTCTCCTCTTTGATTTCTTCAGTGCTTAGGGAAACAGGGCTTTGTACATTGTAAATGAGCATGATTGCATCAGAGATGCCAGACTCAATTATCACTCCTTCTAATGAAAACAGTTCATGAGGCTCTGCACTTTGGCTGACTGTTTTGTTTAAAGAACAGTAATAATACTGATGCTAACCTGGTGTTATGTTGATTCCTAAAACAAAAACCAAACAAAAACCCAAAAAAACACACCAAAAAAAACCATTAAAAAAAAAAAAAGGGACAAAATTGTGATTAAGTATTGATAAAATATAAGGAACCTGCTTTCTGATTGGTTTGTAAATGTGAACTTCCACAACATTTAAATCATGTTATATGAGGAAATTAAATGAAGTTTGTGATTTCAGCAGATGGCTGCTTGGATTTTCTCCCCACAGAGAAGCAAAATTTTTTGCTAATCTGTGAACCAAGAATAATGTATTTGAGATAAGATCAGCTGTAGAAATGTGAAAACTGTAAAGAGTAAGAGAGGTCTTCCACTTGCTGGGGTGGTCTGGTACTGGTATCACTGTTGATCACTGGATTGGAGTAGTCTCTACCAAAGAAGAAGATAGTGGTGCATTGTTTGTATTCCTACAGAAGATCACTCTGCAGTTAACCAAGATCACAGGCCTCTGCAATAATAAATGAGATTTTATCAGCTTGCAGTAGGAGGCAATCTTCAGGTCCACAATAGAAATTGCTGTCCTCTAGAGCTATGTTTTTATATTTGGAAGAAGAAAAAATCTATAGGTTAGCCACTAAATGGAATATGTTGCTACTAATAAAACTCTATATGTCAACATTATTGTTCCACCTGCAAATAATTCACAAAGTAGTTTTTTAAGAGTTATCTATACATCTGCTACATATAACCACTGAGTAGGCATGGTTTGGAACTCGACACTGTCTTGGCTGGACCTCAGCAGAGCCTCAAACCTAAGTTTCTTGGAGATATGTTTTATAATCAAAGGCACTCTCTGAAACAATAGTTTCAGAAGGTGATATAAAGGTAGAATGATTAGTATTCTGAGGTAATATATCACCACATACCACCACAGTCCCAACCTTACTTGTGATCATTAATTTTACTAAATATTTCTTAAAAACAAGACTATGTCTCTCACCACTGATTAACATAACGTTTGTTGGTAACTAATAAGTAAACCAACAGAGAAACTCTAATAAAATAAATTGTAACTGTATACACACAATATTGCTATTCTTTTTGTAATTTAAATGAGAATCACAAGAAAGATTCAGCTAATTTCAAGACTTGGATCTTGGAAATTCCATTGAACTAATCAGATTTCTTAGAAGACGGTGCCAGAGAAAACACAAATCATATGTTTGACATCAGTTTGTGCTGCAAAATGTGCTTTATAATCATTGAATAAATACCAGTGAAAAAGGATGAGCTGCCAGGTAGCAATGAGTTACACAGTGCTGCACAAGATCTGCCAGAAGGCAACACTACCTGACATTCTACAAGTGAAGGTAATGAGGTGGAAATTTGGAACAAAAATGAGAAACAAATTCATGCCATGTACTTGAACTGCACTGTTGTTAGCAGGCACCCCTTTTTCGTCACTAATTGTGTTAGAGAGTTTAGCAACTATCTAGGCATAATATTAGAGTAAGTTATTGATATAGTAATGAGATAAAGAGAATAAAATGTTTAACACCTGCTCCTAATAAATCTCTGGAATGTTGCATTTGAAGGATTGCTGGAACAGAATGAAGTCTCTGTTTCACTTTGCAAACAACAGAATGTTGGGGAAACATAACACAGAGGAAACAAAAAATTATACTTTAATTCTCATGTTCAGATCACAGTTGCCAACAATTTTATATTTCAGCTGCATGTCTTCAAACTTCAGGAGTTAAGGTCCCAGGATTTCAAGTTAAACAGCAAGAACATCGAGTTTTTCAGAAGAACTCGGTATTATGGATGCTCTGCGAACATCTGTTGCAAAGCCTGCATTTAAAATAGAGGTAGGTGTGGTCAAGCAGAAAGTTAGGGGACTTCACCTGTGGGGATTAACACTTTTAGCACTGTCTTAATTCTTGAATAGAGTTAATAAACTACTCACAAATAAAATTAGATACCAAAGAAGGAGAATCATAGCACCTGACAGCTAATATACCAATAGAAAATGATGGATGCGGTGTGTGAAATTTGTCCTAGATTTAAAAACATGAACTAGGTGGCTAGACAGCGTCTGATTAACTTGGTGGATCAAAGGTGTAAAAAGCATCCCCGTGAATCTGGATGATCAGTTGCTCATTTCTTAGAAAACATGTTATCTATTTATAATGTAATATCCTTACGCTTGGAAAGCTTCAGCAAGAAACTGGTAACATGAGTAACAAGATACAGGTAAACTCTACTGCTTCTTGGTGAAGGTGGGGATTAACTGGTCAAAGAAAGAAAGAGAAAAACTCTATTGCGGTGGTGAGAACACACTTAAAAACTGAGATACTTTGTTCTGGGTGTCTTCTCCAAGATTTCTAACCATTAGCAGTCAATGAAACATTAAAACAAGTGTTTGAACCAAAGATAGGCTGAGAACGGTCAAAGTCTTGAGTACTTTGGTTATCAGGAGGTCTCAAGCTACTGGGCTGTTATACAAAGGTGGAGATCAGTATTCTTCCCATCCCAGTGTTTTTGAATAAAAATTATGGCTGTTGTGTTCTGGGAGGCTTTATATTTAACATCAATATTACTCGAGCATATTTGCCAAATCAGATGCTTCAAGATTTTCTGTCAGGCTTTTTAATTTGTGAAATGTCAACTTACTTCAAACAGGAAGTGACTGAAGTATATATTTTAGCATTTAAATTCAACATGGGCAAATGCAGGGTCCTGCACCTGGGAAGGAATAACCCCAGGCACCAGGACAGGCTGGGGGCTGACCTGATGGAAAGCAGCTCTGCAGAGAAGGATCTGGAGTCCTGTGGCAGGGAGGTTGGTTTTTAAGTTCCCTTCCAAACCAAACTGTTCTGCAAATCTAGGATTCTATGACACAATCACACGTCCTTAACTTAGACACTTGAGACATGATGCAATGTAGCTCTTATTGATAAGAAACAAATCAGCAGAAGAGTGGGGCCCAGGATAGCTGAAGTAGATGATAAACTAAGCAACTATCCCCTAAACAAAATTTTTTGGCCAATACAAGATGTTTCTACAAATAGATCATGTCAGAAAATAATTTGTCCACCCCTACTTCATAATATAAAGGTTTTCTGTACCTCTGACTTGTGCAGACATCTAAGGAATTAAGTTCCCTTCCCATAAGCAGTCTCTGTATTATCAATCCCACCACAATAGCCAGATAGATATAGCAAACAAGAAGAGATGAAACAATGATTCAGATTTGTCCTGCCTCCCAGACAAAAACACTACTAAGCATGCTCCTGCAAAAAGGCAGCAAGAGATCATGGGTCTCGTTTACTTTTCCTACTGAAATAATTACCACAGTAACTACAGCTTGGTACATGTGAAACATGGACCTATAACAGTTACCTAGCAGAGAATCAAAAGCAAACTGACATTGAGTTAGCTTTTTCTTTAGCTTTGGTTACTGATTTCTCAAGAATGACAAATTCTGACAGAAATTATGGGTTAACCACAGTCTTGTGAAGATAGTGGTGCAGGGTTCATTTGTGTGGTATACCATGGGAAAGTGGTGCAGATAGGGGTGGAATAAGGGTTCCAGTTCATCACCACATTCAGTTGGACCTCGAAGGAAGAGACAGATAACTCTACTGCAGGCACTGAGAATTCCTGCTTTCCAAAGTTTTTGGGTGAGGGTAACTTTTATAAAAAGGCCATACATTGTCAAGCAAAGGGTGTCTAACCCAGAAATTTTCTTCACAGACTTTCCACAAGAGAAATATTTATTTGCTAAGGGATTTTTCATTGTAGGAAGATGGCAGCTATTTCAAAAGATTGGTCAATACTACTGAAAATGCAGAATATCTGCCTTTCTGCACATCTGCATTCTGCTATGGAGCCTATGCCGCGAACCAAGTGAGTGTAGCATAGTGTCATGACATGTAGAGGTAATAGCCTGAAAGCTTTACATAGCCACATTAGCAATATTAGCCACACTAGCACCTAAGTCTGTAACGATTTTTTCCCAGAAAAGCAGTTTTCTTTCTAGCTTTATGCTACACTACTTTCACCCAGCAGGCTAGCTCAGCCATAGCTAGATGAGCAGAAATGGATTAGACAGAAGCAGTGTCCTATCCTTACACCTGGCTTCACTGCAGAGCATGCATAGCCTAAGAAAACTCACTCCATTACTTTCATCGATCATATTCCATTACATTCCCATACAGCATTGAATCAAAATGAGGAGCTGCTAAGAATAAAGTCATTGTAGTCTTCAATTCATAAATCCAAGTTGTACGAGCTTTCTCCCCAAGAAAGAAATTCAAGTTCAGCCGCTAGAAATCTAAGTGTGATGGAAATGGCACATTAAATTCTCCAGGGGTAATGAATGTATAAATAGAATGTAGTGCTTCCCGCAACTGATACATTTGGATTTAAACCAGAAGGTCAAGATTGCCTGAGCACATAGTTCAAACACTCCAGGAAAAAACACTCAAGTCCCAAGACAAAGCAGACAAGTATGCATTTATGCTCCTGGTAGAAGCTTTTTGTAAATTACCAGAATGTTATCAGTTAAATAACAGCAGCTGCCATTGTGAAGGTAGGAAATCTGTGTTTCTCAAAACTCATGCTTTGGACAAAAATTTGGGTTATTAGGCCTTCATCCTGACAAAAAAATATTTTAAAGCTATCAAAAAAAATACAGAGGCTAAAAATGTATTTATAGCTGGAAGGCAAATAAATAAGGAACAGTTTTTAAACCACCTATTGACACTACTGAGATCTTCCAGGAACTGGACTTAAGTATATAAATAACCATTAATAAATCTTTTCAAATGGTTTTGTTCTCAGGGCTGGATATTTATATATCTCTTCAATCTACAACTTGATTGATGTCTTTAGGTATTTTAGAAATAAACATGACCATGGAAATGTATTTAAAATGTGGTTTACGGTGAATGGTCTCTAAAGTTGAATGTATTAGCAGCTCCCTGAAATCTCTTCCATCTTCCTCTGAACTACAGGACCTTACTGCATCCCCCTGTGTTGCCAACAGAAATGTTAGCAGAATCAAACCCGTAACAAATGTATGTCAACATGGCAATAATAGATTCCAGTCGTACACAGACTTATGTGTGTGCTTAATATTAAGCACATGAGTAACTCCAGGCTAGAACCTGAGCATACAAAAGAGCACAGTCCAATCCATTGAACTCCTGTGTACTCTTTGACAGGTATCCTTTTGGTTATCACCTCCACTCCAACCCCCAAAACACAAGTCTCCCTTTTATTCGTTTCCTAAGCACTGATTTTTACCATCACTCAGTGCTTTTAAGGTCCCACAACAAAGAAAATATCTAAATCCATTGTAATATATTATACAAATTAAAAAATTACTCAAGATTTTATTAAAATAAATTAATAAACATATGCTCTGACTTTCTATGTTAAATATGCAAGAAAAGCAACAATTTAAGGAAGCAAAACCAAAGCAAAGCAAAACCAAAGCAAAGCAAAAGAAGCAAATAATTTTCAGGGAACAAAATTCAGTGGAAATTATGCCAGCTTTAGGATGGTTTATGAAGACATCATAGGTAGGGCTAAAATCTCATCTTGTACTCACCTTGCTCTTCTTTGGCACAGTTTGGCATAGCCTCCAAGGTAGCTTAAGAGAGCAGATGATTGTATCCAACATTTGAGGTGCTGTGTTGAGCACCTCAGGGTAAGCTGAGAAGTGTGTCAGTCTTGTCTTCCTGGCTTCTGTGGGCTTGTCAATAGTCTGCCAGGGTGTTTGGTGTTTTTTCCCCATCTGTGAATAGAATGTTGCACTGACTGAAGCCAGGAAAAATATTACATCTTTATATTTAAATAGACAAAGCCTTCCCATGTATTACTTGCAAAGAACTTTGAGTTGTGTCTAAATGTAGAAATGGCTATATAGACCTGAATTTAACTTTCAGTGAGTACCATAGAAACCCTTTTTAAGTACAGCATCATGGCTTCTTGATTCCCAGCTGTAACAAATATTTGTTTCATTATTTCAATTTTTTCTATTTTTTTAAAAATATTATCTACTATAGGTTACTTGTTACTTTACTGGTTTATGCCCTGTTTTAATGCTTGTTGTCTTTTCCTGCTGTAGTTTCTTATTGTAAAAGTAAACTGTTTTACAACATCAAAGAATAAATCTGGTCTGGATTGGATTGCCAGCATCTAAAAGCCAGCTGGCATGAATGCTTACCTGTCCACAGTCACACGTAGCTCCTTCTCAATTAAAGTCTGGATATCAAATTGTGAAATGCAGTTGTTTCTAAGCAGTTTTTTTACAAGGTAAGACACTTCCACTACTTCATTTGGATATTTACCACAGACATAAAATTTGACCCAGCACCACCAACAATATGTGTGTTCCTGCCATCAGCCTTGCATATGGTTGCACAACTTCCCCCACAGCTTCCCTCCAGCTTAGGTCCTGGTCATCAACAATGTTCAACGTCTGCCAGGACTGGACTCGAGTGGTTCATTTAGATGAGATCTTCTCCTTACTCCCCAAGATAAGTATATACTGCGAAGGAGTGAGAAGAAGCACCGCCATGAGTGAGTTTGGGTGAACGATACTGTGGGAAAGATTACTTTTAATAAACTATTTGAGCAGTTACCGCTATTCAATTTTCTTTAAAAAAACAAGTTATAGCAATCAATCTTCTCCTAGTGTCAAGCAAAATACTTTGTGGCTTGAAAAGTTCACCTAAAATGTCATCCTCAAAGCTCACTTGTTTCCTCAATAAATTTCAATTTCAAACAAAATGAGGTTGCCTTTGCAAATGTGTTTACTGTTGCCCATTTTAAAAATAACTGCTGTAGTACGCAGCGTAAGAACCTTTTTAAATAAGTGATATTTGCTCTGCCCTTTGTTTTCATGACATGACCATAGGACTGAGGGCTTTCAGAAAAGCCCTGTCCACACTCAGCTGGCCAGGGACAGGGCTCAGGAGGTCCCCAAATGTGGGCGCCATACCTGGCTATTTGTTGGGAGTGACCAGTGTTAGAAGGACCAGCTGCCCCCAGAGAATGGACACACCGTGGCATCCCAGGACACAGACTGCGTGTTCCGAACTGCTGTAATCCAGTGCTCATTTAGCAACATATGCAAATGATACATAAATCACTGCAAACAATAACAAGCCTGGGGAAATCCTAGCGCTGGAATCAAATGGTCCTTTCCCACTCTTGTCCCTCACCTCCCTCCCCACCAGTTCACCCAGTGCACTGGGCGAGGCCTCTGCCAGCCTAGCTGTGGTGGTATTCGCTCCTAAAAACCCTTCTGCCCCTCCCGGGGGTCTCCCCCTCTTTCCTCGGGCAGCAGATGCCATTAGCCCAGGTGGGTGCCGCTGAGGGGACGCAGAGCCATCCCGGCCCTCACGGCGTGTGGCAGGGGAGGGCCGGCCGCCATTTGGGAGCGCCGCTGACCCCTCCCTCAGACACCAGCGCCAGGGATGGAGGGCGGCGGGGAGCATCTTGCAGCCGCCCTGCCCGGTCACCGTGCCCACACAGCGGGAAGCGCAAGAAAAGCAGCCACTCAGAGAGAGCTTTTCAGCAAGAAACCTGGCCCCTGCAAGAGGTGGGTCTGCAAAGGTGGCAGGCGGGGAGACGGAGGAAGGTCTTCGTGCCTCCGTGAAGTTACAGAGCTTTATGTCCTCACGAAGCGAACGGCTGAGCCTGACTAGGTCAGTGAACAGCAACACGCAATGCCCCGCCAAGCACAGGGCTGCCCCAGCTAACCTAAGGTCTGTAATTAGCCCATTTTTAAACCCCACTGTGCCTGAGGGCTGCTGCGGGCAGCCTGCTGGTGGAAATGTCGGTATCGGTATCGGTATCGGTGCTGGCGGTGGAGCAGCAGAGGTGGCAGACCCCGCACCTGGCACTGGTACTGCCTGCGGCTCTGCGTGCGGCCGGGGCACGGAGAGGGAGCGGTCCCCCCGCTTCATTGCCAAACACAGGTGGCAGTGGGAGCCGGAAGAAGTATTTAGGAGTGTGCAGACAGGGTGGAATAACAAAGATTTCAGTGCAAAATACTCCCATCTTTACTACTTGCTCTTTCACTTCCTCCTCCCGTACCGCTGCTTTCCACGGCAATTCAGGAATGGGTATCTGCTCCGCAGCAGAGGTAGATGTCTGATGGTAGGCAACTATAGTCATAGTCTTTTATTTCCATGACAATCCAACAATGAAAAGTTTCCCCGCTGCCCTCTCATGAAGTAAAGCGGAGAGACAAAGAGAAGTGGTCAGGCAGAGAAGTGAAAGACCCTCTCTGGAGCCAGCATCATTTAACAATGATTACTTTGCAGCTCCTTGCCCAGCAGAAATGAGATGGAGGTGCATTAGGGTAAGAAAGTGATTACACTGCCTCCCTTTCAAGCGCTAGACCGGTGCTGTGACTTGATACGGTTTTTATCAGAGACTGCAATGCTGCATTACCAAGTAAGCAGTAAATTATGTCGAAATCAATTATACTACCCCAAGCAGAGATTCTGAGTAGAAAATGAATGGGTCTGGGGGTGGAAGGAACAGACACTGCTTATGCATTTTGATTAGATAGCTAGCTATCATCCTCCACAAGAAAGGAACAGCCAGCAAGTCATGAGATCAGGAATATAAGGGTGACTTTATCACATGTTGTGTTTTATGTTTGTTTTACTGCAGCCTACAAAAGGAGATCATGGACCTTACTGGAGTCATCTAGTATGATACGAGCTTTTCTGTTTTCAAGTGCTTTAATCCAGCTTCTGAAAAAAAATTATATGATCTATTTATATAGACTGACAGAGAAGATATTCACTGTGAACCTTTCCATCCAGAAAGTGTATGGATCAATGAATCTTTATTTCTAAAAGGCAGGGTGATCAAAAGAATAGATTTGTGTTGGAAAAAAAACATTTTGTTGCAAATTGCAGTGGCATTTGCATAGAAATGATCAGACAAAAATCCCTCCTGAAATCATAATGGATGAAAGGATTCTTGTTACAGTAGATTACTATGAACAAAACCCTAAGCATTTACTGCCAGCCTGCTAAACAGAGGAAGAGGAAAATTACACAGGCTGACATTCAGTCTAGTTGCAGGCCTGTAAAGCTGAAGCAAGGGTAGTTAAATTTCCAGAACCAGGGAATCTCCCAAATTAAGGAGAAATATTTCTGTCTTCTCTGAAGATCATGAGCAGCACTTACATTTGATGACTGACATCTCTGTATTGAGTGAAAAATAATCACTGGCTTTGGGGTTGTGGGGTTTTGTGCCAGGATGTTTCCATCATATAACAGGACATCTGATTGTTTTTGCACAACTCATTACCATTCCAGCAGACATGTTACCCTACAAATTTAGCTCCCACTAATTTTCCTCCAGTACCATTGCAGTAATGTGAATATGGAGAGATGCAGTGGAAGGCAGAATTTTCTTGCTTAGGTATAATTATAGGCTATCCCATTGGACCTGTGTTGAGTACAGTGCTTCAACCTTAAAGCATTTCAGTCTTGGAGTCTTGTAGCACTAGGCAGTGGCTTCCAAGAACTCTCAACAGGTTGACATGGCTTGTCTCTCACAGAGTTGTGTAACTTCTCTGTGTCACTGCCTTCTTTTTTTACCCCGTTTCTGCAGCAAAGATAGAGGGAGAGAAGCCATTAGAGAAGTGCTTACCCTTGAAAAGGCTCAGGAGTCCATTCTCTCCCATAACAGGCAGGCCTAGGGATAAATTCCACTCAGAAGTGTGACTGTATTTTCTAGGTAGATGAGACCTAAAATGTCTGTATCATAATGAAAATAAATGTAATAAAAAAAAAACAACTAAAACTGTTCTGTAAATTTAGCAAATTTCCAACCATTCTGATACTTAGCTTGCCCCATATTTGATTCACACTTTTATTGCCTGAGTAGCTTCGTCCTATTAAAAAGTAAAACCTGCTAAAGCAATCACACCTTTTCTAAAGTACCTCTGGAAGCCTGCTTATTGAAAAAAATTGGATTTGATTTCTGTTGATTTAAAACTTGGTTTCTAGTAAAAAAGAAAAAAAATTAAGTTCTATACCTTATTAAGTTTTCTATAGCAAATTAGAGGTTTGCTTTAATTTCTTCTGTGATGGGATGCAGCATGGATAATTTTCATGACTGAACCACTGCCTTTATGGATGACACCCCTTTAATTGCTATGTGCTTCAGTTCCTACTCCTGCAAAATGGGAAGTTTCATCTTTCAAGGTATTTGGAGTTCTACTGTGCAAAGAGATATTTGAGAATTTCCCCTAGGAATGGTAATTAAATTATATTACTGGTAATAAATTCGAATGTTACCAAAGCTAGGTAAGTCAAACCTAATAAAAAAGGTGTTCCTCTATGATACTGTCAGAACTCTGCCAGAAGTACAGTCTTTAATAAAGTTGCCTTCCTAAACACTTGTGAGCACAAGATGCTAGCAGTTCCTGTGCTGTATTTTACCAGTGTGGTTTACAGAGCTGGCTGGAGCTTGCACTTTCCATAGCCCAGCTGTCGTTGACTAAGTCACAAGGATGTGGTATGCCTTCACAGTGTCTTCTTGTCATTTACAGGCAATTTTAGTCTGTTGATACCTACAACCACCATCTTCCCTGTTGGAACTTGAGGTCATGGCCCACGTCAAGTTGTCTGACAACAGCTACACAATAGTGCCACAAAACCAAATGGCATTCATGGTACTAGTCCCTCCATTACAGGTTTAGTCCCTAAACCTTACAGGTTTAGGCACAATCTGGGCTTTGTTCCAAGATAATGTTCTGGTATGATGATAGTGTTAAGGCAGGCAAGTGTGGTCCTGAGCACAGGTTAAAGCTGTGCTTTAATTGTGTAACAACTATGTAACAGACTAACTCATGTGAAAATAGAGGCATTGATTAAGTTTGCTTGCCTAATTCTCTGTGATCTTTTTCTAAATTGTATTGTCTTGGATAGTGAAAAAATGTCGTATCTCACTCCTGAGGATGAAGTTCAGGAGCCACATGTAGGAGCTACTAGATGCCCTACATGAGATGGGAATTCCTATAATACAGTTTCAAATCCCAAGTCCCTTACCGAAAGTAGATGGGATAATGTTTTTCCTTTTTCATCACTTACAACTGGGGAAACTGAGGACGTTTATAAAGTGCCATGAATCCTCTAAAGTCTCTGTCCTGCCACTGACTTAGACCATGTATCCCAGGTGAGGGGAGGTAGGGCCTGGTGCCTGAGCTTGAATTGGGGCGCTGCACGTCTATAAGACAGTAGCTGCACGGTGGGAAGTAGGATCTTGCTTTCTATGGAAGGAATCTCTTCCACCACCTTATTCAAACCTGGGTTACTCTACACTTGTTGTTCCTATTATCTATTTTGTGTTTGTTCTTTCAAGCTGCCAGATAACTAGATCTTTTATTCTCTTCCTGACTCTAAACTGAAACTGAACTAGACAGAGACCATTCCAGTGGCACACAAAGGGCAGAGAAGTGTCTGTCTGCTGCCAGCCCAGCAGAAGAGAAAGCTAGAATGGGAAACTCCTTAGAAATTCTGATATTATTATTTTCATGTGTAAAGTCTAACAACATCAATAGTGGGTACAATAACCTCTTTCTTTGGAACTAGGGTGACTACTTGTGTGTGCACACCAATGCTTGGGGAGTAAAGTATGGCTGAAACTATCACTGAGAGTCACTTTAAAAAGGATAAAGTTCCTTCCTTATGAAAGGAGTCACCTGGGTGCAGAAACATGGCTGTTATTGCTATTAGATAAAATTTCAAGGATATCTCCACGGGTTTGGAACTGAGATCTGACTGGCAATTGTGAGGACCCAGACTTCTAAGCAACTTCATTGCTTCTGAAAATGCTATGTGTTTTCTATAAGTTTATGGTTTGCCTACAGAGGGTTTCTCTGTAGTTCTCTTGTAACTATTTGTCAAGGTACATCTCACAACATAATTTAGAAAATCTTGATGGTTATAATTTAGAAAATTTTGCTCTTTTTCATGTTATTTAAATGTTTTTTGTCTTTCCCCTTTCCCTTTTGCATCTTTAAATTTTCTACATATTAAAAAGCCTCTTTGGCCCTTCAGCTCACCCTCAAAATTTAAATGGAAAAGCAATAAAGCAAGGTTCTCCTGCATTTGCAGGCAAGTTTCCTCCAGTATTTCAGAGCTCTGGGGGGAAATAAAGCACTTGATCATAGTGGCATACAATTCCATGCTCAGTGTAAAGGCACTATCAATGTAGTGTATACAAAGTGATAGTGTAGTGTCTGTTCCCCTGAGGAAGAGTAGATAAAGTAATCTACCAACACAAATGGACTTCAAACAGTAGTTTTCAGCTAACAAAAACAAGCGCCACATCCTAGATTTAGAAAAAAAATGTTAAAAAAGTTCTTTGCACTTCTCAGCTTTCCCCCAGGAATATTCTTCCTTCCTCTGAGTTCCATGTTGTCATGGAGAGTGATGTGTTAAGGCCTGTGAAACTGGCAGGCTGCTTACTTTCAATGTTTTAATTCACAACTAATGTCCACTAAGCAAAAGGAGGCCTTTTAACTTCTGCAATAACAATAACTTTACAGTGCAGACCTGGCTGCAGAGTAGGAAATGTAGGCATCTTTCCCTGTAGAGTCCATATTTGCTCAGGTGCTTGAATTAAGTATTTCACTGAAAGCTCTTGGAAACAAACTTTTGCATACTTGGGATGAAATTGTTGAAGGGGACAATCTTTAAAACCTGTGTCTGTATTTGACACTTTTTATAAGAGTTGAATGTTTGGAAGAATTTGCTTTGTTAACTGCTTCCAACTCACAATTTCAAATCTAAGTTCAAGGAGAAACCAGAAGGCTGTTTGTGGGAAAAGATAAGAGGAATAATTTGTCTAAAATTAAAATGCCAGGAAAGATACTGGAAAGAAGAAATAGCAGCAATTAGCAAGAAAATCAAGTCCCTACAGCTACAGTTATTTGCTTAGCTGTTGATTCATTTTTAGATAGGTTGCTCAAAAGAAGGACTCCAAAGTAACTACCATTATTTTAAGATAAATATTTGGTTATTTATATTGAAGAGAAATATTATCAAATTCAATTACCATTTACCTACTTTGCTTTAATATGCATCTATTGTGTTCATTCTGTATTTTGTGGTGGTGAGAGCATGTTAAAAAGCAAAATCTTATGAAAACAACATTTTATATATTTATTAATTTAACTGAAGAAAATTTTTTATTGCATAAGTTAAAAGCAACATTAAACACGGTAATAAAATTACACAATTACACAATTAAACCCAGAAAGTATAGATCATATCCTTATCTGTATTGAGAACTACAGAGTGTCTTATTTGAATATATAGCTGATAGAGTTGACACTGTGTACATGTAAAGAGACAGAAAAAAATTAGCTATTGGTATAGATTCCTTCAGTCCTCAATGTAAATACACGGAGGTTATTACCCAGTTTTTCATTTTTTAAGACAGTACTAAAATAATTTAGGTGTAAATTTGTAGGATCAAACCTCCAAATCCGATATCCCAGCTCTTGACTGGTGATACCAAAGAGTTTGTAGAAACTAAGTTTGCCTAAATATTTTGGCAAGGATGTTGTCTACTCCCTTTTACCTAGTATATTCAGTGATTTTGATAAATGAAGGTGATGTCATTCACATCAACATCAAATCTTGAAAAAATGGAATTATTTAGAAGGACAAAGGTAAAAATAAACCATTTTATTGATCATATTTGTATTAAAAACAATGGCAATGCACATCACTTCTGCAAATAGTGTAAGGGGACAGAAAGCCACATTTCACACTACATTTACTGAGTATTAACCCCATTGTTTATTAATATAATATTTTCTTTCTAGACTGGGATAGAGAGTACTGATTATGTTGTTTTTCTGTGCTTATGCAAATTATCTTCACAGTTGTTGCATTTCTTGCTATGTTTATTATTACTCATGTGGAAACTTACTTTGTGTGGATTCTAGGATATAAATAGTTATGATTGGCTTTTGAGAGTTTGTGCATTGTGTAACTTTATATGTCACCATGTCACTTGAGTCACCACTACTTCATTTTTATTCCTTCTGGTGCTCATAATTCCCTGTCATTCAAGTCTTTGAAATAGGCCCTGAATGAATCCCCAGAAACTTTGTCTGATGATATTGCACTGGTCATAGAATAAAATAGCACTCTGAACTGTGAATGGATTATCTGGGTTCCATTGCTTCATTTCAATCAAACAGAAATTCCTTCTATTTCTGTTAACAGGGATTATGTTTTATTAGGAGATATTATATGTATGTCACTCTTTGTGATCAGTAAAACAATTTTTACTTTCACAGCCTTGATAATAAGTAATCTGTGCTGTGTGTTCCCTACTAGCTCTTACACTTTAGAAGCATTTCAGGATAAGATCTATTCCAAAATCAATATCTATGAATCCTACAAATAGCTGAAAACATGCAAACACATATTTGGATGTTTCCTCTGCTGGACAAAATTGAGCTATATTCCAGCCAGAAACCATTAGGTCAGCAGTTAGTCAACAAAGGCATAAAAAAATTCATAAAATAAAATTAATTAATGTTTTACACAGCAACTTCAAAATCATGGAGATTAATTTTGACTCTTTTCCTCTGCATCATTTGAAAAGGATAAAAAGACTGTGAAAGCTTTTGACAGTCAGTGTATGCTGTTCAATCAGGAGATAATTAATTGGCTTGGAGAAAAAATAATTTGCTGAAATAACAACTAATACATGTCATCATTGTGGTGACTGAGCCAAACCCACTAAATCATTGCTGAGATCTAGCCACTGTGCATAAGTCACAAGTGCTAATCAGAGAATTTGCAGTAGCTTTTGTGTGCGCTAAGTATTTGCAAGAGCCATCTGTCTTCTTGACTCTTATTTGCTAATGCATATTTTCCTTGGTTACCTTTAAATGTGGAGTAAGAACAAACGAAGTATTTCACTACAATGTAAAACATCTCTTCAAGGCTGTAAAGCCAGAAACGTTGACCTACGGTACCTTTACATTAGGGAATTATTTTAGTACTACTAAAATGTTTGGCTTAGTTGAAGGGGGTTTATTTGAAGGGGTTTTCTTTTTTTCTTTTTTTCTTTTTTTTCCATGCTGATGTGTAAATGAAACTATCTTGAGCCAATGTCTGATTTGTCAGGCAGAAGATACTTATGTGCATTTTTTTCTGCATAAACCCAAACATTACCCTATTCAACCAATGTGTCTGATGGGAGAAAATACCATGAAATGAAAGGGAGTTTGGCAGTCCATGCCATGTGATAATGTAATGCTGCAGTGGGCATGACTTTGGAGAATGGACAAGGAGTTGCAACAGAGAGTCTTGACAGTGAAATTACATGGGGATGGCTGCAAAACACAAAACCAGAGGTAGTTACAGAGGGCCATACAAAACAGCACTGTCACCAAAAGAAAATGAGTAAAAATTGTTACTGTTTTGTGTTAAGTGCAAACGTTCTGATCATCCACCAGCCTGGTATGAAGTTGGGAAAAGTGCACATGCAGTGGTATGACTATGTTTCCCTTTGCTGGACATGACCTACTGATTATGTAAGAATTCCCAAGATTTAGTTTCTCACATTTCCCACCACTCATATTTGGTTCTTTTTTTTTTTTTAACCAAAACCAAACCACCAAAAAGAACCCCACCAAAAATCCACTAAAAAGCTTCCTTTGAAATGTATATCCCTTTCTCTTTCTTTTCCCTTAAAAGGGGAACTGTGTAACCTGTTGAGAAGGATCTCATTCATGGTTGGCCACATATTTATATTTTCCTGTATTCTACACTGATGATTAATAAAATAACTGTATCCTCTGTAGAGCCACAAACTATGTAGACCAAAGCATGATGATGTGTATAACTCTTTGGCCTAACAACCTTAACATTGTGCTTTTGAGTTGTTTCACAGTTAACTGCTGAGTTACAGCAGTTGAATGAAGGAACAGCCTCCGCATGTCACAATGATCCAAGTATCACGTAGAGTATCACTGCACACAAACTGTGATCCAAGGTACTTTAACAATAAAAATGTAAGCCATTGGTGTTTCCCATGGGATAAGAAATATTATAATTTTGATGCACAAAGTGTAATAAATGAGTAAAATTACAGAATTTTCATCCACTCCAGAATGGTCTCCAGACTAGAGGGTAGGAGAAATAAAAAGATGCTTATATGCAATCTTTGCAGTCTTTGGGGGATAAAGCAAATAAGAAAATCAAAACTCTTTTGTTTATACTTGAGGGTAATTCAATTTCATCTCATTTAGAACATGATAGAAAGATGAAAACTAAAATGAAAACAGCTTTTGAATTAAAGACAAACTTTTCAAATCAATCAACATTAAAGAAGAAAAGAATTGGAACAATAAGTGAATGACATGCGCTATTGCTTGGAATCTTTTGAAATCTTAGCTTTCTAAACAAAAGAAAATCTTCTATATTTGTGTATTGATGGGACTAATTTCATCACTTAAATTCCCTTAACCATAATACACTGGGTGACTCGTCATATTCTGTTCATAAAGCTGTTTGAAATTTACTCCCATCTTTTAGTATTTGGCTAATCTTTATGTACCTAAATATTCGGTTTTCTTAACAGAAAATATGTATCTGACATAAAATTTATAAGTAGTTCTGTTTATGTCTTGGTTGATTTACCTATGAAGTGAATTGCAAACTCACCAGTTTGTGGTGGAGAGCATTCAGAATGGACAGAGCCCAGTAATTCATTAGAATTAATTTATACATGACATCTCAATCTCATAATCCGATCCTTAGTATGAATTTTTGGTGTTCAAAGGTCCATTTTATATACTTCCATGTAATTTTGTGGGATTTAGACATTTAATTAAGGAGCTTTAAAAAGAAAATACAAACAACTCCTTTTTCCACTGTATTCCACTGATAATGCATTAAAAAATAGGTGAAAATAAGGTGAATTTATATGCACTTGATTGAATAGTAGAGTGAATTAAAATGGAACTAACCGGAAATGCATGACATGAGTGGTTTGTACTTTGTAATTTCTTTTATGCCACGTGTTCAAGGGCAGTTCAAGTACGTGATCATGCTACACCTAGTTGCAATAATATATATGTATATATATATAAAACCACAAAAATGGGTGTTCCTGTAAGAAAGTTCAACTGAAAACACTCATGAAACTGAAGTGTTAGGCATTGTGGCTATTTGTGATATTGATGTCTTCTTCAGATGCTTTAGTGCAAAGGCTTTAAAGTCACATTTTAATTTAAAAATATCATCTTTCTTCTTTTTCTGCTTATCCACTCTCATCTCTCACACTTTCCTCATGCTGCTTACTTCAGCTGACATATCCTCTGTTTGCTCATAAATGACTCTGTCGCCTTTGTGTTTTTCCCTGCACTACTCCTAAAGCTAGGAATTTCTTGCCTGAAGTAAATATTGCTCCTCTTTCATGTGTCTCTTCTATGGTTCTACCACAAAACAGACAAAAATTAGCTAACTTTAAATGGCTAATTGAGAGTCATTTGCAGCCTGAGGGACTAATGGAGAAAGACTACTTTCATAAGTTTCATCAAAACCTGATTAAAATATATATGAATACAAAAAGTTTTATATTAACTATCTGCTTTTTTCCTAACTCATTACCTTTTGTTTTTTTCCATAGTTTCTCCGTGGAAGAGGCCATATGTAGTTTCTGCTGTACCAGACCTGGTACAGCAGATTGGTTCTCATTGGAATTTCTGGGCTTTGCTATAGTGGAACTCCAAGAACAAACATTTTTCCAATGTTACGCAGTCACTTTGGGCTAGCTTTTATTCCAGTAGAAGTTAGCAGAGCAAAATTCAAACTGTTATGAAACAAATCACAAAGTCAGATCAATTCTCCTTTATAAAAAAGGAGTTTAAAACCCCAACAAACTTCCTTCTATCCTTGAAGTTTTATTACTACCTTCAGTGAGAACAGTCAACTACTCTTTGAGTTTGTTCAACCCAGATATCTATCATGATCACCCAAGTAAACCTGATGTCTGAACTGCAATGCAATACTAACACAATGTAAAAAACAAGACAAAAAAAAAGTGAGAAATTCAGCAATCGCTTTTCCATGACTGAAGAGCTTTCTTTGACTCTGCATTTCTCCATTTTCTTTAGAGTATACTGTGGAATATTTTTTTGTTCTAAACAGAACTTCAACTTCTACATCTGTGATTGAGTAGTAGCTCTGATGCTTAATAACCATGCTCCATTCAGGAAATATCCATTATTCATTTCCAGTGTACCTTCTGGCTGATTTACTGAATCTACCTTCTGTTAGAGAGTTTTCTGCTAGATTGAATTGGCCTTTATGTGGCAGTGCCTGAGTGCCCAGGTTTTTTAGTTTCAGCTTTTTTGCCATGCTCTGTGTCTGTAACTCCACTTGACATCAGCTTAAGTCTTGGGAATTTCCAACAGGAAATGCTGCCCCCAGGAAGATCAGACACAATCTTGTTGTCTGCAGTTGGTGTTTTATTTTGAACACCAAGCATTCCTCCCTTCATATATCTGAGAGTATTTCAGTTTTGTGATTTAGGCGGGTATTAGATGACCTTTACTCTTCTTTCCCTTGCTTTCCTCTTAAGAGTTAAATGAAAGCCTTCCGTTCCTCTACAGGGTACTTAGAACTAAGGCACTATGGCGCTAGCAGCAGGTTGGTTTCATTACATTGATAGGATACATGTGCTGTTTTTTATCTCTAGCATTTTCTCAGTAATTCAGCACTTTAAAGTCTCAGCTGTCTACCGATCTGCAGACAATTGTTTGGTGTAATACTATCCGGAAAAAGCTGATAAAACACAGATGTGACTAGGTCTCTGAAATTTGTGGTTTGCTAAGTGGGTTTTTTCCTTTTTTTTTTTTTTTTTTTTTTTTTTTTCCCTGCCCATTCTTGCCCATGGCAAGTTAGCTTCCCTACCAGGCATGAAGGCACAGACTTTTATTAAAATGTTGCAGCAAGAGGGTAATTGCTAAATTAGAAGAAAAGTTAGCTGAAATATAAAGCAGAAACATTATAACTATTTTCCCCACCTTTCATTATAACCCCTGGCAACCATTTCTCTCTATTTTGCCCAATGGATATCCAAAATAGCTTTCTTTTTCAAAGCCTTCACACTAAAGTGTGGCTTTCTGGCAATCCTATACAGATCTTTTTAAGCAAAATGGTTTTTAGGCTCTTTAAGGCACTAAGAGCCAACTGCTTGATTTTTCAAAGCAGCTGAGATTTTACAGTCACAGTGAGGCTCATCTAGATAAAGTATTTGATTGTGCTGGAACAAGATTGGAGCAATCTACTTAGATGGCAGGATGTTACCATCTCTTAGTGGTTAGTGTTTAGACAAGGACAAATTATATTCACCATAGCATCAGCTGAACACAATTTTTCCTGGCTTCCATTGACCTCTAACTTGTGACTGGCCTCCCGTCCTCTCACTCAGTTATCACAATTCCATTCAAACACAAGCACATTTTGTAGCATAGGCAATTCTTACTGACAGCATAAGAACGTTTGCATGTGCTCCCTTATTTTTCAAACTGGCTCACATCATGTTAGGCATTCCTGCATGAGGGTATTGCATAGGCAGTTCACATAATGTAGATGTTTCTGAGCATGGAAGGCTTTCATTCTCGTTATCTGAATTACGTTTCTAACTGTGGTGCTTAGTTTATGATAATTTTTTTTATTTATTTATATGACTAGACTAGTACACCTTTGAATGTGACTGCAGTTTGTTGGCGTAAGAGTTACCACCAAGACTTAAAGCAGTACTATTCTTTCCCTCTTCCCAAAGATACGCAGTATCAGCGTTGTAGTAACCAGTTTTACTTAGAAGAGACTGACTTTTCAGCTTTCTCTAGGTTGCAAAGTAAGATGAGAATTTCTAAAGACTAAATAAATGAACATGTCTGAAAGAAACCAGACTATGCTATAATATTCCTATTTAGCTGCAGAGTGTGGGGGAGGGAGTGAAAATTGCAAAAGGATGCTGATTGGCATCTGTGTGTCTGTATGATAACTACACACAGCTTTAGTGATTTATGCGCTAGACAGGTTTTCCATTTCGATTCAAATGAAAGGCCATCTTGTAATTAAAGGCTCAGTTTGCAGTTCCTGATTTCTGAAGGAAGAGGGCGTTTCTATTTATTCCAGAAACATTTAGTGGTTACATGCATGGCTGGCAGCAATTTCCCACAATGTGTAAATTAGTCAATCCCAAAGTCAGTAAACTTTTGCTTTGAAGTGGACATTAATGAAGTGCACCATTAGAGCCTAATGATTGTTCACATTTGTATTTTAGGGGCCCCTCTTGCTTTTGATGTCTTAGTGCCTTGGTTTCTTGACTTTAGTTATCTAAATGCCAGGACTGCTAAACTCCTAAGAGAACTCCAAAAAAAAATTTAATGAAAAAAGTTAGTACTGGCCTGACTGATGTTGGCACTTCAAAGCTGGAACAGACTAAATTGCTGTAGACTGCTTAATTCAAAAGTGCTCCCTTGTGGATGACAGTGCATGGTGACAAAGTTCAATTGGCAACAGGAGACAGGCAAGATCAAAGACCCTCTATTGTAATAGTTTTGTTCCATGAAGAATTGCTTATTGTCAGTAGTTTTTCAAGCCTTTACTGGCTCCAGCTTCATATCAGGATTCCCTGGTTCAGAACCAGCTTAAATAAATAATTGTAATTACATCCCTGATAATACACTGCAATTCTAAATGCTGGATGTTGTGGCCCTCTCCAAGGTCCAAAAAAGAAAAGTGCATGTTAGGAACCAGGACTTGGGAGAGAACCCTCTTTTTTTTGAACCTTCTTTGTTCAAAAGCATCCAAAATACAAAGTACTGCAGAAAGTTAATGCCATGTTAGCAGCAGTTGAGACTTGCTCCAGACAAAGCCACACTGCCCGTCCTACCAGAGCAATGATGCTGCAGTTTCTAGTTTACATTGCCTGCTAGTTTGATTTAACATTCAGTTTAAGATAAAACTGAATATAATCCTGTAAACTGTGCTTCCTATCCAGTTAAGGCACTAGTTTGAGTGAACTCTTAAGAGGTGCTGAGCTTCATGCTAACAGTGTTAAGGCTACAGAAATCTCAGAAATATTCATCATTCACAGCATATTGCATCTTTGTTTTCCTCTCCTCTTATATACATTTCTGAAAAATATGAATTTTTTTCCCACTCAGAAGCAGAAAAGAGGCCCTATTGGAAATTATCCAGTTACACTGGAAACCATGTTCATTCTCAGTATTTTTACTATTGTTTTGGTTTTTTAGTTTTTTTATTTCCCCCAATAGTGTTCACCATGTGTAAGGAACTGCTGAAAGACAAGAAAGGCACATCCTTCAGTAACAGTATTCAGGGTTGTTGTCTCATAAAATGTACATGGTATTGTCAGAACTGCTTGTCTTGAACTAATTATGAAAACATGTTTGGTGACAATGAAGGAAGCCACTGTGTGATCATTTGCATGCATCATTGACAGAACCTACTTTTATTTTTTAATAATCACAAGTGACAACTTTTTTTCACAGAAAATGTCATCATATTTAGCACAAGATGAGCAAATGGAAAGGAGGGATGAGCAAGGAGGCAACAAATTAATTGCAGTTAAATCACATCTGCAACAGACTCAGATGTGTTGATCTGATTTTATTGATAATTTTAACTTAAAGAAACAAAAAGCCAGCATAATGTTTCGATCCTTCCTTAAAACTCATTTATGAAGAGCATCACAAGTGTGGTTATTTCTGCAAGGTCTGAAAAAGCATTTTAAACAGGATTAGAAATGTACTATGTCTGTGCAATTTAGCTCTAGCAACTTCACGGTTGTAAATTATGATGGAACACATCATTAGCTGCAGACTTGTATGTTCTCTCTTAATCATGCTGAAGTACACATAAGCCCCAGCTGAGCAATTATGAATAATTAAATCAATTAGAGACAGTCTAACACCAGGTCTTGTGGCTAAACTGGTGTCAGCATCCATAATATTTTAACAATAAATGCAAATGTGTGCATTTGGGTGGAGGGAGGGACATGGACAAAGGCTTATACAAATGCCAAAGCATGTTGCCTAGTGATGGCTTTACAATAATATCATGAAGATTATAGGCCGCCTTCCCAAGGAAAACAATGGTAATGAAATTCCAATAAAATATTTTTGTACAAGATTTAAAGCTTAGAGATGAGTTAATTAAAAAAGGATAAAGTGCAAGGCCTAAAAGTATGCTAAATAAATTAGGACTTTACATTCACCCAAAATAAATACTTTCCTTCATCAGCTGTGCCCAGCCTTCTTTCATTTGACACAACAGTTTTCTGTAACTTGGTGCTAAAAGCAAATAAATGAACCAATATGCCTTTCTTAGAACTCTGTCAGGGAAAAAATTTACAAATTTTCTCTACGTTTTGTAGAGAGAGAGAAAACTGAAGAAAGTATGGAGATTTTGTACATCATCGAGACACTGACAGCACTGACACCTTGTAGAGGAAGCCCAACATGTGTGCTAACAGAAAGACAGGTTTGAGACCACACCGCACTCTTTCTAGGATATAGATTGGAAAGAGTCCCTTTATCCTCTTGCCACAATGTGTCAAACCTCTGCTGTGTGATGACCTGCTCTCTGCCAGCCACCAAACCTAGCACTTGTTCTGCCCCCATGTCATGACCGAGTCTGCACTAGCTATTGAGTGCTCCTCCTACTACCTCATTCCTCCCATTGAGAAAGGGAGAACACTTTTGACTCTCTTTCACCTTGACTTTCCTTGCAGAGAAATGGCATATATTCCCTTCCTCTGGGTTAACTACAGACAAATGAAGCAACTCAGCATCTAATTAGAAAGTTGTTCTTGTATGCATGTGTTTAACTTTAGGAACACATTTCTGCTCTGTTCACTGAGGTCCAAAGCAGATCCTTAAAGACATTTAAGTGCTCTCCTGACTTAGAGCACAGTTCTGTACTACAGTCATGACGAGTTATGATCAAGACTTAGTATTCCCACAGAAGCCAATAAAGCCTGATTTTTTTTTCCAACAAATGTATTTCTTTTATTGACAAAATTACTTAGGAGCTGTCTTTACTATAGCTTATAACCAAGAGATTGTACAAATACAGATTCCACAGTTGTTATTAGAGAATGTAAAGTAATTATCTCCATCACACAAACATAAATGAGCTGTGTGTTCTGCTTTGAGAAGGCTCAGGGTACCTTGAAGCACTTCAAGTTGTTACTACAGGAAACAATTTAATAGGAAAGTGTCTAATGATTATGGACATATTGAAAGATAATCAGAATTAAAAGTATTTAATGTATATTGTATTTAAGACTTGCTCAACATACAAATTACATAGATGCACTCAGTTTGTACATCCCACAAGAGATCTTTGAGTGTTACAAAAGCAATTATTAAAGCCCATGCAGCAAGTCAGTGAGGGACCCAGGGTCAGAATGTGTTTCCAGAGCATCAGCCCACTGCCCCGTCTGCCAGGCAGTTCTGCTTCCTTGTCCCTGTGCAACCTGATCACTACTGAGGAAACCTCATATTCCATGGTGTCCTTTGTAAGAAACAGAGCCTTACACATTGTGCACTCCCTAACTCAGATGATCGTGGTAGGTAAGGAAAGCTTTAGCTTCCTCTTACTTGTAGAGGATAGGTCAGTTTCTCTGTAAAATAAAACAAAATCTTGGACACTCACTTTTGAGTAAGATTTTGTTGTACATACAAATTTGCATAATTATGTCCCAATCTCACTACAAGATCTGCTAAGACAACATTTAATGCAGAAATCAAAATATAAACTGCATGAAAAGAAGAAAAAAAAAGTCTAAATCTTTAGAGGTGGTATTTATTTCACTAGATGTGACATTTTGAGCTTGCCCGTATCGTCTACTGACCACTCTTTACAGCGACATAACTCCCCACATGAACCCTCTTTCCTGGGGTTTCTTTCTAGAAGTTGGCTCTTATTTGGAAAAGTAGTGATTGTTCCAGGATTAAATTGTTTTTCTGCTAGAAGAGACTACCCCTGAGTGGCCATTCTACTATAACTATTCCAGTGGTTTTCCTCTGTAGACAAGCCCTGGTGGAATCCAGGAGACTGGAGAGGTTCCAGAGCTAAAACTTAGACTGGGAATGTCGGAAAATAAGGCTTCAGCTACAATGACATCGGACTTCTCAAGAAAGAATCCTTGCCAAATTTCTTCTTCTGCCTCTTCACCCTATGGGAACTAATTAGCCTCAGCAATCTGAACTCATACAGCCTTCTGAGGACCTGCCTGAGCTGCTGCAGGGGCTTTGTGCTCCCTCTCGGAGGAATAGTAGTATTTTATACTTAGTGCTTTTGCAGAAGTGCAGAGGAGATGAAAGCGTGATTCAGAAGGGCATAAAACCCTGCCAAAGAATAGGACTATGTAAATATTTGAGTGATTTTGCTGCTTCAGTCCAACCACAAAGTGATGCAGAGGTGCCAGAGATGGATCTCTGACAGCCAACCTGAGCTTTGCAAAGTCTGGTGAGCATAGTATGCTGAGACCTGTACTGTTATGCAGATAAGCCAGCTCAGGGAGAAAAAAAATCTAGTTTTCCAGGTACTTTGCTAAGGAGAATAATCCTTGTAGGTGAACCTGCTAGTAGTAGTTCCAATCTTTTCACTCCTTTCCCTTATGCGGTGTAGACATATTTTGCATTAATCAACTGGCAAAAAATCGTATGATGATGACAAGCATTTGAATTTGAGTATCTTAGATATGTAATCCTAGTTATTCAAATAATTGGACATGAAATTCCTCTGTGGAATTGGTTTGATGAGGCAGGATTACTTTCTGAAGGACTGGCAGATCGACTTTCCATAAAAGAGATGCTACTTCTGTGGTTAGTGGTCACTGCAGAATCATATCCAGTCTGCAATTTACCATATATATTTCTATATATATTTATATATATACAATAAAAACCTACACTAGCTTGAATAAGCATTTCAAATACAAGCTCATTTTTATGCTGATCTTGGTAAAGGTAAAAATATACAACCTAATCAAATAGAATAGAATATCTTTTAGAAGTCTACTAAGCATTCAGTTTTGTCTGACATGCAGTACTTGCTCCACTACAAAATAATTTGTGAGATCCATCAAAACTGCTACTGTTACCAACCATTTTATGCTGTGTATGGTGCTGTATCTGAAAAGCTTTAAGAAAAATTCTAGCCCTAGTCAAGTCTGTGACATAACTGCCAGTAACTGAGGGAGCCAGGGTATTACAGCACTGTTTTTGCAAGCAGGATTGTGAATTTGTTAACATATCTTTAAAAACACATTTTTTAATGATCAAATTATTAAAAGAGTAGAATATAATTACATCTTGGCTAAAAATTCATATTGCAGGGAAATAAATCCTGAAAAAAAAACATTAAAACTGCCCAGCTATATGAAAATGAGTCTGCCTAGTTTTGTTTTTCTACATTGCCTTTGGGGAAAAGATAATACTGGAAAGAGAGCTCATATATTAGGCTGTCATTATTACTCCTTTAGTTGTTCCTCCTGGTGATTACATATTCAAGGAGAAGGAAATTCGTGAAAATAGCAGGGTTAATTTTCCTGAACAAAAAGAAAAGGAATAAACTGAAAGCATGGTTGGATTTTTTATTTATTTGTTTTCATTTGCTTTTCCCTCAAAACATTTTCTTCCAAATACATTGTCTTGTTTAAAGGTTTGGCAGTCTGAGAGACTATTGGTCTGCTGTGACATCCTTCATGCAAGTTTTAGCCTATGCATGTGGACCAAAGTTTCATCAAATCCAAAATCAAGTCCTAATTATATTGAATTCTCTGGAATTTTATTTATGAGATGTGTCTTGCCTTCAGTAAGAAGAGATGTGTGAGCGCATCTGTAACTAATGTTACAACAGTTTTATGTCTTGAAGAATCATTTTCTATGCCTTCTTTCTCCTCTGTTGCTCCTAGGAGAAAATAAAATATATTTCCTTATTGTTCAGTGCAATGTATTTTCTTTCTCTTATTCAAGTGCACTGAAGTGGTGGTGAGGCAACATACTTTTCTGTTTTCTCCTTTGTTGGGCAGGAAATGTGGAATATTGTCCAATGATCTAAGATCTGCCTCGTGACAACATTAAGATCAAATATGCAGCTAGTTCAGTTTTATTTATGTGGCAACAGTTTTCATGTAACAAACTTTATTTTCCTGCAAAACCTAGTAAGGTGAAGTCTGCTGATGACCTCAAATTTCGTATTTAATGTAAGGCATGAAGATTTGATTGTTTTTTAATGGCTCATAGCTCCATTAGCTTCTCAACTCCTATAGTAAAGTCAGACTTGTTAGGATCAATCCTCTCCTACTTTTTTGTCTTACATAATGCTACCTAATTTGCTTGCAGTTGGACAAATTGCTACTTTGTCATTAGTCTTATTTTGCCATATTCTTTGGAGACAGCTGTCAAGTGGAGATAGGCAGTAATTCCATCGAAGATAAAACACTGCATCAGAGGATAAATCACAGTACCTTAAATTAGTTTTAATTCTCTTTTTGGGAGTTTACTTTAAATCAGTTTTCTTATTGAGAGCCAGAATTGGTCTGAAATCATTCTCATGGCACATCACTAAGTGTATGCAGAGTATGAAGCGCTGTGTGAAGGAAATAGGTATGACATGAACGAATTACTGTCTCTGTTCAGGCACTTTCAGCAGGCAAAGGTAGAATCAGAGTCAGAAACACTGTGTTCAAAAGAAAATCGGACTGTGGTCTTTAGCACCAAGTCCGGGTACCTTCTACAAAAAGCAGCCTCCCAGAAGCTGCTGGGTGTCCCTGACACACCTCTGCACAGCACAGCACAGTACAGCGCAGCACTGCAGAGGTTCCTGCAGCAGAAGTATCTTTTTTTTGTTTCTGGAGCATTTGCTGTCTAGAGAAAGGAGTCATCTATCTCAGGAAGTTACACAAATTGAAAAAAAACCACAACAAACAAACAACAAACATAAACCAGGCAAAAAACCCCACGGAAAGCAGTTTTCAGGTGAGAGAGTAGGAACTTCGAACAAAGAGGTATGAACAAGAAAAAGAAATCTAGGACTCCTGGTTATCACTGTAAACTTGTTTGCTTAACGTCTTAATCAGATGCAAAATAATTACAAGAATCAGATGGTATCTTTATTTTAAAGTGACATTCCAATTTTTTACAGACATTATTAATGTAGCATGATTAGCTGGCCTGGAGGGGAAAATTGAGGATAAATTGTATGGTTATCAACTGCAGGTTTATTGGTCTGAGACTTCCACCACAGGGAGTGGCTGCTGTATGGAATTGATAAACGTAGAGATTTATAAGGTCAAGTTTTACGAGTCTACAGATTCCTTGTGGTGTATTACCACATCCTTATTACAAGCCCCTGCTGCTGTCCAGCTAAGCCACCAGAGGTAATATATTACACTTGCTTGTCTGTTCTTCAGGTTTTTTTTCCAGAGGAGAAGAGGAACAGGTCAAAATAAAATACAGCTTTCTGGGATTGTATTTGCAGCCTTCTTTGGGCTCAGGGAGATGTAAATGTAGAGTGTCAGGAACCAGGGAGTCAACCTTGAAAAGATGTGAAAAAGGATTGTTTGTGACATAGGAAGAAACAAAAAGTTAAAATCTTACGGAGCTAATGATTTGTTTCCGGAGAGATAAAGAACATTTGCATTTAATAGTGACATCTTTAGCATAAACAGACTCGGTGGCTCAAGTACAGTAACATAAGTAAGCCTAAGACTCTCACTCATCAGCTGATGTCTTGCTAAATGGTAATTTCTAATAAACAGCTAATTCGGGAAAATATGAAAAGAAAACAAATTACCTGATAAATCCAAAGTGTTCATACATTTGATAAAGTTGTATATAGTTTCAGTAAGCAATCTGTGAGGCCATTGTACTAATAGGATTGCTAACATGTCTGTGCTATAACACCACACAGGAAATAGTGTCTCTGTGTTTTTATTCTTTTTCACAATTGTTTCCTCTCTGTCATATCAACAGAGAGCTACTGCATGTGCTGTTGATAATATTGATTTTAAAACACTGATCTTGTGGCCAGTTAGTATGATATGCCAATTAATAGGAATACTATTGGGATTTTTTCCCAATACTGTGATATGTCACAAGAAGGGACACGACTAAGATATTCTGTGCAAGTACTTCAACAATTATTTAACTCAAACTGATAGCATCATGCTTTAAATGGGCAAAACTGATGCCAATATACTGATTCTGCCTATTCCTTAGATAATGCAAAATTGCTTCTCTTATGAAACCACAAACTTTCAAGTTATGCAGGATTCATGTAACTTGTGTTATTTCAGTGGCATTGCATTGAGTGCCTGAATAAAGGGACAGCCAGATGGAATGATAGTGCAAATCCTCCTTGATTCACACAATAAATGATCAGGCCAATTGATTCATTCATAGAAGGCACAAGAGTGGAATGATACATCTGTAAGTTTGTTTGCTTGTTCTTAGTGAATTATTCATGTGCAATATTGTTGACACCTACCTAAACAACCTATGTTCTGTCCCTAGAATCTGCAACAAGGTTGTAGAGGACACCAAAGCCTAACAAGAAAACAACAATTAAACTTTTGAAGTGTTCTTCATAAACTATCTTATTATGTAATTGTGACCGTCCTTCATTGTGTTCTGCCTTGCACACAATTTTTAATTGTGTACAATTAACAGCATTGTAGATTGCAAAAGTCATTTATCGGCTGAAGTAGTACACATTAACAGAAACATAACTTGAATGGCAAAATTCCTGACCACAGACATATGGCTCATATGTCCTCACACATAGACTACAGAAATCCTTGATGTTGATAGTGAGAAAAGAAAAGCAGACTGAACATTAGCGCATTCAGAGTTACAGTACATAGGCTGAAAGAAACTGCATTATAATTCCAGTCTTTAGTCAAGTATGATTATCCAGTGGAAGTGGCTCATTTACAGTACAGTTTAGCAGGGTTTGCACCCAATGGACAAGAGGTGGCTTCAAAAGTACACATTATTTTCCAGGAGTGATGGCAGCAGTAAAGTGTTGCATCAGCCAAAATCAGCTGCTTTGAATATAAAATTATTTAAAATACTAAAAAAGTAAAAATTGACAGTATTAGAAGTATAAATTATCAGTGCTGTGTATCAATTGCTTTCAGTATTCTTCCATTCTAAGAATGCTTCCTAAAATCCTTCTACTTTAAAGCTTGCTCGATAAAGAACCTTGGTTGTGTACACATACATGCGTACATTCTGCCTTCTTTCACCAATAAAAACAAACCAAAAATAGTAAAGTAGTGGATTTGTTATTTTATTTTTTTTACTAATTGTTACAACTTACAGATTTTAAAACTGAGGAACATTAGATCACCCACTCTGATGCTCATCTGACTCTAGTCCTCTAGACACATTAACTGCATAAAAATCACTTGGGCCAGAAATATTTTTCAGTGACTGGCAAAATAAAATGACTTTAAAGGAATTTCATTTTATGTCTGGGCTATCTGCTGAGGAAAGAAGAATCTCTTGAAATGTTAAAATTGGTTAAAACATAATGAGAAGGTTTTGATAACAAGAAAGAGGAAATAAAACATAAAATCTTGAATGTAAACTAAATAAGGTGGTTGAGAAAAAGGAACAGATGGCAAGAAAGAGAAATGCTTCAACTTACTCAGCTATTTTATAAAGTACATATGGTAGTAAACTTCTCTGACTGAGTTTTTACCCTTCCTCTGGATATGATATTTTGGTCAGATGATGATGTAATGTGGCTGCTGAGATGACTGTCAAGTGACACAGAGGCTGGGAAATGAGATGAAGTTCTTCAGATGACAGCCTACGAACTAGATCTCTGCTGCCTTTTGCTGGTAGAGATGGTAGAAAATTGAAAAATATCTTCTTTCATGTGAAAAGAACACACATTGTGTTGGTGACTCTGGATTTAAAGTACGAGTATTTAAAACATCATATACACTAGTTTTAAGGTATTTATGTAAAATGAATAACAAATGATAGAAGACTAGTGAAAGAGATTAGAGTGCAGGAAAAGAGATTCCAGTAGATGAGATAATGCAACTGGAGAATAGAAGAAGGGAGAAACTAACACTGAAGGGAAGAAAAAGAAGGAAAGGAAAATTCTTTCTTTCACTTGATTTTTGGCTTTTTTCTTTTAATCTTCCTGCTCTTTTCTGTTTCTCTTCCCTTCCTCCTTTTTAATGCTCCTTCCTCACAGACGGTCTTTTTATTTTTCTCCTCAGTTTGGAACTGAGTGGGATTTATGTTTAAAATGGAATGTCCTGCTACCCTCGCACTCAAAACAGACATTGAAAGAGATCTCTGTATGGCAGAGAGGAGAACGGAGGACCTCTTTTTATGTCATGGAATATTGGTTCAATACTGAAAGAGAAAAATTCTCTAAGGCTGTTTAATATGTGTTTCCTGACCCATGGGACTTGTCAAATCCTCAAACAGTTCCACTTTATTAAGCAGTAGTTAGAGCAACTGGAAAGTGCTTTGACCTGTTGGCACATCCTGAAGAGCCTCAGAGATTCTTTTATACTTAAACCCAGCACTGAAACAACATTAAACCATTGAAATTTCAAGCTCTTTTTGTTTTCTATTATCTTCTCCAAGCCTTAAGAGAGAAAAAAAATGTTTTATTTGTTCCTATAACTGTTGCCAGCTTTACACATTATTGCATATGTTAGCCTGCTCATTGAGCTCAAACTGGGTCAACATCAATTAAAAAAAAAAAAAAAATTGGCTATGTTATTTGAACTTCAAGCATTACAGTAAAGTCATGAAATAAGGCAATGATAAATTTGATACAGAAAGGGGAGATCAATCTTAAATATAAATGCAAAGGACATGCAGAACTCCCATTCATCAGCTACTAGTGACTTCTTTCAGTTTATAAACTGTTAAAACCTGGAGATGTGAACAGATACCTGGATCTTAAAACCACAAGGAAGGTCTAAATCTCTCCTCTCTTATTTGGATGGGCAGCTCAATCATTTCTACTCCATAGTGCCATGTGGTGTGAGGAGCAGACAAGACAGACAAAAGCACACATCATAGTCACTGT
Organism: Grallaria varia; assembly: GCA_013396735.1. Taxonomy (NCBI): domain Eukaryota; kingdom Metazoa; phylum Chordata; class Aves; order Passeriformes; family Formicariidae; genus Grallaria; species Grallaria varia. Next base: position 1,116,677 of record VWZG01006760.1, on the reverse strand, counting down.
TGCCACAATATCCAGTTTAGACCCCTGTTTACAATGTAAAGAGACAGAAAATGTCCACAGAAATTGTGGATTTGTTTTGTACACATGCATTCAGCAGAGCAGCATTATTTCAATACCCTCCTAGATGCAGCGGAGCATAACACAGCTGACTACTGCAGAAATGTTGGCAACTAAGAAGCTGTTGTTATCCAAGGAACTAGGAGCTTGATCCAAAGTTCCAAAGTGGATCAGAAAAGTTTGCATGGATTTCAGTGAGTTTTGGACCAGGTCTCTTTTCTTAATTCCTCTTTGCCTCTACAAGGTTTTACATTCATGCATTTCCATTGCCTTTAAGTGAAATTGCTCCCCATTGTAATTGAAGACATCCAGACCTATAACACATTCTTCCTGATTCTTGTACCTTGTATCTGGTAATAAAACTAGAGGGCACATAGTGATTTTGAAGTTGGTGGAGCCACTGTCTTTGGCAGAACTATCTGTTTAATACATGATCTGCCCATTATATGTCTACATCATGGTCATAATTCTGGTTCTAGTAATCAAGGACTATTTGAAATTGGGACTTATCATTATTTAAACATTAGCTACTAAATCCTGATAATAGTAGAATCAATGGAAAGAGATGAGCATTTCTAACAGGTAACTCATGCTAACTGTTTTAGGGAGGAATGAATCATTTTCTAGAGTTAGCTCCTTCTTTTCACTAACTGGGGGAATGGGAAACTTACTTAAATTATCCACCTAACTGTTAGATGGGTACTAAGTCAGGGGAAACAAGCTAAGGAGTTCGTTTCTTTAAAATCAGTTCTCCGTATAATGCACTTCCTAGATATGATGCTGCATTCCGTTCCTTTGCAAGGAACAAATGTGACAGGTGATTGCACCACAATAAGAGAGCAGCCCAAATGAAATAGAGTTGGCTCTCCCTTCAGAGTGACTAAAAGCTATTTCAGAATGGTATACATGAAATTCTCAGGTATGCTCTGTAGCTTGTAACTTTTAATTAAGAAAAACAAAGGGAAGAAGAAACTAAAATATTGCATGAAAATGTAAACATGCTGATACAGTAAATCTCTAAATTTTGGTTGTTCTCTATACATTGAATGAAAATTATTAATTGCATTGAGAAATCAGTATTTCTATTTCTCACTTTCTGAATCTTTTTCTCTCCCTGATCAATCACAGCCCTGCTATTTTCATTACATTTGAAACTAGCGTGATGTGACTTGCAGTGTCTGGCTTGAAGTTTCTCATAAAATACTTTTGGTTGTCATCACCTCATCCTTTCTTACTCAAACGCTACTTCTAATGTTCCAAGTTCAGATTCGTGCTTTTCTAAAGCCCATTGATCAAAGATACTTTACATTTGAAAGGCATAAAAAAATAATCACAAATAAGAATAAAATACTTAGAGTTTTTAAATGGAGAGTGAATATGCAAGATTCATTCATGTATTTGACTCTCTTTCTTCAGGTCTTCCCTCTTTTCATTTGACAATGTGTGTAATCTAGATGTTGGAAAAGTGCACCTATAGCTACATGTAGGAACTGTGTCCTAATTTTCTTCCTGAAGACCCAACATTTTAAATACTTCCCTTCTGTTAGGCCCTCCATCTTAGGACCTAGGTGACTTAGGATTCTAGGTGAAATCCTGGTTTACATGTCAAGCTGCTCCTACCTGACAGTGGTTAGGTCATTTTCCATAATGATAACCGAAACTGTTTGTGATGGTTTTAGAATAAAGGAAGGTTAAAAGGGGAACAACTGCCAGCAGTAGAAGTGATGAAGGTGTTTCAGGAAATTAATGGCTTGGCTTAGAAATTATAGTTTTGATTTTACTCAGGAGAATTATTACTGAATTCCTTTGGTGTAAGATCAGGCCACACTTAAATATTTCTCAGTTGGTGGAATACTTACCTAGCCCCCACACACTAGGGAAAAAGGCATAGCAAAATTCCATAAAAGCTTTTGCTCTTAGATTTACATATCAAACTGAATGCCAGTTCATGCTTCACAAAGTGGATCCTTGTCAACAAAAATAGTAGGTCCTTGCCTATTGGCTCAGCCAATTTTTAACTAATCAGCCACCAGTATCTAGTTCTTCCAACAGCTGAGTTTCCTTTTTTACTCTATGAAGTTTCAAATACCATGAAATCTCAGGTTGTGTCATAGTAGTAGATCAAAGAGTGGACCTTATAGAAATCAATGCAGAATAAGACTCTTAGCAGATTTTAACTAGTAACTTTATAGTAGTTTAAAGGATACAAATGGAACAGTTATGGAGTCATGTCTCCAGCTTGAGTCAATCATTGTTAAATTTTTATCTGTAGCATATATCATTCCTTAAGGTGCTTCTTGAACCTAGATAAGAATTATATTCATTATTCCTAGGTACCTCCTGTGCACAGGAGCATTGCTCTATGTAATGGACCAAGAAGGATTGCAGAGAAAATCACAGGGAGGCTTTGCTTTGATGTTAACATTAAGTCAAATAATAAGCAAATAGTTAGGTTTCTATAATATGAAATATTAGACATCTTAACAGTGAGAAGTGTCATCAGTGTACTTCTTCTTTCAGGTGCTTGCACTGTGGCAGTGTAGAGCAGACTCATCTTGATTCGGTACTGAAATTCTGCTGTCACAATGAAAATGCTGAGTTAAAATACACATTCTCTTTCCTAAAAGCTATATCCTCTTTTCTTTATTATTATTTAGTAAATCTCTGGTTGTAAACAGAGAATTCTTTCACTCAAAGCTCATCTGTGATAATGGTTTTCACTGTTAAGGTCTAATTGCTGATATAGCCTTACATATATATATATATATACTCACATATATGAAGCAGCTGTGATTGCAGTCTCAGGGTTGTGCTTGCAGACACCAGTGATGATCCTCTGCTTCAGGAAGCAAACACTGAATCTTGGGGAGCTGCTATCAACACAGCAACACACATTCTAGTTACTTTTCTTGTTTGAGTTGTAAATTCAAACCACATTGGTAAAGACAATAGACCTACTGCAAGTCCCTATTTGCACCTGAGAAGTGTAACACCTAATTGTAGCCATTTCACTAGCTCAGATTGAAGCTGGTCATAACCAGGGAAATCCCCTCTGCAGGACAAGGTGTATGTTTGTCTCATTGCACATGTACCCATGTGATAACAATAATGCTGATCTGACAGATCAGTAAAATATTAGCTACTCCCTCCCTCAGTACATTTAACATGAAGTAACAACGTAGTTTGCCAAAAAAAGAAGGAGAGGGAGAGAAATATGTGAATCCTCAGTGGACGGTGCTGTTGTGTTTTTACTCAGTGTCATTCTGCCCAGAGATTACAGTTTTGACAAACTCTGAGTAAGCCCATGGTTGTGTTCTGGGAGACCTGAGCTTTTCTGAATAACACATGCACTGCAGCTGCAGTTGAAATCTGTTTCATATTTGGTGTAACAAATTATGCAAAGTACGCCAAATAAGACCCATTTCGAATTCCAGTGGGCCTTTCTGAAAACATTTTAGAGAAATGTTTTCTTTGCTATTTCCCTTCTGCTCTCATTAAAGAGGTGAATCACTAAATGTAATTGTGTAACAAAACCAAATCACAGTCTGTTCAGAAAATAGCACGATAGACCATAGAATTCCCAAAGAAAAGTCTTGGCATCTTTTATTTAGTGAGAATTTGACTACATAATCCAAAATGGACACTTGGCTTAGAAACTGCACATTCCTAGCCAGCAAGAAAAGTTTTAAATATTTCTCATTGTAAAATATTTTAATCTACTCTTCTTAACATTTCACTCTACTGAATATTTCTTTATATTTACATGGAAAATACCATGTAGCGTCAACAAGACTGAGTTATTCTGAGGAGTGTTTAAAGAAGCAAATAATTTTAATAGAAGAGATAATTAGAAATATTTTGAGGAAGGAGGAAATTTAAAAGATGGAAATAAATAGATGTCCCTGGCTCAGATCAAAACTCAGTTGGTGGTTACCAAAAGTTAGAGAAATTTTTTATGTTCCTTGGGGGACAAAGTTTCATTGCTTGTTTGTTTGCTTGCTTTTTTAACATGACATTAACTTCATATTGTTAACCTCAGATGTTAAAGTCATGTCAGGCCACAGAAATAATGATGCTTAGAAAACTAAGCATTTGGGGCTTTCTATTTGTTGTTTTGGTTTATAACTTTTCTTTTTAAAAACAAAACAAAACAAAAACAAACACCACAAAACCAACCTTAAGGCCTGGAAATTTTCTGTCTCATGTAATCACATGGCTCCAAAACAGGGGCTTTACAGAGAAGTATCAGATATCAAGACCATGATAAAAATTACAAGAATAGGGAATACTCCTAATTAGTGGTTGGTAATGGGATGAGGAAAGAGTAAATCTGACTAAGGGTCTTGCCTTTAGAAGTTATTGAGCCATCCCTGTCTCGGCTGAGGCATAAACGTCTGTGCGAAAAAAGGCTGCCCTCTTTGTGTGTCCTGTATCATATTGGTAATTATTTGTAAGTGTCAGTGGTGTCAAGATGCGGGCCTCTATGAGGTCATTTGGCTCAGCATCCCCAGCTGCTCACTGGCTGACATCATAATACTGGTCTTTATTGGTAAGTCTATACAGCCGTGTTAGTTTATGGCACAATGTAACGTGCAAGACTAAATTCCCCAGCAAAACATACTGATCCAACAAGTCATCTCACACTTTGGCTCAGACCTGGAGGAAGGAAGCATGTTTGCCAAACATAGAAACTGAGAAACAGATTAAGAAGTATCGATAAACTGAAACCACAATGAATACAAATCTGTACTTGGGCACAATTAATGCAGTATGGAGACACCCTTGAGATTGCCTCAGTGACCTGAACCAGCTACTGTCATGTAAAGACCCTCACCCTATCAAGTGCTGGAATTGCATCCCAATAACATTTTGGGATAACTCCTATTGCACATGCTATTTTTTTTGCCCATGTCACCAGACAAAAAAGAAAGCAACAAAATCCTAGAAAATTTGAATTTACTCAAGTTCAGGGGTAAATATGAAGGAATTCCCTTTCTTATTTCAACATTAAATAAAGAAGATAACTGTTCATTCTCAACCTAACTCCATCTTTTGCCTTGTCTTTGAAGCCTATCATGAACATGGTATTCTATACAATGTTTTTACTATTTCTTCATTCCAAGGGAATGCTTTGGGTTTGTGGTTTTGTTTTGTTTTGTTTTGTTTTTTTAAACTGAGTTGGCATCTTAAGCTATCTTGTTAGGTAAAAAAGAGAAATTGTCAACAGAAAAAGAGAAATTGTCAACAGAAATACATTGTTAAATCATCTCTTTACAATAATTTCTTCAAGATACCCAATCTACAGCTTGCCAGCATTAAAAAATTCCTTAGCACATTTACATTTAAATTCTGTAAAATGTAGGCTAGATGGCATTATTTAGGTTGTCATTCATTTCTTCGTGCTTTATGCAGATGATGCATCTTTTTGAGGATGCGCTTTCAATAAGTTTAATAGTTCTATAATATTATAGGGTTTTATTTCTGCCTTGTTTATCAAATGTTTTTATTTCTCATTAAACCCTAAGAGTTTAAGATTGAATTTCAGTATTTCTTTTTTACTGACATATTGCCTTAGAAACTCAGATGTGATGTTCAGCTCACTTAGTATTATTTCTGCCCATGATCTCAGCACAACTGCTTTCAAAGCAGTGTTCAAGATGAACTCCTAGCAAATATAAGGATTAAGTATGCTCATATTACTGGTTGGCACAATCCCATTCTCCCAGTAAATATGTGTATTGCTTGTATTTCTAGCCTTTCAGTCTCCAACACAACATACTTCTTAGGCAGTAGCATCATCCCTTTGTGTTTGTTGGTAAGTGCTGACAGCAAGGTTGTCCAAAACCTTGGCATTAAGGCACAACTGTGTTGAAGTGTCCGTCTCTATGTGGGTGAGTAAATGTCCAGAAAGTTAGCTGGCTTCAGGACTGCCACTGTTTGCCTCTAGCCAGACCACCATATGCCTTACTCTGGTTAAATTGCCCCTCTCCCTTGATCAGAGCCAAGGGGCAGCAGTGGAGCACTGCTGCTCCCCCTGCCAAACTGAGCTGATGGGAAGAGCTCGTCAAGGAGCCGTACTGACCACTCAACCAAGACACCACTATCCTCCCCCACTTTTCTCATCATCTACTAATTTTGTTATGCTTTCCCATAAGGAAAACCAAACAAAACAAGTAAACTCATCTGGCAAGAATTACTCTTCACTAAGCAATTGTGGTTGATAGCTCAGTTATCCTCTGAGGGGGGAATTTTCAAAAGAATTCAGCACTAACTGAACCCAAATTCTGTCAAAATCAGTGCTATTTTTACCATTGACTTTGAAGTTAACAAAGTTAGGCTAATGTTGGCAGTTTTAGTGACCTCCTAATTCATTCCTGTGCATGTTTTCTTCATTATTTTTAAGAAATAATTTAAAATTCATGGCACTTCCATTTTCTGAGTTTTATTCTTAGTAATGTCTATCAAGGGAACTGAGTTTCACATCTAATGTTGGGAAGATTACCAATTCCTGTTGTTTGTTTATTTATAAAGAAGCCTTCCTCCTCATATAGATGTAAAAGCTGAGTATTTTCTTCTGAATCCCTGTAGAAAGAAAATTTTGGTTCCCTATCTGCAAGTATTAAATGACCTTATGTTGGACTGCATTTATTCCTGCTTCTCTTTCTCTCTTCTCCTTATCATTTTCCATATTTATCCCTTTCCAGTACTAGCCTTAGATATTTATTATTTTTAGTTTTTTCATTTGCACGGAGAGTGTAATCTGTTGCTCGTTACAGTGGCTCAGATCTTATACACACTATTCAGTTCAGATTTGGTCATATTTGTAATACCTTGATATTTAAATGTTTTTGGCTTTGGCTGTGGCCATGTGGCTCTGGATACTTTGACACACTGATGCAAAAATAGCATACAAGAGGTATACAACATTTACTAACGATTTACAGAGTACTCAGTTTTCAGATGCCTTCAATTTTTATGGCTATTATTCATTGTTTTCAGGTTTACATTCAGTTTTATGTATTATATTCCATTTGTATTGTCAGATTATAGTTGTGAGCTTGCTTTTAGTTATGATACTGAGGACATCTCATCTTTCTGTAGATTTCTTTCTTATAATTGAACTTAGATTTCACTTCACAATCCACACATCAGAATTTTCATTATGCCTCCAAAGCCATAATCATTGTCAGATGGTGTATCAATCCTCTTGATCGCTTGACATATTCCTCAAATATACATACAGACATGGAGGTAATTAAACTCATGTATCCTCTCTATTCTTCTCTTGTTTCAGAAAACCCTATCTTTCCTTTTACTTTACAAGTAACGACATCCAAGTTAACAGAACTCTATTCAGCTGCTATGGTTTGAAGTATATTCCATAACATCTTCTTGTTTGTCAGTGCTCTTCCTACTACAACAGAAATTGTTTCATCCAAACAGACTGTTGCCTCATTGAGACATCCTCAGAATCAAAAACCTGACTCTTTATACTGCCATGATGAAAATCACACACTCTGGATGTGTTTCTTCCATTTAGCCAAGGTCTCTCTCTTTATTCTGAAATTTCCTCAAAACCAGTGCCCAAACCCTGTTCTTCTGGAGGTTAAAACTTCATAACATCAAATGATTAAACTTGCCAACTGCAAGTGATATTTCTGTCATGAAAGAAAATGGATGGTACAGTCTGTTCTGTGATTAAGAAGTTGAAGGTATTAGAACTGCACAATAATTGTGATTATTAAAACAAGGCACATCAGTGGAGGCTAGCTGGAATTGTGTATGGTGTGTGAAATTATCTGTACTCTGAGATTATGTGTATTAAGCATCTCCAAGTAAAATTATAAAAGATCAGGGCAACATGTTAATTAAGTTGTCTAGGTTGCTGAAAGCCCCATTTATTATCTTAATGTGCATATAGAAAAGCTATGTTGTTCAAGAGTGTTTTTTGAACACAAGTCCATCTGGTGATTTGATAAAAGTATTTAGTTTCTCAAGGCAATCTGAGCGTATACTCCCTAGGCGCCACAGTTTATAGCTTAAATATGACTTGCATGTGGATTCAGCATTACAAATAGGAAACAGCAGCCCTTGGACTTGTACTGTAATGTAGTCCTTTCATCACCCAGTTACCCTTAAGCATCTCCTTTCCTATTGTAATTTGGGCTAAATGCAAAGCATTAGTCCTATCAATAAAAACTAATGGTTCTACTTAGAAAAAGAGAGGTATATTTAAAATAAAGGAGATAGATAGCTTGCTTTCCCTTGTATCCAGGAAGTTAACTGGATATCGGCCTGCAGCCATCTACTTCCGGACATAGGATTATGGAGGAGGCACCATTGTCATGAAGGATCAGCCTACACCTGCCTCTTTAAAATCAGGGAATGCATCTTACCAACTAATGCATGCAACCAAAATCAAGGAACAGCTTTCTTTTTCCATTGATGGTTTTACTGAAACAAATATTACAGTCCTAGTGACTACGAGAAAACATAATTGAAGAAACAGACAGCATAGGTGCAGCACCAGGAATTTTTTACAATTTTTTGTCACTGTGAGAAAAAGGTAACCTTAACTGTCTTTTTAAAGTTAGATGATGCAGTCATTAAACTTCATATTTAGTGCTGATATTTCAATTAACATACCAAGAGATCATTATAAAAAACACACACAAAGTTAATAAAATGCCATATTCTAGAAAATCAAGGCAAAAATTACATTTTTAACTGCTGTTAAGCAAGGTAATTATAGTAAAGTTAAAAGAAGAACTTTTAACCTCCATTTGCTGAAGTTATTTGACATAATCTCTGCTGTTGGTATTAAGAAGTTTTAAATAGCAGAGAGTTGTGTAAATTCCTCATGTCATCAAAGATGTTCCCCATGTCATCAAAGATGTGATTTGCTTAAAAAGACAATCCACACTGTAAAGCTGAGAGAAATAGTTGGACAAGCTGCAGCTACACAATCTGAATTGCTGGTTTGTTCAGGAAAGCAGCATTGAATTTTTGAATCTTCACTTAAGAGAAAGTTTCTTCATGGAACTCATAACAAAGTCAAGCAGAAGGGTAATAAATTCTATACAAAATTTTTCATTGTTATGCATATTCACTACAGTGAATAAATTAGTGAATTGTGGTCTAGATCTCACCTTGAGTGTCCACCAATTTCTTATACTGGAAGTCAGGCTCTTCTTAAGCTTAGGCATAGCTGCAGTTTGGCAAAGGTAGTTGCAAGAACCATGTTGGATAAAACTGAACTATGAGCTTTTCAGATAATAAATTCTTTTGTGGCTTGGACAATGTCCTCTGTGTAGTGTGTAGCTCCAAGCACAGCAAGGGATTTTAGCAAGTAGTCTCTCATCCTCACTTTCCAAGTAAAAGTTTGCCTCAACCCCTACAATTGACTTATCCTGTTTCCCCCCAGCAGCCCAACAGATTCTACTTCCGTTACCCTCTTTGTTTCACAAAGGGCACATGCTTTTGTCTGCTTCATGCTTCTTATCCCTGCACAATGCTTCTCCCTTTTTCAGGTCTCTCTCCAAAGCCTTCAGCTTCCAGTTAGGCACCCAGTGATAAGCACTTCAGTCTTTGTTCCAGTCTTGCCGTTTCAGTATGCTGTAAACAGTTTCATCTGTTACAGTAAGCATATTTGTGGCCATTCAATCTGGCAATAATCCTTGTCATCTCGCCCTTTTCCCAAACACTAGCACCTTTTTTTAGTAGTTACTGTTTTAGTTAATTGGGCTATGGCCTTTTTTTTTAAATTTCCTGTTAAGCTCTCTAGACACCTGGGGCACTGGATGCATAAATAATGCTTAGTAAAAAAAAAAACATTAAATTGTTTCATGGTAACTTTCACCTAGTGAACTCACATCCGGCAACAGGAAAACCAGACACTTTCTAAGGAGTATTAAAGCAGATTTTGAGGTAATTAATAAAAGATACGCAGTTAAGAAATCTGAAGGACCTGAAAAGTACCAGCCTGTGGTCTTTGATTAATGGATATATTTAGGTAACTGAAACTGAGGAAACATTTGCTAGATTCCAAGTAGTTATGGAAAATAAAAGATGAACACTTGCAGTGAGTTCCATGTACTAGGTGGGAGGGAAAACCTATTAGTCTGTGAGTATGTTTGGAACTCTCACAGGACAAGGCACAGTTTTAGCAGCAACATTCCAAGAAGCTCCTAAAAGCGTATATTCATGATGTCCAGAAAGAAATAGTTCGCTGACAAATGTCAAGAGGAGTATTGACTACTCCAGTTCTTCTGAATTCTGTTTTAATTGTTTATATTGTTGGGAGAATGTTATGTAGTTCTACGTCTCATTTCATTCATTCTGTACTGTCACGAACTTTAACCTCTAACACCTCTGCAAGGTATACCACAGTAGTTGTCCTAACTTTACATATGGAAAACAGATACCCAAGAGGATCATTCCTAGATGGACTTAGGCATCATGATGTGACCTTTGCTACCTACTGCAACCCATAGATAAAAGTGCTTCAATCCTGTTTACGTTCCGTTGGGAGATTTGAGAGGCCACGAACGTGGTTTGAATATTCATTCAGAGACAGGAAAACTGTGCTGAGTTGCTTACTCCCTAGAAAGAAACTCCCTTCTCCCAGTGAATGATCTCCTTTGGTATTTACGAAGGGCATGAGATGGCTGTATATTCATGTTTTCTATTTGTCTGTTACTGTTTCCTATTTGCTTGGCATAATTAAAAGGTTATGGAGCCAGCAAGATGAGAAGAAACAGAGAAAATAAAAATGCAACATAACCTTGTAGGTAAGAAATATACTGATGTGATGGGAAAGGTGTGCATTCACAAAAAATTAATTCTGAATCCAAGAAAGGCTTCAGTAAACTTTTCAAGAGACTTAAAATTTGGTTTACTCCTCAACTGAGTACCCTAACTCAGAAGGTTATTTAATTATATTCTAATTTTCTGCTGTACATTATTCATATTAATTAGCAATTTTAAAAGATGTACAGCAGGACTCCATCTCAGTCTAAAACTTTGCACTTCATGTACTCAGGTAGCAGAAAGTGAAGGCTCAGATTGTTTTATGAAGAAAAGAAAATTTAATTTAACACATCCATGTCACCACTAAGCTTTGAATTGTGGTTCCTGCTGAGAGCTGTGGGTTTCAGCAAAGCTATCATTACAACATTGAGTACAGAATCAAGGAGCTAGGTTTTCCTGTTGGCTCCAGAAGAGCCTGTTTAGGAAAATGTGCATTGCTCCTCCAGAAGTGAGAGGTCTGAGGAAGCAACGCAGTGCAGAGACGTGTTAGTGTCTGCTTTGTGAGGACTCGAGAGACACCCAGAGTGAAGAGGCAGCACATGAAGGCCTCACATGGGGAGTAGGAAGATAAGGTCATGAGAGTCTGAGAGAATGGGTGGAACAAGCCAAGAACAGGATTGCCTAAGCCCAGATATTACCATTTTAATTAAATGAGCATCCTTTGCCAAAATGTCAGAAACTGCGGAGTTAGATAAAAGTGAGAGAAATCCTTCTTCTCCTGGTACGAGTTACGACTTGGCTTATGGATCACATCCTGCAAACAGAGTGGACCGTCCAGCTAAACAATTCTACCATACTTGGGCAGTTCTGGGCACTACCAGGAGCCTTGTATCTAGTGAGCTCCATATTTTTTCAATTAATCTGAAGTATTTTAATTAATCTACATTAGACAAGTTTTTGTTGTAACATGTAAAACTTCAACAAGACATGAAAAACTATCCAAAATCAAGAGTGCGCAATTGACTGTTCTAGAAAAGCACCTGTAAAAGACTTTCCTGTATATAGGTGTCAGTTTTCAGTAACCTTTAAAAGTCTCAATTTGCTCCTGGTGTGCATGTTTTCAGAATATGGCTTTGACACTAAGAAATAGGTGTATGAGTGTATAAGCAGCATGTGTAAGAGTGTCTGTGTGTGTGTGCCTGTATAACATACTTGCACTTAGAAATACAAAAGTGCTGCAGTCATTGCACAAAAAAGACTTTTATTTTACCTACAACACTCCTATGAGGATAAAACCCTAATCTCTAAAGATAACCCATAAACATGTTTTTACTACTTGTTCTTTTTTTGGTTTTGTCTTCCACATGTTACTGAAACAGTGAGAAGGGAGGCAATAGACATCAATGATCCCACAAAACGTGTTCAATTTATTAATAAGATTTTAGAAAAAGATGAGACCCAGCAGCCTGTAGACAAGAGTAAGTTCTACAACAGTCTGGTTACCAATCATTCTAAGAGCCAGCTAACAGCTGTCTGACCATTGGATATGGCTATTTGCATGGCTAACAATTGGATGTCTATCTACTATGTGAATGGCTTGCAACAAGCTGTTTGTTTGGGGACTATTCATAACGGCACAGTCAAAAGTCTCCTGAAAGGCATACTCGTTTCCATTTCTGTTCTTTACCCTTCTAAAATTGGCAATTTATTACATCAAAAAATAGCAGTCAACCCAGAAAAGGACAAAATTGACACAGTTCCCTTTTGATCTTTCAGTTTTGAATAGGCACCCACCAATGAACTTCCCAATGAATATTCATTGGATGCAAAAGAAGTGCCCAGCATTTTTTAAATAGAGAATTTACTCTAAATATTTAATAGAAGAGATAAGTCTTGATACTTTATATAGCAGAGATGCATTTTCAAGTATCTTTAGAAAAGGGAGTTAATGTCCTTGCATGCGTTTGCTCTATTATTCCCTTTCTTTTTGTTTATATACATTTTTCCTGTATTTCCCCATATTTCTGCCCTTGTGGCAGGTTATTCCACACCTCTTCTTTGCAGTTTCCTTTACCTTTCTTTAAAGCAATTGGTAGTGTTGCCTTTGACATAAGCAGTTTACAGTATCAGTTTGATCCAATATGCCAAATGCTGTCTTCCTTTGCTATCTATAGAATTATTTAGGAACTTACACAGAAACTACTTGAAATTTCTTTTTACTGTAAAAAGGTAATGGACCAAAATACACTTTGTATATGTTGAATTCTATTCATCGAAAATTATCTGATTTCAAGGCAGTAATTTCACGTTTTCACCAGTGTAATGAAGTGTGGAGGTTGGTCCAACACTTTCAGAGGAGGTTCTGATTTGCTACAGATTACTACAAAATAAAATAATTAATTTTAAGGTACAAAAATTCAGCAGAAGTGCTTTTTTCATTCTCTGGCAGCACAGGTGAATAATGGGACTTCATGTATGGGAAATGCAGTACATTTTTGTCAGTGTTGTTCTTCCTCTTAGACCAAGTAAGATAAAAGCTAAATAAGAGCCCTTAAGGGCAGAGCCTACCATCTTTACACAAAATATTTCCTGGGTCCCAAAGGAGAAGATGTATTAATTAATACAATTAAATGAATTAATTTTACATCTACTGTATTTCATACCATATTATAGTGTTATATGCTACATGAAAGTGTTCAAATGTTCTCTTGTCAAATCCATTTAAAAGTTCTGCTCAAGAAAATCAGCATATTCCGCAGCATTTAGTTGTTTCTCCATTGAATAAAAGACTAGTCTTTTCCTTGGGAAGCTTGCTACTTCAGACATCTTAAACAGAAACTTGTCATGGCTTTGAAAATGTACAAAATTCAGTCCCAGTGCATGACTTCAGCAGGATCCACTTTTAGGACCCTTACCAAAGGAAGGAGCCTGCAGATTGGAGTTATCTGCAAACAGGACCGGGTGCTTTTGCACTTTACTTCATCTCACATTGAAGCAGCAATTTACAATGCAGCAGTTTACAACTGGTAAGAAACAATGTTATTTAAGATTCCTCTTGATATGATACTAAATGTTTGGCAATGAGATTTATAACACAGCAATCAAATTAGTTATAACTCCAGAAAACATTAAAAAATGCAGGCTCAGAAGTGCTGAGGGAAGCTTACTTTGTTGTCCTTTTTTAACTATAAGTTCTTCCCTTTCTGCCACATTTTGCCTACAGTCATGCTTTTCCATTCACTGATTAGATTACCATGCTGCTTGCTAAACATATTATGCTCCTGAAAGTCACTCAGAAGCTCCAGCTGGTGCAGATGCAGTGACCCGCTTCTTTAGTCAAACTGGTCAGAAGAAACACTGCACTGGTACATTAGTTACTGCTTCCCTTCAGAGGGCAAATTACCGTGCTTTTTCCACTTGGAGAGCCCTACATGATCTGAGACTTAACTACCTGAGACACACTTTCTCTCATGCACTGCTGCAAGCCTTTTGAGAATAGCCGAGACAAAGTGATTTAGTAGCGTTTTAGCTGCAGAGGAGAACATCAAATTCTCACCAGACTTCCCAGCTCTGGAGTTTTCATCCCTATATTACAAAAGCAGTTGGGGCTGCTTCAGCATGTGAAAATTGTACCACTTTGATTGATTACATCTGCTTACTTTAATGATGTTGTCCTGGTGATGGATACATCGCTATATTGGAATTAAGATCCTATTTTTAATTTAATACTCTTCTGCCCAAAACCACAAAAGTAGAATTATCTCAACTAATACATCTACAACACGAACTTCTCCAGCTGAACAAATCATCTAGCCTTCCTTTGGAGTCAGTTAGGAGAAACAGAAAGAAAATTATTCGTGTTAGTTTAAGGATCAGATCTACAGGGATCCAACAGTGGGAAGCGGTGATTAAGTCTGTATTCTGGAAGGCAGAACTACAGGAAAGATCAACCAATTAATTCTGAGTGTGCAGATTGGTCCACAGAGCACAGTGCAACAATAGTTTTAAAGCAGACATTAAAGCCCAGAAGGAGCAGAGCCACATTATCACTACTCTGTGATTGACTCATGTAACCATCCCTCAGATTGCTCGATGCCATCTGAACAAAGCTACAATTTCTAACTTCTATAAGGTGGAATCAGCCCAAATGTCTCTGAACAGAATACATTGCAGACATGCCCCTTCACATTCACTCATCAGCGAGTTACACGTGCGTTAAAATAGCTATACTTGCTCTACTGTAAAGATCAAGCATCTTCACACTGATAGAAGTGCATCAGTGTCAAGGTTTATAAATGTTTAAAATCTGTCCCCAGTCTGACATAATTATACTAGAAAGCTATACAAGTAGCACAAGGCCTTCTCTATGGACCTCCCGGGCACAGTGCAAAGCCCATGTCTTTATTCAGGCTTTTCTCCAGTGTAAATAACTTTTTTTTTTTTTTTTGTTCTTGATTGCTCAGCCGGAGGGTTAAGGACATTACTTGTGTGTCTTTGTTGTATTATATCGTAGGTAATTGAAAACTTATATAGTTTAATTTTCAGGCAGGCAACAATTGGCAATGTATCAAATTTTATTAAATGGTTTTAATGTGGGGTGCACTGTGAGGCCAAGGGCAAGGCAAAGAGTTTCAGCTTTATTGAATCAAATTTGGAGAGTATGTATTTGGTCTCCATGTATACTCTGTTCATTTAGAACATCAAAGACTTTTTAATCATCCAAACCTTGGAATTTTATCTCTTGCTGCTCAGGCTTTGTCCTGTTTACATGTTCCCTGGTGGATGTAAATTTTCCAAAAGCCAGAGTAAATGCCTCTGTAAGGGCTATGGGAATTAAAAATTATGGCTAATAATGATGCCTCTGCTGAAATACTATACTCCATTGTATCACATTTTCTTTCAGTAATTAAGACCTACTAAGTCAATGCTCATGCATGTGTAGCCTCAAAACTGTAGTCCACTTTCTTGGACTGCTCTTAAACAGCGATGAGGGGGTTGATTTTTCTTGAGTTTAGCTCAGGGCAGTGACAGAGTAAGTGTTGTTCAAACCACCCCAGTGTGAGCTGTTACATATTTTAGCTACAACTTAGAAATGTTCTTATTAGCAGGAATATCATGCAATCTGTGTCCTGAAAAATTCCCTTTCTTATGGCTATAATGGTTCTTTACCTCAATTACAAAGGCCTTCATGACATTCTTCATCATCATTCATAACATTTTATGCAGTTTCCAGAGGTTGCTTTACTACCTCTCATCATGTAAACTGATTTTGTACATGTCCCAAATAAGCACTTCAATGATTTCTCCCTTTGTGGGGAGTAATTTTCTGTAAACATATTCAAATTTTTCTGTATCTTCTTTCTAGTCTGACCTGACAGTCATCTTGTTGGGTTCTCATCATTCCTAAGACCATTGGTTACCACAGTTAGAATGAAATGAGATCAAGGGGTTACTCATCTACAGCCTGGAATGTTTCCCTTGGGGCACAAGTCATTACTTATGACTATGATGTCTGTGCTGAGAGTGGAACAGACAGCAGCCAGAAAGATTTTGGAAAAAGTCTGTAGCAAATGAATTGATTGTTGTGTGGTAAGTCAAGGTGCTCAGAAACACATGAACTCTCCTTTCCTGTAGAAGGGGCACTGTAGTTATGAGAATGCAGGCAATTTAGTAAGACTATCCATGGAGAAGTAACTTGACAATGAGGGTCTAGAGGCAGCATCTCAAGCAATCACAGATTAAGCACTGTAACTTTTCTAAGTCAAAAACATATTAGTCAAAAACTAATGTCAAAAACTTCAGTCAGAAATTAGTGTTGAATATTGCCTTAAATACAGGTTTCTATTTTGGAAACACAAGTGACCTGTATTGCCCTTTGAGAAATCTTGTGCCTCCCATACTTTGAGTGTGGGAGTATACCGTGAGTACTTTCCAGTGAGTAGAAAGTAGCATTTTGGAGCATGGTGACTATAAGATTTAACTCAAATAATTACAAAAATCTAATGCAAATAAACCCATATATTTTTGGCTATATTTTGGCATTTAGACCTTCAGAAATCTACAATAAATCTCAGTCTCTTCCCTGTTATGAAAAAGAAGCAGCATGTGATGGATTTGACACAAAGCATAAAGGGAAGAGTTTCATTGAGTAAGTACATTTAAAATATCTGTTATCTACTGGGCAATAAAGAAGTCGAAAAATAAACCTTAGATGCCGCACTTGATAATTATACCCAGTATTTCCAAAAGTCAAAATACAAGCCATGGCCAGTCTTCCTCTTAGATCAAACAAGACAGGGAGACCCCTTTTTCCTGATGTGAACAGCTATCTAACTACAGTACTAAAGAGTGTGGCCCATGAAAAGTGCAATATCAGATACGAAAATCACAATAAAACTTTCTGTTAAAATATCTGAAATTATTAAAATAGTTGAGAAGGTAGTTGAGAAGGGAGGTGAGAATGTAGCTGAGAAACCATTGAAGTCACAAAAGAATGAAATCCTTCATCTCTTATTTTTTCTAAAAATAAGTAAATAAATAAACAAAATCACTTTACAAAACTTTCCAGTGTTGTATGAATAAAAAAAATGCACCAGACTTGTATAAATGAAATTCAATGTCTTGTCATATCAAAGCTGGTATGTTCACATAGCACATATTAGTCATAGCACTCTGCACTGCCTAGAGAATACTAAAACTAATCTGCATAGATTTTCAAAAAACCCTGAAATACACATTTGTTATGTTATCAAGCCTGTTCAGATGTAGGAGGAAAAGCACTGGCAGAACTGAAGGAATTGCTGTAAGATTTAACTAAAGAAAGAAGAGTCCTTTTACATTCTCCTGGCCGGCCATCCTCAGGGTGTGCTGTAGCTCTCAAGCTCCTGTTGGCTTCCATGGGAGTACTTTGTACACATCTTGGGGTAGAATATTACAATTAGTGGTCATAGACCACAGCACAGCAACACTGTAAACACTGGTTCTGTGTAGATATCTTAAACAGCCTCCATTGACTTGGTCAGCGCTGTGGCATCTTGGTGGAGATAAAGCCATTGGCTGTGTACCCATAGTTTGGGGAGCAGGGCAAAGAGCAAAGCTGCTTCAACCTGTGATGTGATAGAAAGAACCTTCTCAGTATCACGCTGCTACTTAAGGCTTATGTGAGGTTTCCTCCCAACATGTCCCATGCATGAAGCTGGTGCAGGGACTATGACACTAGCTATCAGAGGATCCTCTGCAAACTGAAATTTCCAGTGGTAATTTGCATCAACAATTTAATATACAGATATCCTAGATAAGTTCGAGATTGAGCCCTATGAGTCTGGCAGTATTCAGATGGTCTAATAAACTTGATGTTGCCATGTTGCTATTGCCAGTGTATACTCTAGATATAACTCAAAAGAATATTTAAACAATGGCAGTTTAGCTGATTCATGCCAGAAAGTGTTGTAATTACTCTTTAATATACTACTTATACTGTACATTTTGGAGAGGTGAGGCATTGTATTTATAATTTCATTACCAATAAGCTCTATAAATAGAATGTTTACTCTCAAATGTTATAACACAGGCAGTCAGATTTTAAAATATGTATTAAATGAAAGTGAACATGCAGTAATGTATTTACAGGTTCAGTAGATAAATTGGGGAATTGGTCACAGTTACTCAAAAAACACAGCACAATGTAGAAATAGTCTAAAAATAACATATCTAAAGTGTTTATTAATGTATTATAAACAATATTTTTTCAGGATCTGCTCTATGACATAAAATTTTAAAGTGTGTGGCCCAAAACCTTCTCACTTCTCAGTCACTGACTCTTTTTTGACCAATTCCTCTCGGAAGGTCCCCATTATTTAACTATGTGAAAGTGTGAAAGACAGTGATATGATATGGAGTTGTCAGAATACAAAACATACCAGATTGAGATTATTTTCATAATCCATGCTGCACAATTCATATCCTATAAAATGTTTTACTTGAAATGTTATCAAATGAAGCATTTGTCATTAAGCATTTATTTTATTATGCTTTTCACAAACGACAGTGAAAAAAGCTATTGGTTTTAGACTTGTCCCTAGGCATTTAAGGCATCCCCTCACTTTAATATTTTTAATCTCTGATCTTTGTTAGAAGTTTCTGCAGTAATGATAAATTAATTCCCATTCATAGATGAGAACTGAGACTTAAACGGAAGAATTGTGACAAGTCTTATTCTCAACTTCTGACTTAAATTCTACACATATTAACAGACTTACCATTTCTAAGACAAGTATGCATGACAGGCTTCTAGCTCCATGTACCAACTGCAGTTCAATATTTTTGATGAGATCTGTGAAATAAAACTTCATGCATCCCTTTAGGTGAAGGTGTAACAGCAATGAACTGCAGTATATGTTTGATTTTTCATTCTTCATTTTGAAAATTGTCAGGTTTTGTGTCTCACTTTTTCTCACCATTCCCTTTATCTTCCATGCTGGGTGTTTTTTTGGAGATGGAAAAGTCTGAATACAAGCCACCTTAATGTCATTCACAGAAGTAATACACTCTAGTATAGCTCCAAGAATAATATCATGACATTGTATTTTGGCAGACTTAGGCAAGCAAATATTCTTCAAAATTCTGATTACCAGAAATAGCTGTTATTGTTATGTCTTTAGAAAAATTTTGTAAAATACTTTTATATTTGTTACTCAGTGATTTCCACTTCTCCATGACTGTTTCTTAAGGCCTTTGCCATGGTATCACAGATTCACCATCCGTAAGGAGTTAGCTGATCAGTGAGTGCCTTACCTCTGACGCCACAGATGTAACACTTGACACTAAGCTTACCTAAAGCAGCAGCAGAAGGAATCAAGTCAGCGGTGGTGGAGGGGAGGAAGAGAAATCCACTTCAGTGCCAAAGTCCTACCATTCATCTATGCCTCCTGGCATAAGTTGTGCAAATTGTCACCAAATAGTTTTTATTGATTGGAGTATCAAATATCACATTTTCCAGCATGTCTGAAGGATGAAGCAAACTGAAATGTTAAATGGGATATCAGTTTTGCTCACTGTACATTACTAGAGTAGACGAGGCTTGGTAATTCATGGCCATCAGATTGATGAGGAGAATTTTATTGAATTACTGAAGCTTCACAGCAATGACAATGAGACCCTGGGAAGCTAGCTGAAGAGAAAACAAGATTACACAAGTCCAACAATTCAGAATGAAATCATCAGTCTAATGAGCCGTGAAGTTATCCACACTATTGTAAAGGAAATTAATTGTGGTTCACAATACCATTCTGTCATAGCTGATAGAACTCAGGATTACATAGATATAGTATGCAGAAGAAAAGTGTCCATCTTCACCACATTGACCCTGGCACGCAAACTAACAAAAATTCGGTTATAATTTCCTACACACCAAACACTTCCATAGACTTCACTGGAAAAACTGCTTACTGACACTGAGTACTTGTTTGTAATGCACAATACTCATGAATAAATCAGGAACATTATCGAGATATTGTCCATATTGTGCAAGTGTAAGTACATTTTTAAGTGAGATAGGACTCGTAGATCCCCTAGTCTACCCCTCCTCCATAAAAGAACAGTTTCAATAGAATCTAGTATCCAGCCATATGAGACATTCAGAGGAAATTAAAACTGGAGGTATAAAAACTAAGGCCAGCAGTGTCTCAATTGAAGGATGCAACTGTAAATGTGCTTGCTTTAATGTCCCGCACTCATAAAACCCCTGATGAGTCTGAAGTAAAAGTTTATAAGAGAGGCAAAGCTCAACACTAAGCAAAGTATGTCAAGTAAATTTTGTCAAAGTTAACGAGGCAAAGAACTGATTCAACTGTGTCTATTATTAAATAAGCAGAAGAAATTGTCTAAACATCAGACTTGGATCCAACAGCACCTCCATAGCCCAAAGCTTCCTCTGCTATTACGCTGTTGGAAGAGACAATAATTTTGTGTAATCAAAAAGAATTTTTCAGACTATAGTACTTCAAAGAAGTTTAAGTGTGTTTTGTCCAGCTGAAGACTGTGTTCCTGTAGGCTGATCTGAATGAATATCCACAGTTGAAAGGAATGTTTCCTGTTGATGTGAGTGAGGAATTTGCTGGCTGTGAACCTGAGGGGAAGAAAAAAACAACAACCATGATTAAGAAATATCCTCCACTCAGAATCTGACCATATGAAGTATAACTAGAGACATTTTGCACACTGGAACAGCTCCTGTTGGGAGCATGCAGTCTGGTAACTGTCTCGGCACAGCTGCAGTCCCTTCAGCATGACAACTTCACCACCAACTGCCACAGCAAGGCTGACTGCAGAGCTCCATAGCTGAGCCACCTCCGGACTACACTGAGGACAGATTAATTTATTTTCCTTTTCTACCGACTTTGCCTGCAGTGTTTGTTATTATACTTACCAGTCCAAATATTCACAGCACATGCTGTTTCCTCAAATGTCTGCTTTGTTCAGAACTGTCTAGCTTTGAATGCTCTGCAAGCATCATGTCATCATTTCAGGTCATACAAGGGGAAAGAATGCTTTACTTGTGCCTTACACTTTAGACAAAGTTGTTTATTTACCCAAAAGAACAACACAGGTTTAGACAATATGCTTAGTACAGACAACTTATAAAAAGAATCCAAAGGAGGATCTCAGGTGACCCTTTTTTAAATTTCCATGTTGTATTGGAAAGTTTGTTTGGCTGTTATAGCTTACTCCCACTCTTTTGACTGTTGAAACATCCTTGTTGTGTGTGACACTCCTGTTGCTCTTAAAAATACATATAAAGAGAAATTTTAGTGACTTTGAAAAGATGGTGGACNTGAAATATTAGGACCACAAGCTACAATAAGATCAGGGAGATTAATTCAGAAGTAGAAACATCTATTAAGTACACAGTGAAGTTGCTGTCAAAATTCCACAATTTGTTAAGCAGGTGATGGATTTGATAGACTTTCTGAGTACAGCTTATGAGTTGAAAACGCGGATTTTCAAGAAAAGTGTACAAGTGGTTAAAGTGGGAAGAAGAGTGTAAGAAACCATCAGGTTACCTGAAAATTACTCTGGCCTACTACATGACCTTGGCTTTTCATTTTAGAGAGTCTTTGTTTGGGGAAAAATATTTGAATATGTGAGAATATTCTGTCCTTCCTGTATGAGCCAAAGATTGTATTTGATGAGGAGAATTAGGCAGTTGCCAACTTAAGATGCTTCTGTCTAAGTCACAGCATGAAAATATACATGGAGAGAGAAAGAGTTTCAGCCCCATTTTCTGCATAACTTGTGTGCTATAATCTCTTTTGGTCCAAGAAGGTACTTAAAAAACTCATTCAGTGAAGAGATTTTAGCCTGTGTTTGTCCTAAGTTATGTGTACAGAAATATTCATGCATAACACTGCATCAGAGTTTATACATTATGAAAGGAAACAGAATGTTTTGATTTTTTAAATAGTTTTAGAAAAAACTGATGTCACAGAGAAGGAACTGTAGTGAATCAGGTCCAGAGTCTTGATCCTAGCAGCAAAAGATGTTAAATGTTTTAAAGGAAAAATTATACTAATTATGATCATTTACCACTGTAGATTTTAGAGCAAAATTCTAGCATCCTGAGGCTGTTTCCTTTACCTGCTTTTGCTCTAGTAGGGTAGAAGCCTAGTGCATGCATGATTAATTTCCACTTTCCATTGCAGTAACTTAACTAATCTTGAAGTGAGGCTCCTCAGTGTAGTCTGTTCACCTGTTCATTACTCATCTTTCCCTTTCATGCCTGATCAGTTCTCTACAGGCACTCATACTGCCAATGTCATTACTAGTGTCATCTTGCTATCTATGGCTTCTCTTGGGCAATCCTTGTCACCCCTACGTGCATCTGAAGGGTACATAAACGTGCAAAAGTCAGCCACCGCATCTTTGCTAAGGGTGAGTGCATACTTCACAGCACTGTGATCGGCCCAAGTTTGCAAGAAACCAGTGCAGGAAGCCAAACCAAACAGTCACGAACATGAATTTCTTGCATACCCAGTACACACGTATAACCTTCCACATCCACTACATCTAATGAGACATAGGTTGCTTGAATAGGTGTAGTGCTTTCTGCTACCCAGCAACCAAATATATTTGTTAAGCCACTTAAAAGTAAGGAATTCCACAGAATAGCAAACTGCCTAACTGCAGGTCAGTGCACGATCCTCTCTCGTCCTCTGTCTCACAATGGACCAGAGCCACAGCCTGGCTTGTAACAAGCAATAGGAGTATCTCATAGTTTGGAAATGCAGATATACTTTGTAATTTTCAAAATTATAGGAAATAGGGAAGAAAGCAGACCCGGGACCATTTTAAAGAAAATCTGGTAATGGAAAGAGAGGGCTCAAAAGGAACATGACAGAGAACTGGTTGTCAGTGACAATAGTTGTGTGGTGAATAATCGTCAGCAGAGCTACATCACTTTTAAAACAGTCAACTTTTCCCACTCAAGAAAATCCAAGGACAGCAGAACCCCTTAAGTAAAATTTAGCTGCAGTAGCTGGCGTCTATACCCTATAAAAAGACAAGAAATAGTTCTGTCTCTCCAGCCATACTGCATGAACTGGACCCTCCCCTTGGTTTCTGTTACCTCCTCTACAGCCCATCCCAGCCAACCAAACAGCCGCCATAGCTTCATCCATAAGTGTAAGTAACACACCAAAGTGCTTTGGCAGGTTTCAATTCTGAATTTTCCTCATAAAAAATTAATACCAAATGTAGAAAAAATTCACTTAAGCATACATCAGCTGTTCAGACATTTCCATAAATATTAGAGAAATACTGCTTACTGCTACCATTTTTCACTGTATCTCACTTTCTTAAACATCCCAGCAGAAAACCACATGCAGAATTGCTTAATGTCCAATTCATGAAAGCCACACCAACCCTAGACTAATCATTGTAACGTAGGAACTTACAACCAATAAATGTTTTTTGAAGTACAAGGCTGTATGCTGGTGGCTCTGAACTGAGGTGGGAGTGTGTGGGCTGCGGGTGATGGAAGGGAAGTAGTTGGGGTTGAGAAGAAAAATTGATCAGTGACCATAAATGGAGTGTGGAATGATTTAATAGCTTGTTTCTTCTCATTTGTGGGCTGTGAAATTAGGAGCCTTGTCTCAAAGTTCATGAAGATCTGGCGCATGTGTCTGTACTCTGGGTGTGAAGTAAAATTGAATATACATTGCAGTGCATCAGCTTTCTTGTAGAGGAAATTAATTAGAGTATCATGCATCAAAGTAAAAATAGTGTCATTGAATTAAGAAGTAAAGAGATGACATTTGTAGAAATTGTATGAGAGTGAGAGTGAAATACCTTACTTATGACTAGTGTTTTACTCAGAGCTTGTAGAGGAGCATCTAAAGAACGGACACAACATCATCTAAACGCCCCCTCTTGTGTTTGTTCTGAAAACGACAGGGGTGTGCTCGGCAGTGGGAGCAGAGAAATCTGCTTTTTAGTTGGCAAGTCCCTTGAAGCAATGTTAATGACATTTTAAAGACTGTACTACATAGCCCAACTTTGAATGTACAGAGAAAATTGAGTAGCATATAAACATTTTTGTAAAATAATAACTTTCAGTGTGCAAAAATGTTTTGCTGATATAGAAGGAATCCTGATGTTCTGACAACGCTTTTGCTTACAGAGAAATCTCAGCTGTGCTTTGGATATTCAAGATACTTCCATCTTCAAGTGTATTCTATGTTTTACAATAAAATTACTGTAGAACTGTAAAGCAGACAAATGTGAAAGAATATTTTGTTGAAAGGCAAGCATAGATTACAAGGCATTAAGGGTGGTATTTGTAGAAAAGTCAAATGTGTGAGTTTCACCAAAGAAAAGTAGTGTATATAACAGGTTCTGTTGCTGTTCAACTCTCAGCTCAGAAATTGCACATGAATAGTGTCAAGCTCACATTTTGCCTGGAAATCTGACTACTCAGAAAGTGCAGTATATTTTCTTAAAGGTTTACTGCCTGTGGCTTGAAAGCATTAATATTAAGTACAAGAATTTTAAACCAGAAGTAAGAGGTGCTTTGGCATATGTTTTTATAGCTTGCATACTTGAGGTTTGTTTAAAATCTGATCCACAAACTACTCTGTTACAAACTTGCTCATTTAGATGCTGGTGGCACTATTGGTCATATCATAGTCCCATTTGGCAAAGCAAGTATGTGCAACTGGTTTTGCAATTAAATATTACTTTTGCAACATTTTCTGTCACAGAAGTTACAAAATCCGTTACTTCATCATATAAGCACATGCGAAAAATAGGAAGATGGTTAGAATGGATAGGAGACAACCACCACATGTTAGGAGGCTTTTAACTATACAGACAAATCTAGAGCTAAAACAAGAAACTGCACCATGTTATCAGCTGCAAGATGTGATTTCATTTTTCAGCTTCTAACTATTTGAAGAATGCCTTCTTGTGATGAAATTCGCAGGAAATGCATAAAAAAGTGGATACATTTCAGGCAATTCCATCACATCTCCGCAATTTTTTTATTGATCTTCCATTCATTTCAATTAGTGTTTCAACTGAGGACCAATAAGATTTATATCTCAGCCTTTCATCAAGATTCTCTTACTGGTCTTAGCTCTTAGAAATTCTCATTCATGTGAATTCCTCTGCAAGTATGGTCTGTCCCAATGTATTAAAAACAAAAACAAAAAAACGGAAAAAAAGAAACAACCTGCTCCTAATAGTGGAGTTTTGCAGTACTTGGACCCAAATGTTCCCTGTTGGGTCATGTGGTCACTTACATGATTCTTCTTATCCAAAAAGTTGGGAACAGTCATAACACAATTTGAAAGCTCAGGCATCCTTTTGCTATTTAGGTCGGTGTAGAATGTTTCATGTTTTATTTGTCATGAAATGAGCCCTGTGTCTGTACATGCAACAAGTAAAAAAGCAATCCCCTTCCTGCTTCATTCCTAAGTACTCATGGCAGAGTCCAGCTCTGAATAGACAACCACTAGCCATTTTATTACTATCTTCCTCAAAACATTCTTTAAGACGTTCTAGAAAGAGTGAAGGCAATCTGTTAATTCATTCCAAAACTAAAGATGGGAGAAATCACATGAAATTTCCTAGAATCTGTGTGCTATTATCCCTCGGATCTGTAGACACAAAAATGTCTTTGGCAGATTTTCTTCTACCTCTTTTAGCCAAATGCATATTTTTCCCTTTGATGTTGATTCATATTACGAGCAATTAGGTCTTACTCAATATTATCTTTCCTTGTTCTTCATTGGCCTGAGGACTGAAACTCCTAACGATGGCTGTCCAAAACAAGCCTTGCTGTTCTGTCTTCCATCATCCTAACCACATACTCTGCCCACTCAGGTCACTGGGATTTCACTCCATTCACTACATTTGGCTCTTCACAGACCTCCCACAGTCCCTTGTTCAATAGTTTGCGCCGCACATTGCCCTCTCTAACTGGGCCAAACATTTATCACAAGGTTTTATTCTCAAAGATCTGTAACTGCCTTTTTTTTTTTAAAAAGTAAATTCCCTTGTTTTCCATCCACATCTCCCAGTGGTTCTATGTATTGGCAGCCTGGTCTTACTCTGCAATTCCCTCGAGCTAAACATTATCTTCAGCGAAAAGCAACAACTGTGCCTCCTCTGTAATTGCACATTCTCCATCACCAATATGTTGCTGATGTTTTCTGGAATTCACAGGTGAAATACCTGATCTGGTAACTATCTTTAGAAATTATGAGTTTCCTTGTTTTGATTAAATGCCTATATTTATCAGATTTTAGTAATATTTCATTAATATCTATCATAATGTTTTTATGACTGTTTTCTTTGTCACCTAAACAATGAAGTCTCAAAGCTAAAATGTGATTCCTGACTTTATTCCAAGTTTCTAGTATGATTTATGTATGCATTATCATGTGTACTTATCTTCCCACAGCTATTGTTGTTTTTCCTGTTGCTGACCACCAAGTTACACAATTCCAATATTGCATATTTCTTCCAGATTAACATGGAGGTTTCCCATACAAACAATAGTTTTATTACATTTTACCCATATTTACATTTTTTTAAAATCAAATCCTCCAGTATTTGATTCCATGGCAGAGAGGGAACATAATATGCTATAAAATTAGCCTTAAATCATGTAAATATCCCCTAATTCCTTTAGCTCCAGGCAAAAGATGGTATCTCTGAGAGAAAAGATTTTTAAAGCTTAAGGACTCCTATTTAGCATCCAAGCAGTAAAAGCCACTGAAGTATTGCTGTTACCTTTGTATCACTATTTGTAAAGAACAAAGGCCTTTTTAAGCAGTGAAAAGCATATTGGTGCAATTAAAGTCTGTTAATAACAATTGAAATTATTTTCATAAGTCAGTGCAAACTGGGGTTTTAGTCTTTGGCAAAAAGGTTTAATCAGGAATTTCTAAAACACTGTAATTGCTGTAAAAACTGCCAACTAGTAAGGAGTTAGAGATTTTATCTCCCATTTATCTCTCTGTATTCTTCACATTAGATATTGCCTTGTAAGCTCACTCTCTCTCCATAGCTTTCTTTTCATTCTCTGCTTTCATTAATACTGCTTTTTATCTTTGGCAGAAGATGATCACAACTTCTTTCAAGTCTTAAAATCAGTTGGGCTGTAAGAAATTGCAGTTTGGAAGTGTACTGCACTGTAAATCAAAGGGCATACACAAGCATCAACCCAGAAAGAAACCAAACAAGATACAGAGTATAATGCAACAAGAGCTTGAGAGGGCTGGACATCACTTCAGTGGAGTTGTGTCGAAGCTTACTGGGGAAGAGCTTATGCTCTGCTAAACATTTTGCCAATGGAATAAACAATCCCTGACATGTGGGAAAGAGACAGCAGCATGCAATAATGCCGGAAGACTTAGTTAAAATAATTAATAAATACATATATGCTTGTATAATGTATAAATACATTCCGATGTAAAGAAACTGCTTTTCTTGCAGTTGTTTCATTGACTGCAAAGCTCTCATACTGCAACTTGGTGGACAGACCATTTTTTCCTTTACAAAGGCAACCAGCAGCTTGCCCTCCGAAAGCTTTGCCTTTCAGGAGGTGTTTCCTCTGCCATTTTGCCCAAGCTTAATGTTGCTAATCTGCACTTCACACCAATAGGAATACTGAATTCACAGGAGCCTACAAGCCAACATGAGTAGGGGAGGAGTGGTGACAGGGAAATCCTGGAGGCAGCTTCCTTGTATAAAATGTTGATTTTTTTTTTTTTCTTTACCCTGCATTTGTCTGTTCTTCAGTGTAGAACGTACAACCTTTTGACAAACGACTCTCTCTGCTCACAGGTCTAGTCTAGAATCCCTGAAGCAAACAGAGAGACTTTGATGATCTTCAGTAGCGTGGGATTCCCTGTGTGTCCATGTTCAGTAACCCATCTAGGTCAGGGCACGTGGATGCTATTGCAGCTATCGGGAGCTGGCTGTCCCACGCCTGGGAAGGTTCAGTCACTGTGAGCCCAAAGCAGAGAATGTGTTATCCAGCAAATCTGCACTTACAATACAATTTTGGTGTGCTGAGTCAGCCTTTTTAAGTCTCCAGGTGAATACATTATTTGGCCCACAATTTGTTTAAAACTGGTTGGTGCTTCAAGAAATTTAGCATTAGTGTTTTCTTTGAGTCTGGTTACACATAATGGTAATCCAAACACATTAAGATTAGGGCAGTCTGGCACCTAAGTAACTAACTCTGCCCTTCAGTGAGACCACAAATAGAGAAAACGTAGGACTGGGGAATCTCATGTGCTTTTAAAAATAAACTATAATCTAATGCAGAACCACAAATATAAAACGCTTTAATTATAATCATACAATTACTGCGGAGTTAAAGATGTGTGAGAGCCATAATCTTCATTGATTATCTGAATAAATGTATTTCTTTTTTATGTTTACAGCTTTGACCTTGATGTAATTGAAACAAATCTGTACAATATTTTTCCTTGAATTAATTGTTTTCTTGGTTTTAACACTGTCTTAATTTTGGCTTTTATGAGGGCATACTAAGTAATTGATTTCTAAAACTGGTAGCTATGTGCCTAGATTAATGGAAAAACTCATTTTTCAAGAGATTTATACAGCATGTTAGAAAATACTTTGCTTTGGTTGAACTTAATACCCTCACAGTAGGATACACAAAGAAATTTATGAGCTTTATAGCTCAGTAGGTATATCTTCCTGTATAACATGAGCATCTGCTTTTAAATATTTTAAAACAGTTCTTCACATTATTTAATTTTTTTAAACTTTTCCCATTATTACAATGATATTGGAATTTAATCACATGGCATATTTCATTAAACAATTCTGAAAGAAGAAAATAAATTAATAGTTGGCAAAATTGCAGTTGATATATGCCTTTGTCTTAGAAAATCTATCCCTGTCTATGGTCTAAATAGGTTAGTTTTCCATGCGTTGCTACAAATTGGTCTGTCAATAAAAGCCTTTGGTCCAAATCTACGGAGAAGCACAACCCTTTGATTGTGATATCTAGTTCTTGAAGCCACTCCATAGTAAAGGTTGATAAGAACAGAGATAAAAGGTTACCAACAGCCTGAGGTTTGGAATGTATTTGAAAGTGAAGATACCTACAAATCAGTGGAGTGCTGTTTAAAGAATGGGATCATGGGCAAGAAACACTAAAAATGCGTGTTTTGCATGTTAGGATTGTGAGTGCTTGTGGTCGATGTTGAATGACTAATGACCAGCACGGCACTTTGAAAAGGTGGCAGATTAAAGGTGGAACTTTTAGGACAAATCATCGAAAGATTTATGTGTAAGACTGTCATAGATACACTTTTTTTATGTGTCAAAGCCTGGCAATCCAGACATGTTACGCTGTAGCAATACCTGTGTTTGTGGAGTCACAATCAACTGCAGGACAACGTAAGGCTTAACTCACCCGCCAGTGCTCTCAGGTCCTGCTGCAGTCGAGAGGGGTGATTGCAGGCTTGCAGCCAGACATGTTAGGTGAACTGGGAGGGTAATCACTGGAAGCCCTCTGGAGGCTGTGGTAGTACCTGATACGACAGAACACTGCCTCTCGTTAAAGAAAATGATGATGGCAATGACAGCCATTAGTAAAAATCTTTTAGACATAACTGCGTATAGATTTCCTTTTTGTCCTAACCATTGTCAATGCAGCTGGTAATTCAGTGTGACCCAGACTGTGCCACACCGTGACAATGGTATCTTACTCTCTGAGGTCTCATTACTTTGAAAGGGGAAATTCAACTTCAATCCAATGAAATTTAGACAAATGGTACCATCTCCATCCTGATGTGAAGTAAATTGTAATGCCTACTTTAATTCTTTGCTGAATGAGGACTGAGCCAAAAAAGAAAGCCAAGCAGTATCTCAGCATTATAGAGGGGATGGGAAAAAAATCAGTCAAGATCTAAAAAAGGAAATAAAATTCACTGAACTATATTGGAAGTATTTAATTTTGGCAGAAGTGTTTTACAAGCAATTGTGTAGAAGGAAGAGCAATGACCATGTGAATAACAGTTTGCTCTGTTCATGATGCTCATTCTCTGTTCCCTTCATCACTTTTTGAGTTAACTAAAAAGTGTTTGAAGCCCTTCTTTTTTGATTATGTAAAACAAATGTAGTATACTCTAAGCTAGGACATGACTCTACTCTTAGGATAAAGTTTCTGCAAGACTTTTTCATGATGTGTATGTTGCTTTCTTTGACTGTACACTGGGAGTTAGTTTTGGGGATATTTGGTGTTGAATAAGCTAGCAGAGGCACATAATATGGCTGAACAAATGATTATACCAAAAACCTGAGCCTATTCAATACTGCATGTGGCAAACCCCTGTCTGAGACCAAGATTGTCCCTGCCTTCAGGCAGTTTCTAGTCCACTGAAGACAATTATTCAGGCACTCATAAAAGAGTATTAAAATTAATACTTTGTTTATAAATAGATGTTTTCCATTAGGCTCACTATTATTTATAGTCACTGGGAAAGCTCTCAGGGTGATACGAAAACATAAAATATATCCCTAGAATGCAAGAATGTGAAAATTAAAATTAACCTAAGAAACGGATGGTAATATGACAATTATTCTGAACTGGCAGCTAAACTTGTTTTAATTGCTAGCTGCAGAATTAATTGCTATTTTACACATATAACTGTCCTTCAGTTACTATGCAGTAAAGACTGGAGTAGCCATTGAATAATTGTGTTTGTTTTATTTAGTTGAAGCTCACGTACTCAAAAGCTTTTCTTGTCACTTCAAAAGGGCTGTGAATTTACCCCCAGCTTAGCAACCTCACTCAGCTCCCTGGAGAAAGAGAGAAGCTGCAGATGGGTTTTATCTTACCTAAATATAGCTGCCTAAAGGTTAGGAGTCTAGTCTGCACCACTTACCCAGACTTCCTGTATAGCCAGTGAAAAAGTACAGTCATTTTCTACAATAAATTCCATCTACCTCAGATGCTTTATTGCAGTTACAGCTCCCTAGCTATGAATCTATAGCTATGCTTTCCTAAAACGTCATGGCAAATGCACTGTTTCTTCCAACTTCCCTAAGCCTGCAGAACACTGCACTCCGGGATGCTTCCTACACTGCTGTGTTTGTGAGGTTAGCTTCGTACGGCCTTTTCCACCTAGCTTTTATCTTCAACAAATGCTCTGACTTCAAAGAAACCCTGTTGATTTTCTTTGTTACCATATACAGTCCATGAGACGATTAAGCCAGAGACATGCACAAATTACTAAGGGGGGCGAGGAAGAGCAGCAGCCAGAGGCTGATCACATGTGGCCGTAGCGATTGCAATGGCAGTGGAGCAGAGCCATGGCCCAAGCATTTGGGAGCTGCATTTTCTTGTTGGATCAAGGACATAAGACCTAACTGCTGAGAGGCCATACACACTAGTTTCCTAATCAACCTCTCCTCCGTAGCTATGACTGTATGAATAATTATATTCTATTTCAAATAACAGACAAATGGATGAGTTTAAAGCTTCCTCCTTTGTAGAGATTTCAGTTAGCCTGCTGGTTTGATTTTGCCTTAAATAGCCTTGGAGCCGTCACAGAGCCTGCCAAATTTCTCATCTAAGCAGCTACTACCTAAAACTCAGCACCTTCTTAAACCATTTCTCATGTGAAGTTTGCATTTCCAAAGCCAAGTCAAATCTGTGAGACTGAATTACTCTTCGAACTTAAACTAATAACAGGTTAAGCAAGTAGTTTAAGAAGCTGTTTCTTTCTGCTTTCTGTAGTGAATTACCATTTCTAAGCTTTAACTAGGCAACCAAAACATATGTATTTGAGGGCTTATTTGGTGAACACCAAATGGGAAAACCACTATGACATGTTAGTATAATACAGTTTGGTAGATTTTTTAATGCTAGTTAAAAATCTTTCTCTTTATAAAGACATTGTCCATGATAGACTGAAGTTCTTCTGCAGAAAACTTTTTTGACAAAGCATACTGTTTTCATGTTCTGTTCCTTATAGGTCAGTAAATACTTCTGTAGTCTCCATACCTTCTGTAATGAAGATCCACAGCTTTTGCAAAGACTTTTTGAGAAGAGACTTCAAAGACTGCAGTCTTAAGGGACCATATAATCTGCTATTTTATTCAATCTTATCTTCATGGTAAACTCCATAAAC
Source organism: Grallaria varia (assembly GCA_013396735.1). Lineage (NCBI taxonomy): Eukaryota > Metazoa > Chordata > Aves > Passeriformes > Formicariidae > Grallaria > Grallaria varia. The sequence goes on along the minus strand of VWZG01006760.1, from coordinate 1,084,194 downwards.
TCCCTGTCCATACAGTATCTAGCCTGTTTCCTTGATTGGAGTTTCCAGTTGCTGCTGTAGAGAAAAAGAATTAGAAATTCTCAGTGTTAACAGCGCTCATACTTAAGTCAATTACTGCAATACAAACCTAAGAATGGGTTGTAAAAATCATCAGGAATTTATTGGAATGTGTTCTCATACTTTGAAATTATCAAGAAAAAATAATTTAATTGAGATGTTTGTCTAAAGTGCAAGGAAGTAAGTATGTAAGGCTGAAATGAAATAACATATACTTTGATTACTCTAGTGTGGTTTGAAATTACATCTAATGAAATTGCACTTGCAACCCTCAAATGGGCTTGCTCTGCTCTTGCATTGGTTTTTTCGTATGCTCCCTGCCACGTCACTTGCCTTGGACCTAACAGCCAAGTGACCTAAGTGTGAATTAGCACAGTTTGCTATTTCAGTGGAAAAGTAATCCACCAAAAGAAAAAAAGAATAATTTTCTCTTGTGTGAGCTCACTGAACCATCTCATACTCTGCTAGAGTTGTCAAAGAAGGGGAAAAAACTAAATGTTCAGAGAAGGGAATGTGGCCAGTCACTCTGGAGAAAGTCTGCAGAGCTTTAAGTACAACAAGCCTCAGATTCCAGTCTTAGAAATGTTTTAATTTTATCTGAAAGGAGATACTGCCAAAAAGCCCTATAGCAACCTCCATGTTGCTGTTAATATGTTCTCACATTATCCCTGATGTTGCGTCTAGGTTTACCTGGCCCAAGTACCCTAAGTACAACAAAACTGCTTTGAAGTACCAGCAAATCCAACCACTGGATTAAAAAAAAACCAAACTAACAAGCAAAAAACCTGCATTTTTGGACTTCTTTTTGGTAAATTGAAATTCAGATATCTTATTGCTAGAGCTGGCACAGGAAGAAATATCCAGGTATAGCAGGGACTAAGAAAGGGTTGGTACAGTTCATTCCTAAATAATCTCAAAGCAAACATGAGATGTGAGACTGCACCCAGGCCACAGTGGATATCAGGTTTAGATCTAAAACATAAAGAAGTATAAAATACCACCTGTGTTTTAAATTTGTTACATCTTTTTATACATGTTACTGCTTTTATGCTTTTGAAGTCCATATTCTGTGCAGAAATAAGGACAACAGCCATTGTGGCTGCCCCATCCCTGGAGGTGTTCAAGGCCAGGTTGGATGGGCCTGTGAGCAGTCTTGTGAAGGTGTCCCTGGCCATGGCAGAGGAGTTGGAACTGGATGATCTTTATGGTCCCTTCCAGCCCAAACCATTCTGGAATTCTACTCTGCTAGGATCATTTTCAGCAAGTGTTTTGCTTTCTGTACTGCTATAGTAATTATTCTGAATATCTATAAATATTGCACACCATTCTGAAGATCTTTCTGGTTTAGATCTGTTGAGTCACATAAAATGTGTCTCTAATTAGCTTCTGAAAGGAAGTATTATATGTCCTTCGTAAGAAAAGTGCCATTTTTTACAAGCCTAGACAGATTCTGTTCTGCTAAAAGAAAATGCTGTGCATAAATCCACAGTATAACATAAATACTTGAGGGACTCAGTTGTACACAAAATGTGGATTACAGGCCAACAGCTTCATGATATATTTTTGTATGATACATAATCCATTTTTACACCATATATTTCTTCCTTTGTTCCACTAAACATGAGGGATAGGTATGTGATCCCTTAGTGTAGAAGTTTTATTTCTCTTATTTTGTACCGTCTCAGGACCTTCCTCGTAGTTATCTATGATATAACTTGTAACTTCAACCTCTTCAGGGAACAGAGAGACTTCACCTTCCACTCTGATGCAGTCTCTTCACTTCTGCTGTTGCTTGCAGCTAAACCAGATCTTAAATTTTCAGCCAAATGTCTGCTTAGCAAAACCTGCAAATTAAGTCCATCTAGTGAATGTAATTATCATCCTCAGGTATTTTAAAGGGTGAGCCTTTCATACAGTTATTTCAATACTTCTTACCTTCTGCTTCCTGTGACAACATGTGAAAAATAGGCAAATGCCAGTACTGAAAAAAACCCCTGCATTTTTAAAAGATATAAATAATGCTTTCCAAGAGTGGAGATAATAAATACAGTAGTTCTATCATAATATAATTGTTCAGAAAATAGTGTAGGAAGTCAGTAACTGTTGTGAACAAAAAAATTAGAGGTAGAAATGCCTTAGTGGAAAAAATGTCTAAGATGCAATCCTGACTCTTTAAGAGTCCATTTCCCATTGATTCCTACAAGGCACGGATTTTATCACTAGTGTTTGTATTATTTATGCTTACTATGAACTCCTTTGTCCTCTCCATGAAACAGTAAACTCTGATTTTCTTTTTTCCTTCTTAGAGAAACCTGGGGATGTGCAGCATTCACTCACAGATTTCAGCAGCCTCCAAGCCAGAGGTCAGCATCTTGTAAGTGATATGGTCACATTTTGGAAAATGCTTGATCACAAGTTATTCCTTATAGTCTCTACAGCAACTGGAGAGAGGAGTAAAATAGGATACTTAAGAGTTTCCCTGCAGATGCTCTGTTGCACAAGCCATGGAAAGGTACTTGATGCAATGATCTACCTCTAGCTCCAAGCATCTGAGCGCCTTCCCATTTTTTAAATATGAAACAATAATGTTGTGGGGTCTTTCATCTTCATGAGCTTTCGTGGTGTTCATTGTGAAACAGTTCTTGGAAAAACATGAGCTTAAAAGTGCTTAATGAGATTGCCCTGCTGCCATTAATTTAACGAAGCACAGAAGATGACTACCCATGGTAACCAGAGAAAATATGCAATACACTGCCCAATCTCTTTCATCTTCTGAGAACACACTCTAAAATAGCTTTACAATATGAATAGTGGAGAAAAATTAGGAGCAACCTGGGTATCCAGACCTCTTGATCTGTAGTGCAAAGTAACACCCAGAGGCTTGACATCATTATATCTCTTAACTTTTAAATAGTTAAATTAACTATTCTCAGCTGACTTTGCTGAATCCACAGAGGACTGACAAATCTGTGAGCATCCATTCTTTTCACAATAAAAGCTACAGAGCTGTGTCTGTGTTTGTGAACCCAACCTGCAGGCACATGTGATCAGCTATGATGTTAAATTATTAGTGTAATCCCTGGGCAAGTTTCAGCCTGTGCCAATAAAAACAATCTCCCAAACTTCATCTGGTGCAATGACCATTATGAACACATAGCTTGGATTTGGCTTCCTGATACCAAGGGAATTCAACCATAAAGATATGAGCTGTGTCATACCACTTAACCATGGGGCCTGTTTTATTTCTTGGTTTAGATATAGTCTAAGTGTGTCAAAGATGAGGAGATATATTTTTTGGTGCAGTCTAAGAAGGCAAAAGGACTGATACTCCCACATTCTTAAGCATAGCAGCTACAATTACACACACACACAATTCCATAAAAATTGAGTTGTACAAAAATATGCTTTAACATATCTTACCATCATGTTTATATTTTTAAATGATTGTTGGTTTTTTTCGTTGTTAGAATCTTACTCAAAATATAATTGGTTTTGATAAACATACATGCTGGATGTTGCTTTAAAAGCTAACAAATGTATCTTCTGACTTGCATCATAAATACAATCTTGTCTACTTTTTTCATCACATTCCTCAAAAATTGAAATATTAGATCTGTACAAATGTTTGTGATCAGAAAAGCTGAACTTTGAAACAGCTTCTCTATCTGTGTTCAAATGTTTTTAACATTCAATTCCAGATTAAAAAGAAAAACGCAACAGAATTGTGTCAAAGGAAGCAAAGTCTTGATTTTGAGCAGTAGCAACTTCCTGCCTCAAAGGAAAAAAGAAGTCTCTGTAGAGGTTCAGAAAGAGAACAAACCAGGGAGTTCTGGCAGTCCCATCCCTTGTCAGTTGGTATGGTGCAGAAGTTGCAGGTTATTCCACTATCACAGTGGGGAGGAAAAAAACCTCAAAAGTATAAATAAGCTAAGATTTAATAACACTACAGAGAATTTAAAGCAATTACAAGATACTCTGTGTTTTACATGAATTCAGGCATCCAAGCATGCATGTTTATCTCTTTTGAAGAGATAAGTGTTCCATCTGCCAGTAGTCTCTGCCTATAAGGCTGGGATTTTATCTTCTTGTATAATTTCCATATCCAGCAATCAACGCTGATCTTTCCCATGTGGAACTATTTTGGCATTCTGATGATTTCAGTCTTATTTTATTTAGCACTTTAACATATGATTCAGAAAGAGCAAAATTAGTTTTCCAGTATCTGGGTCTTCACAATCAGTTTTGTGATGTCTGCTTTCCTGCTCTAATGGTTTGTATAAATCACTGGAATTTAATGCCAGTAAACACCTGTACATTTCCCTCTTCTTACCCTTCAGCCTTTATGATGGTGAGAATTGTGCTGACTTCTTCATTGTAGAAGGTGAGAGAAACAGTAAATTTATGTACCTATAATGGTGTGCAAGCTGGAAGCACCAATGTATTATATGCATATGTGATAACATTTCTGAGAAGAAATATGATCAGACCAATAGCTGTGCAAGTTGTGTTTTCACTTAACCTTTTTAGTCCATGAATGTATTTGATGTTTTCTTAGAGCAAATTTAATAAATTCAAACATCCCTAGACTTCCTGGCCACCATTGTCCTTTGCTGGTATGTAGATCTCTAGAACTTGAATAGCTGGAGGTAACTTACAGAGCCTGTTCATGCTACCTTTGCTACTTACACTTTAATCCAGTATAAAGCAAATAAACTTTCATCTTCTAAGCACTTGAGCTAATTAAATTTAGCCAGAATCTCAAGTACTGGAATCAGTTCTATATACAGCCATTACAAAGACAAACATCATAAAATCCAGATGCAAAAAACATGGAAACTTAGTCTAACAAATTTTCTTTGGCGTGAAATATAAACAAAACCGTATCAACCACTGTGGCACTTCAGATGCCAAACTGCTAATCAGTGTTTTCAAGTAAAAACTTATTTTACTATGATGGTTATACATATGTACATTATTAATAAAATGCACTTTAATTCAAATGCTAGTGGATATTAGTCTAACTACTGGAATCTTTGAAAGTATTTTCCCAGAATAGTATTCAGAAGTTATAAAGTGAATTTCATTTGAATTTGATACTATTATTTTTTCCATTTAAGGGATTTTCTGTATTTTCATTTCCATGCCTCAACTGATGGGGAATTACTTCTTTTTCAAAAACTACTACTAGGGATTATAATTTTAAAGAGTCTTTTTCAAATGTCACCACTTTTAACACTTAACTCTACAAGCTTTGCAATGCTTGTTTCTTCTCTTGCATTGCTAGTGTAAAACTCTTCCAGCTTCAATGTTCTGATTCCCAAATACACAGTCTAGTTCATACTGCTGTTCATCACCTTAGGTTTGTAAGGTTGTCTTTATAAAGGTAAGCCCTAATTATTGTGTGGGTTTTATGGGATCCATAATGCACCTCAATTTGGCAGCAAAAATTCCACTTAAGATAATTTGGGATTTTTATATCTTATTCATTTATGGTAAGTTGTTTACCAATGGGTTCATTTAGTAGAAGGTGTACTAAGAATGGGTATGAAGTTCGGTTCCTTTTGTTGTTAGAAAAATAATTTGAAAAATTATCATCTGGCAGAGTCCTGAAGGCAGCCTGTGAGGTTGTCTGCTTTTGAATCATTATGGATCCTCAGTGCCTGCAAAGCAAATGTGACAACTAGAGTTCATCAGGGATTTCCTGTCATGTCATTTTCAATCAATGTCAGTCAAAATCAAAATTTCTTAGTGGGGTATTTGTACCAGATCTAATGAAAGTGTGATTCTTGTCCAAAGGAAAAGGAAAATAACCCACATTAGACTTGTCAGTATCTGGGATATGAGAGAATAATGCTTAGGATTTAGATCTAATTTTAAACAGCTCCTATAAAAAAGATTGAGAAGATCCACCTTGATAGAAGCAGATGGAGTTATTCCCTTGGGATTTAGAAGCCTGAGGCATGGATACAGTAGGACGGGCTAAAAATGCTGGTGCTCCTTTTTGGCTTTCTTTGGCCATGTCCTTTTGGACGACTGCCCCAGAGCTCTGCTGGAAGAAAGAATCATGTTCATGCTGCCTCAGAAAAAGTGAGTTAAGTTAGATTAAACTAGTTAGATAAAGTGTAGGCATTTTGATATTGTTTGGTACAGGTTAGAGAGTGCTTCTGTAATTCTTCCTCCATCATGCTGCTGTGCACGGCAGGTGTTGATTGAGCTGAAGGACAGTCTCCACTGCCTTAAATTCCGGTCCTTCGCCTTTCAAGCAGTGCATGATGTGGGTTTCCTCATAACAGAGGTTTAGATCCTAACTACTGGTTATCTCATCTTTTTCTGCCGTGAGGCAAGAAATGCCTTTCCTTATCATTCTTTCTTGTACCCATTATGTCCCAAAAACTGTCAGTGAAGAGCAGAAAGGTGGGATATCCCAGGATTCAACCCTTCACATGGCTGATGCCTTGCAAACGGCTCATTAAAATTTGACTAAAAGCTACCTAAGCAAAACTTGTAAGTGAATTCCTTGATTTCAGCACCAAGCACAAACAACAAGACTAACTTGATCAGTCCTCAAAGCTCAATAAACTTCTGAAGTGTCTGAAATTAACTTTCACTGTAAGACACTTATTTACAGCTTCAAAAAAAGACTGACAAGGATGTGTCATGGTTACAATATTCCTGGCATTCCCTGAAACGTGATTATTTCAAGGACAAAACAAAACCTAACCCTTTAAAAAGAGGGCAATAATACTGACATTTTGAAAGGAGCCAATGTGAACACAGGTTACACTCCAACTTCTTCACAAGGGATTGCCAAATCTTTTTAGTGCTTAGGGCACTCCTTCCTTCACCTAAATAAGCTATAAAGCAGCAACACAAAGTTTATAATGCAGTTTTAACAACTTGTGTCATTTCTTTTCCCTGTGGATGCTGCAGGCTCTGAGCTTTGTCACAACCTTCCTGTGAGATTAAGTTCAGACATTTTGTGCAGGATAAAGCTAAAAAAACCCTATATTTACACTCTGTCTTGTTAGCATATCTCACACTCTAGTATATATTAAAGCTAAATATTTTAAGTTTTGACTCTCCTTGTGCTCTAATTTGTGATGTTGTAATTCAGGAAACCTCAATTTAGGTGAATTTTAGTAAATATAGTACCTTACCTATATATAAGGTACCTATATATAAGAAATCTACTAAATATATTTAAATTAATTGCGATATTTAAAAATTTATGTAGCTGCATTGGTGCAAACCTTTACTAATATAAGCTTAGTTACCATAAATAGTTTAGGAGAGCAGGTCTGACATTTTTCAGGTCAATACAAATTTTTGCCCAGTGAGGGTCAGAATTAGCTGAAGTGTGTAGGCCAATCTCAGTGCAAACTTTTAATAACTAATGCAGCACAGATTTTCAAATGCATGGGTAGCTCTGGATTAGCTTCCACCAAAAGTGGAAAGCAGATAGATGACGTAATTTCCATGGTGCAATTTATTTCTTATAGCCCCTACATTTCTAACTTAAAAATACATTTTAAAGCTGAATAAAAGTAATTTTTCTTTAACACATTGCTCATGAACTTACAGCTTGGTTTCTCCCATGGATTAATGTGGTCTAAGGGGAAAGACAAGGCCTGTGTCCAGTAAGCAATCACTGTAGAATTTACATTCTGTTTTAATCTAAGTATTGGATCATACATGAAGTTTGATAAGCTATGCAGTGCCTTTCTATGAAATGCTATTGGAACTGCATTCTGACACCTAAGAGGTCTCCTCTAGCCATATATTTTATTTGGGGATTAATTTGATGTTAGCATACATTCACCATAACGCTTCTGCAGAGTTAAAATTCAGAGGTCTCATTCTCTTCTGAAGTCAGGGCTCCCTGATGTAGCGAGGTCACATCTCCCTTCTGGCTCCCTGTACAAGGTGTCAAAGGAACTGTCTGACACAGGGCATTCAAGGACATTTATAATGGAAGTTCAGCCAGTGAGGGAGTACCAGGTCAAGCTACAATTCCCAGCGTGGCAGCTGAAGGGTACCCAGGGCTGCAGGGCAAGGCTAGGCATTTGAGCTTGTATCTGTGAAAATGTCTATACTTTAATTTTCTTGGCATAAGTGACATTGCTTTTCAAAACATTCTTCAGATGTCTGCCCTAATAAAAGAGTTACTTGAAAATATAATTTTCAATACAAAGCTAAAGAGTAAAACCCTTAATGTATTACTGAGCCAGACATGTGCTTTGCTTCTTTAACCGGAATGACAGAAAAAGTAACTGTCAGCATTTTCTTAGACACTCACACATTCAGCTTTTCCAAATGACATGGATATCTCATTGCAATATTTGAACTCCATTAAGAACAGCAGTTTCTTCTAAGGATGGGAGTGAACTTTCCTAAGTACTTTTCCTTTCCTTTGTTTTTGCCCCAAAATACATAGTTTTAGTGAGGGCCCAGTGGGCCGTTAAGGACTGTCTTTATTTTGGCTTTCCTTTTGACTGAGTCCTTTATAAGAGATGTTGTGTGGTTTCCCTTTAGAAGAGGAGTTTTGTGAGTAGTTAAGGGCAAAAAATTGAATTTGTTAGTGGTGCATTCCACACTTTTATGACTAAGCCTGTAGCACATGTCTATGTAACTGGTACATAACATGATACTAAACCAGCCCGCATAACTAAATTGCAACATACCATTGATTTTAGTCACTAATAAAACACATACATGTGTTTCAAGTGGGTTTAATTATCTGTTTATTATTAAAGCATGCTTTCTCTTCTGTGTTTCCAGAAAGTTTTGATGTAAGAAAGAATTTTTCTTCCAAATTTAAGCTCAACTGTATTACTTGATACATTTTTAGATCACTCAGAGTGTCAAATGGCCATTTACCAAACTATTGTTCTTTAACTTTGACCTCTTAAAGGTGGTACAGAAATCATGCCTGAGAGCTGGAGTCCAGGGAAAAGTAATTAAAGGTCTGACTGATTGCATGGTAGGACTGTGTCATTGCGAACCACTTCTTGAGTTGAGGCCAGAACAATCTGTAAGCCTGACTAGCAAACTCACAGGGAGCCAGCTCTCTGCCTCACACTCTGTTCCCTTCTCTCTCTGACCTGATAAATCCTGCCTCTGTGATTCCTGGTCTCCCACCCTTCATTTTGTTTTTTATGCCTTCTCTGAAGGCAGAACTCTTAACTCACTCCCATTGTTCCCTTCCTCACTTCCTGATCTTGCATGGCACAGGAAGACAGGCCAACATTTGGTGGCCTGGATGCCTTCCTGCACCATAGATGTGTTTTCTCCTCTAGTGTTACCATTTCTCTATGTAACATTGTTCAAAGCAAATCTACTTAATCCCAGTAACTTTTTTCCACATCCCTGACTCACTCCTTAAGCTTCCCATCTTCCTCTGTCCACTTATCTCTCTCCCCAGATGGCATCTCGCTGATATATTTGGAGAGAAAATCAGCAAAGGCTTCTGCTTGGTCTTGCTTTCTCTTTTTCCCAGTTTTCCTTTTCCCTTGAGGCAGCGATGCTGTAGTGGCTTTCTTCTTATCAGCGGTCTGCTTTCTCCAGCAGTCCCACCCCATCACTTCATCTCACTCTTCCATTTTATTCATTACTCTTCCTATAGCTTTTGTCACTTTCAGCGCAATCCAGCTTCAGTTTATCCCACAGTCACCTCCCCACCTTTGTCTCTCCAACAACTGCCCTACTTACTATCTAATTTAAAAATTCACTCAAAGATAAACTGAACTTCTCTCCTCTGGTTCCATCCAAGATCAACATTTGTATCCTACCAAATCAGTGATTGCTGAAGCCTTTTTAAACCTTTAGGCCATGGATCCTTATCCTGCTCAATATCTCTCACTTATTTTCAATTATTGGCTCAGATACCAATAGGAACATAATGGTGCTCTCAGCAGTTGTACTCACTAATTTTAAAACAAGGATCTCCATTCCTTTTCCCACTTTGTACGTATACGCTTGGGAGGAACTATTGACAAACACTGACAGGACACGACTCCTTCACAGTCAGAATTCTCTTTCCTTGATGTCTGTGGATAATCAGACAAATGCTAAAGTACTGGCCTCAGAGATCTTTATCATTACTTTTGCTAAATTAGCCTAAGATTAGCTAGTTTCCCTGTGCTTATTTGTCTGCATTTGTTCCTTTGTCTTATCTTCAGATGATTTCTGAGGCAGGACTATGGGTTTTACCCATTTTTCATAGAACTCTTCCCGCAGTGGACTCAGTCCACGACTAAGGCACCACTCGAATTCAGTAATAACAGCCATACCTTAAAGGCTTAGCTGAATTTCGGCTATACCTAAACACACACAATTGTTAATAAACCAGCTCTTATTTTGATTGGAATTGTTTAAATTTAAGGCCTTTTTCAGTAACTTACTCTTCTTTGTAATTAGTGATAGTGAGAAACATGTGGTTACTCTTTTTGATCTGACCAACTAGCCATATTTTGAGATCTCTTTGGTTATTCCCATTGAATGGAGAAATTGATGGGGTAAATATTCTTTGATGTTTACTTCTATTTATTTCTGAGGAGGGTTATTTCCAGGAAAGAAATTACTTTTTTCTTTTTTTTTGTTAAAACATCAGGGTTCAAGCTACCAGGAATAATGCATCCCCAAGCCAGTACCCAACCAATAATACCCTCTGTGGACTTCTCCTGAGGCATATACGAGCATTAGTTCTTTTCATGTCTTCATTCATTACTGATCTTTGCTCCACTTTTCAATTTGAAGTCCGTTCTACACACACTTATCTCCATGCATGTGTAAGCTAGGCAAAACTGCTTCACTATTTTGATTTGGAGTTCTGTTTTGAATCTGGAAACTCCTGCTTGCCTACATGGAGAGGTTGAATGACCTCTTACAAGTATTATAAACAATCAGCCAGTTCATCTCTGTCCCAATAACGCATCAATTAAACAGAAATTTCTTTCAATAACTGTATGCAGATGCATTTATTATGAATTTAACTACATGGTCGGTAAAATCCTATCAGATAATAAAACTGCTTTTGTGTTTTGGCTTTGTAAACCTCTGGAAAAACTGTTTCACTGAAAAACATAAAAGATTTTTCACAGATGACTGGAAATGCAACATTTACATTGAGACATCTCCCTTCTAAATCTGTAAGAAAAATATTTTCTTCATGTAGTAAGATAGAAAAATGCTATGGGAAGTAGTTTACTAACATCCACCTTGCTCTGTTTCAGAACCTGTCAGAAACCCAGCCAGAATCTTTGTATGTAGCTGTAGGCTTTGCTGTTTGTGTGTATTTGGAAAATGCAGTTGTGACTATGTGGTTACCTCATGTGATTTTGTAGAGACACAAATAAAATGCACATCACAGACTTTATTACAAACTGTAAATAATGTAGTACAGGCCTTGTTAAACCATATGTAAGAGCTGTGTTAGTTTTTCTCACACATTCCATAACTAGGATTTTGTTGTCATTTTTTATTAGCACATTATAACTACCAGCTATTTTATAAAGTCTCATATATATATATAAAGTCTAATATATAACATGTTAAAGAATGCAAAATGTATGTCTGTCAGAAAAAATACTTTTCAACTGCCTTAATTTTTTCTTTGCACTTACAATTCTAATTCTTTTTGTATATTCTTCTGTACATGCCCTGTATGCAATTCCTGTCTCCCTGTAGTAGTCTTGCTACTGTGAGGGGTTAAAAAAAAAAAAAAAAAGCTAATTTGGGATTTGCATCAATACTGTGTGTCATTTTCCCTGGATCTGACTTTATGTTGAGATGCCCTTTGCCACTCTAGTAATCCCATTGGAGCATTATCATTTTGGCTATTTTATTCCATTGGAAGTTTTACTCCTTTGCTAGTTCTGACAAATAAGAGTCAGGTCTACCAATGCTGAGATCCACTGAGTAAGGGAACATATGAATCTACACAACAGACATGAGTGTGCCCTGCCCTGCCTCTGGGACAGATGCTTACAGGCCTGCTATTAGAAAGCTGGTTATCTGTGTTCAGTGCAATGTGGTGTCTCAGCAGTCACATTTGCCAAGGGGCAGGTGTAGTGTTTTGGGAACAGTACTCCCTAATGCAGTGGTATGGCTCCTGGATTGTGCCTACCAAGTTCATGACAGTCTGTCTATGCATAATCAAGGTTAACACTTTGTGTTTTATATACTTGACAGTGTTCAGATCACTGGAGCATTGCCTTCATTTCAGCCTTAGGTTGGGGCAGATACAGAAAGCTGAGGGCACACCTGCTACAGCTCTATATATGCATCCTCAAGTGATACGTGCAAATTTCTGCAGCCCCATGAAGGCAGAAATTCTTTTTCAGGCTCACTTGGAGTATAACAAAGTAGTTGTTATAAACTGTAACCTTTCAACACCAATCTTGATGAATATGCAACAAAAAGATAAGGTTTTTGACAAAAGCAATTGCAGTGATCTAACTATAATAATACCTAGCTCTTGTACAGTCCTTTTCATCAACTGATCTCAGAGCACTTTAGAAAGGAGATCAGTATCATTACCCCCATTTTACTCATTGGCTTCATTTTCTTACAGTGCATTGTCCTGATTTGCAAAATGTATACAAAACTCTTTATATTCATCTTTCAGATCCAATGTGAAGTGGGAGTTATACTCACTCTGGCATGAGAGGGTGCTTTTTGCCTTTCACATCCTCCAACCCCTACGCACACAGACCCCTCTATTTTTTCTGACCGAGTGGTTTTGCAGAGCAGAGATCAAAAGGAAATTTATCAGTATCTGTCTCCTTTCAGAGCATTGAAGCCAGACTTCTGACAACGGTGTAGCAGCCTTAAAGGCGAAAGAGGCATCAAGAACGGGGAAAGAAAAGAAAGAAAAAGAAAAGTCCCATGGCTACACCGTCATTGCGAGATTACGGAGGAGGAAATTGCAGTGTGAGAGCACCACATATGCTTTGAAGGTAGGGAGACAGGGCTGGGGCCTGTGGCCTCACTTGATTGTTGGTTTGTCATACCCAAAAGACTCCACGGTCCCCAGTCCCTAAAGACCCTTGAGCTCTGAAGTTGAAACAGATCCTCATGTGTTATACAGCTGTGGTTAAAGGTGATCTAAAGTGCTTTAAACACATAAAGTTCATCAGAAATTATAAAGTGTGTAACTTAAACATAGTCCTTCATTCATCTAGCTACTCAAAATGAAGCAACAGACTTCAGAATTTCCTCTGTTAGAAAAACTCTTTGGTATAAATGCTGAAATCTGGAGTAAAAATTTACAAGTTGGTAGTCTGAACTTTTACAGACTCCAAGGGGTTCAGGCTAGGGACTGTCTGAAGCGCCTTGCTTAAATACTCAGCCCAAACTGCTGGGGTGATATTAGACAGCACAGACTCTGTTCCACTAAACCAGAGGAAAAGAGTCGGTGGATGGTGGATCCTTTTTTGTCAGATGTGCTCAGTACTCCTTTACTAGTATCCTCTATCAATTCTATTGCAAGTGACTTCACTAAAAGTGCTGGGGAGAGTTCTGCTTCTGCATTGCTTGAAATAGTCATGTTAGTAATGGGATGCACCGATGAAAGAGGAGCAGATAAATCCCTGAGCTCTGAACTTGGAAAGCAGAAAGAAATGATGGATGAACCTTCTGCACTGGCAATTCAATTGGGTTCAGATAATGAATCAAATGTTTAGCTGCTTATCCAGACCACATCCCTGCAAAACTCTCCAAACAGTTATATCTGACACTGGGACTTCATCCAGCTCCCTTTGAAATCAATTAACAGACTCTCACTGACTTCAGCAGGGAGGCCATCAGGCCCTAGGGCTCAAACAGGTTTGCTCTCGCGTGACTTACAGATTGTCTTGCACTTTGGCTGAGACAGGGACAAGACTGACAGAATACCAGTCAAAAGATAAATTCTCCGATCAAGGAGAAATGGGACAAGTGAATATTCAAAGGGCTTTAAAAATCCTCTAAGAAAACTGCTGGTGGAACATCATTATCATGTATTTATTTTTTTAAGAAAATAGTTGATTCACTTTGGGTGTCGTGGTAAAAAAAACCAAGAAAACAACACCAAAGCCAGGTGTTCTTATTTTGATCATTCTGGTTCACCTGCATTGGTAAAACGCTTTACATTTTGTTGTCAATAGATAATTATTTTGAACTTGATGACTAGGAAGTGCATTTTGTTAGTGAATAGGACCAGAAAGAATCATTTCAAAAAACATTCTGATCTACTTTTGAGTTTAAAATGGCAGCATACAATTTTCCTCTCATGGTCAGGGAAGGGTTTAGAGGTTCCGTATGGCAACTTGAACCAAAGAAAAGGAAGCTGGTCAAAGAGCTTAATTAATTGGGATGCATCCTCTCAAAGTTTTGCACAGTTTCATTCCCACCCAGAGACACTCAACAGGATGCAGTTACATTTCATCTCATTGGCATTTCAGAAATGTATCTGAGATTGCATTGTTGAGCCCTTTTCATATTTAAGAGCTATCCATCCCAATACTTTTGTGCGACAGTGTAAATAAGAAAAAGATAAATGTTTATAGGGAGGTTGTCAACATAACATTCATGTATTTACAAGGAAAAAAACTATACATTTCTAGCAACTGGACTTTTTCTAATTGAAATACAAAAAAAAAACTTAAAATGAAATCTCATTAAAAAATACCACTTTCTGATAGGAAGAAACTTTGTGGTAAGAAAATGGGACAGTTCTATTAATAAGTCCTTGTATCTTTGTAACTACTTGGGAGATATTTCTAGACTCCAGTTTTCCTTCCAAATTAATCTTACCAGTGTGAAGGGGAGAAAAGAACACAGATGTTTCAGTTTCTGTGCAGCAGTTGGGGCTCAGTTGCAGATCTTATTTAATAATCTCCTGGTTTGTAGACACCAAAAAAGAGCACGAAAGGCCTCAAAGAAGTGAAGTCCCAGCTCTCACTGTGGTGGTGCCATTTTCAGCCATCTCTAGGAGAGCCCTGGGCTCAGCAGGCACAGCTGACAGGAGCAGCTGAGGGGATAACCATCTGCCCAGTGTGGCCCAGCACAGACTCCTTCTCCAGTAACACAAGTCCCTCTAACATAAAAAGACTACACAGAGCATAAAAATCGTTTCATGAGCTTCTGTAGAGTAACTGTGGTCTGAAGATTTTGGGGAAGGTACAATTTAGTACATGTGTGTACAAGGAGGCACAAATTGCCAGACAGAATTGGGTCCAAAACATTTTTTAATCCAATTTTCTTATTATTACCTTCCACTGGAGTTAAAGGCAAATGGAAAACAGAGAGGTCCATGTTACTTGGTTTCATAGCTGTTTTCTGGCTGGGTTCATAGTCTGGTTTTCAGGCACTCACAGAGTGTGAGCTGGACTCACAACACTAAAAGGGAATGTTCAAATGCAAAACATTTCCCTTTCTAATGAAGAGATCATGGCAATATTTCCATTCTTATTGTCTTTCACAAACCAGCTTCATGAAACCTAATTTGAGGCCCTAAACCACAGGGCATACCCCTTGTAAAGGTAAAAACACCCTGAAATAAAATGCTATTTTATCTATTAGTTACTATTTCTGAAAGTTAATGCATATTTTTAATTTCCACTTATTTTAGGTGGTTTTGGTGAAAGCTCTTTTCTGGAGGAAAAAGGCAGAGCTTATATTGGTTCTGCAAAGAATTAATGTGTTGGCTTCACTGCATCCAATGAAGAAAAAAAACCAAAATCAGGACTTGAAGTATGTTTCCTTCTGTGGATCTTCCTATGTCTCCTCTGAAAGTAATCTAATATTGGTCTTACCACTAGCAGGTTACCTCTCATGTCCGGATCTGTTACTTGTGGTACAGTGTACACAGTGCTTGAGAAGACAAACCATGCCTGATGTACCACATCAAAAACACAGCCATGTCTTAAGGCTTTTTCCTCAGCCAACATTTGTCTAAAGGATTTTGCCATAAATCCTAATGCCCAGAGTGTCCTCAACATGATCACTGTGAAGTGCAGTTTGGCAGGTACTGCATCACACTGGTGTCCAAAGGCTGTTCTGGAAACATCTCCCAAAAGTGGGCATAAAGATTAGATGGTTCCTTCAGAGAGCTCAACAACAGGAATCTCAGGTAAAGGAATCCTAATTCACAGAAATGACTAATGGAGTTGTTTGCACTCTCAGTATAAGACATTAGAACATAAAGCACAGATGGTAATCCTATTCAGAACAGTTTATTATGAATGTCCAAATTCTACAAAAATCACAAAAAAGGGTCTTCATTCTCTTGTTGTGTTTGTCACAACATAATGAAACTTTCTTCCAGAGTGTTTTGGACAACAGATGCTTGTAGCCCCTTTGTGTGGAGGGTAAACTCACAACAGAATGTATTCTTCCACTGAAAGTATTGGAAAAAGTAGCTTTAGATTCACTTCATCATACTGAAGATCAGATATAGCTCATGTAGGGGAAATCTTGCCTGTTGCTGGAGGTTATTTGGCAAGACTATGCTGACATTGCAGTTTCAAGCCTGATGTCACCAATTGTCAGAGATATCTAATGTGTGCATATGAACCAAGGACAGTGCAATTTTGCTGATGGAGGATACGGCTTCTGAACTGCTCACATACGTATTTCAGAAGAAATCAAAATCCAGCACAGAAACTGCATGCTCCTTAGAGCAATTACTTTATTTTTTATAAAAGATACTGTTTTATAAGACTGCAGCCACAACAACTGGGACATTTCTTTGTAATGAAATGTCTCAGGTGATATAATTGTTAATAGTCAGGTCAGATTACACATTTGCAAGTCTAACTGCTCCCTAAAAAGGCATCTTAGAGTATGGCCATGACTGAATAGTAATTAAATTGAAAACTGGAAAAACAGAACTGGATGGAAGAATGGCAAAATTATATATTAGGCCCTTTCACTTGCTGTCTTCAGCAGGCCTTATGTTGAAGTCCTGACTCAATTCTTACTACCCTTTCTAAGCAAAACCATCATTCAAGGTAAGAAGTAATAATTAAATTATAAGTCAGTATAGGAGGTAGATTTGGGGATGGAGGGAATAAATAGTAAGGTCAACATTTTCAGTATTGCATGCATGAACAGCCCCATTTTGTAGGGACATAATAAAGTAAACCTAATTTTCACGGAACTGGGATCCACACAGGAATGCTCTTTTCTCAGTTGGAAAATTGCTTTTTTGCTTTTTCTCTGCATAACTCTCTTCTCCCTTCTTCTTTGGCATTCTTTGTTTATGACTACACTCATCATGATTGTGATGTATTTGAAGAAAGAGTATATGTTGATAAACCTCCTCACTTCATTATGGACTCAAAATACAATTACAGTAATTACATATAATAGCAGCAATATATTTTTAAAAGCTTCCCTGAGACAGCTGTTTTGAAAGTATAATGAACACCCATGTTTTAAATCACTTATGACTGAGATTAGCTCTTTTCCCTTATTTATGTTCCCCTATTTCCTAGAAATGTTTCTGGAAAATATTTAAGGCAAAATAGCACAGGCATGTTGTTGAAGTTCTGTGGCAAAATGTGCAAAAAGCAGACTTAAAACCAGAGATGACGGTCACCTACTGCACTGGTTTAATTGCTTAATTACTTATTCCCAAATGTAAAATTGAGGTTCTTAGGAAGTGTGCCAAAATAAATGATTGATCTTCAAGACTTCAGCATCACTCAGCACCACTTGACAGAAGAAAATCCCTCCCCATAAAGCTCTACCCTGGGATCTGCTGTGTGCCAAGAACATTTGAAATGTAAATCTCAATTTCCTGGTGGGTACACTTACTTGTCTAGGTGTGTGCTAGTTTTTATGAAACACTGGTCCTCTGATATTCCAGTGATGAATGATCTAGAAAAAATTAAGAGTTAAAAATGTTTTTTCCCTGTAGTTCAGACTGCAAAATCTCCAAAAAATACACTTGCTTCTTGATCTAAAGAACTATCTGCTGTCTCCCTATTAATATCTATCAATCAAGTATGTTTTTCTCTTCTTTGTTCTATACCAATTGATGGACATTTTGTCAGACAGACTTTTCTGTAGAGAGGGAGCATACAATCAGCATATCACTACAGAGTCTCTGCTTTTCCTCTGATCCCATATCACCTGAGTCACCATATTTTTAGCCATCATCACCTTGTATTTTTAGACATTTTATAATTAGCACTTTACAATGACTGGAGACTTCCGGAAAACTTGGATGATACTAAGCTATCACAGTCTAACAAAGTTTGCACATCCTTTATTCTGTACAACCAGAGGTCACTGCAGGAGGCATGTGCATTAGATATGTATTTATTTGTGCATAGTTACAATGACTGCAATATACACTGATGGTGGGGTTTTTTTTCATAAATAGGGACTTTGACTCCTAAAGTGGCACTTAGGTAGAATAGTAACCTTCTGTCTCACTCGTTCTTAACCTGCAATCACCAGATAACTGCATCTTTCTGACCCATTCATTGCATTTGCACTTTAAACTCCCGTTGTAAGTAATTTAACTGTTGCATTGCATTGGAAGGTTTGCAGGATTGAGTTCTTCAGTTCATTTCAGAGGACAAATGACAAAATGTTAGTTATAGCACTATTTAACATTGTAACTATACATCTTACAAATCACAGCTTCTAGTATTGCAGGTGAAGCCTTCAGAGGAAGAGCAAGTGAAGAAAGATACAATAAAAACAACATACTTGGACAGTAATGTTTAAATAGCAAAATTTTAGTAATGCAACAGGTGATCTATATTTCCATTCAACTCAAATGTGTTTGGAGATAATGAGGAGTGACTTGGAGATCAGTTGGGCGGCATTATCTTTCAAGATTACTCATATGAGGTTGTCCTTAGAATTACCTTTTCACTCAGCAATAATCACTTCTACCTCCTTTTCTTTCTTAGTCACTTTATTTGTTTCAAGGGGACTGATAAGACCCTCAGGGCAGTCCAATAATGATACTAATTAATTAATAATTGGTAGCAATTTTGGTGTGTTGAAGAGCTGACCTCAGATAATTCATGCATTGTGACATGATGCACTTGACAGTGCCAGCAGCAGAAACAGCAGGAGTGCCATCCTCCAGCTGCCAGAACTAATTATAAGCAGTTTGTCTTTTCCCTCAATGGCAGAATCTGTTTGTTTCACAACAGCCAGTTTAAAAGTCAATTTTAATATCATCATCAACAAAAGAATACCTGGAAAAAAATGTGTTAACTTCTGACTGAGAAACTGAGGAATGAGTTAATTTCCATGGTCACTTTTGTTAATTCAAACAGTGAACAGAAAGAAAAATGCAGATGGAGAGTCTCTCACAGGAAAAGATAAAAACTCTTCTTGCCTTTGCAGAATTGATGCGGTGCTAATGGGTTAGTTAACACAGCAAACTTAAAACATAAAGTCTGTTCCTGAAGCTCTTTTATATATTATATGATCAAGCTTATGACAAAGGACCAAAGACTACACTGTCTATGAGAACCAACTCAATGTAAGTCTTAGCAGGTGCTGAGAAAGTCATTCAGTCTTATAGAACTATCACAGTGTTTGCTGAAGTAGAAGGTAACTCACTATTATGAATTCTCATCCTTCCTATTACTTAGTATGCTCACACCATTACAATCCTGTCTTAAAATTTCATCCTTCCTCTATAGTAAGGTGAAAAGGTTAATTCCCAAGGGACTAATCCTGTGAGGTGCTGGGCTCTCTCAGCTCCCACTGACTTCAAAGCTAAATATTTGCTTCACATGAAAGCCTCTTTAATTCCCCATTACTGTAAGGTATACTTGTATACAACAGTGGGAGCAGTTGTCATTATAAATCAGACAGTTTATCAGGGGAGCTATTCTCCGGGGCAGAGCAGATTCTAACACACCACGACATACTTTATTTGTTAGCCTCAGTTCCACAGGAATTTTATTCAGGCAGACACCTCAAGGCATGCATCTTTTCAAAGTGTTTAGGCAGGAAGCGAAATTCAAATTAGATACACTTACGATGCAAATGCATTATTATTTAGCTCAAAACGACTGAGGCTCAGGGGTTGTAAATCCTGCCATAAAGAGATCTTTCAATTACCTTCTGTTCAGTGAATCAGAGAAGAGGAACCCTTTCCCTGGCTTTTTCATGCAGAACAAATTTGACTCCCAAACAAGTATCAATCACCATAATACTCTATATTTTGGCCTCTATATAGACCTAACTACAAGCTGTTTTATATGGGGTTTTCTTTCAAGATGGTGTCAAACCAAAACCTTGCATCTTTAGTGTGAATGAATCTGAACCCTGTCTAGAATGGCTCCTCCCTTTGTAAGCTGAGCCAAAACTCCAGAGTAGAAGATGTGTGAAACCTGGTGCCAAATCTAGATCTGATTTTTTTCTTTGTTTTGACATTTAATTTCTTCCTCAGCTCATCCCTGTCCTTCATTTCAAACTTCCAAACTACAGATTAAATACATTACTGCTTTTCCTCTAATATTTCCACAGCATGACTTTTTCTGGTGGCTCACATTTCCCTTCACTTCCTTGCTTGATCTTTGGCTTTTCTAATGTCCAATTGCATCTCCTTCTCCTCCTTTCCTGTCCTCAGCTGATATGATCTGCCCATTCAAAACATGGGTGCTACAGTCTTTATCCACCCTCGAATCCTTTTCCTAGTTTCTCTCATCCCACTGCATCAAATTCACACCTTATTCTCCTCTGGTTTTGTGTCATATTGGTCACTTACACCAATCTGCTTCCTAGCAGTCAAATTTTACATTTCCAGCCTCATGTTTTGTGGCATGAAATATTGGGAAAGTTTTATGTTTGTTTCTGCTTTGATGTTCTGAGCAGGTCTAAGAGCAGACAAGCACAGCACCACTTTTCATAGTTCTTTAAAAAACATTGAACACCTGTGTCCACAGGCAGTACCTTGAGTGGGATTGTTCCACTCTTTGAGGAGTGTTTGCAGTCAGCATAAGGCTTCTATCAGTATAGTTCCTGGCACGTATATCCACTTTTTAGATTACCTGCAGGAAAATTCAACTTTCTCGTTGCGGAGGGATGGTTGTGTAAGTGGTGGTTTAAAACCTCTGTATGACACAAACTAAAGGGAAGAAATAACTCCTCAGATACACAAAGCAATCCTAAAAAAATTCACTATAAACCTATTTCTCTGACAGGGAGAAACTGTAGGCTCAAATTTTCAGTTCCCCATATTTAAAAAAATATTTCGTAGATCCATATTTAAATATAATTTGAGAATATAACAATACATATATTCCAGCAATATTTTATGTAAATGCATATTGTTTATATGTTTAACAGAATATTTAAATATTTCTTCTCAGCTAGTGAAGCTCATGCTCATCAAATGAAATATTTCTTCCATTCATCAAGTTAAATATTTGGTTATATTCTAATTGTACACATGCATTTTCTCACAGAGTAAATGAATCCTTACAGTTTTCAGTGTATTTTAAATGAGAGCGTGCTTTTTCCCCAAAACAATCATGTGTGACTGAAATGCTAGTTAAAGGTGCTGAAGAAATATATTCAGAGACTGCAGTTTTCTATGGGTTTCATCTAGAGACTATTACTTTACATCGCCTATTGTAGAAGAAGTACAGGTCCTGTGGTTAGGGAATAGAGGCATTGTGAGGAGGCCAGGGTTCCATTCTCCACCCTGCAGGACCTGCTGCTTCCCCCCACCCGCCCCCGGCCACTCACCTGAACGCTTTGTCCATCCATGAGGAGGGCTTAATCTTTCCTACCTACTCTTCAGGAAAGTGATTAGGCTTTTTTTACTAATGTTCATTAAGTGCTTTGAAATATTTGGCTCAAAAGCAAAGCATAGCTATTGTGGTGGTGTTTTTATCCATAGAACTGGTACTACATTTATAGTCATAGTACCAGCTCTCCAACACCACTAATAAACCGAGTCCTAATGAGAGGAGTGGCTCCCATATTGTAACTTTCACTTTTTCCCCATTTTATTATCCTTTCAGCTCAGGTGATGCTTTCTTTTTTTTCTTTTTTTCTTTTTTTTTTTTTTTTTTCTCTGTTGCTTTGCCTTTTCCGGACTATAACCACAAAGGCTTGAAAGCAAACAATAAACTTTTCAGACTACCTCTGTAAATTTCAGCCAAAAGGAGAACAAAAAAAATAAGTTTGGATTGTGTATATTTAAAATTATTTTTAAATTAGGCTTTATGAGTATGTATAGAAAGTAAATACAACCACAGTGCCACAGCTTAAAAGATAATATCACTGGTTCTTGAGTTTGTGCAGGCCTGCTTAGGTCTTTATCTGTGATCCACTATCTAAACAAAAGCTTAGCTTTCTTTTGCTGTCCTTATCTTGTTCCTCAGTTGATTGTTTGCTAAGTATCTCAGTGAACAAGACTCAAATGAAAATGACTGTTCATGTATAATTTGTTTGGATCAGATTAAATTGGAAAGAAGGTAAAAGTGAGAGAGAAAGTAGAATGCACTTACAAATGGGTAGCTGAGGTCAAAATGAATTAGCAAACATTATGCTAGAAGCTTTCTCTTCCTCTTGTCTGACTTTTCTGTGTACTTTGTGGAAAAGGGTAGCTATAACAGCATGTCCAAATGAAATTCTTTATATCATGGGAATTTAAGTTGTCTCTTTTTATTTTAACATAAGAAAATGCCTTGGGAAAAATAAAAGAATCTAACACAATTAAAACTAACATAGTTCACTTCCTTTATCACACTGTTGCCTGCTGACAGTTCTTTCAATGGCTGCTATTACTTTCTGTTATACTCTGCATTTTTTGTTCTGATTAATTTTAACTGTTGCATCTATGCAAGTCTTTGAAATTGATCCTATATTCCTTGCAAGAAGCCTGACTGGGATGTGATTTGGAACTGAGACACTAATCATGTTAAAGTCCTCTGACATTCTGTGTCTGTATTGCAGTAATACCTGTATGTGAGAGTTAGACTGTTTTCTTCAGAAGCAGTGCTATCTTATGACTTCATTTCAAGTAGATAAGATAATCAAAGAATGTCTGGGGTATTAAAACCCTGGCAAGACACCATGACTTGCCAAAGGCACAGCAGGCCAACATCGTCAGGGCCAGGAATCTGGAGATCTGTTGTGCTCCAGCAGCATCTGCAAGCTGCTAGTATATGCATCTTTCCCACTTCTCACTCTTGCCTTGTCTCCTCTTTACTGCACCCTCTCATAGATATAAAAGCAGAGGGGGTAATACAGTTATCTAGTCAATGCTCCTGAATTCTACAAGCTGGATAATTTTGTCATGTCATCCTTCTTCCATTCCTTTCAGCCTATTTCTTAATTAAGACAGACTTGTCAATTTAAACCCAAAAACCAAGCCACAACACCCTTATGTAACCTTGCACTCTTGTGTAACCTCTTTCAGTGATATGTTTTCTAAAATATATGATTTCTTTTTATTCTGGATTTACCAGTTTCAATTTCCAGATGTTGATCCTTGTTAAGTATTTGTCTGATACATTAAAATCTCCCAGCTAAATGGATGATTTTGAATGGCCTTAAGCTTCTTACAGATAAATGAAATAGATTAGTATTTTTAGTCTCTCATACAGATCTTTATAGCTGTTTTCTGTGCTTCTGCCTTGCCAATATTTTCCTTTGGCAGAATGAGTATCCAAATGTGGTACAATATTCTCCTTCTGTAGCAGTTTCAGAAAGACCATGTACAGTTGCAATATTTTCCTTGTGTTTGCCTAGTCTTCTGCTGATACATCTAAGGTTTTCCAGCCATACCATATTCAGTTCATTATTTACCATGTTGACCAATAGCAGATAATCCGTACATGCCTCTGTCCACAAAGTTTAGCTGGTCTCCCACTGCCATGGGATACTGATACTGCTTTATGATTCAACCACCCCATTTAATTGAATCCTCCACTGAGTTACCTTCCCTTTCATGCCTAACCTCACAGTTCCCTAAATCATCCTGATTCTTTGCTTGCTTGGACCTTCACTGAACCCCACAAACTCCACACATAATGTGAGCATGTCCAACAAAGTGTGATCAGTGCTGGCTGTAGGGGAATTATTTACATCAGAGACAACTCAAAATGAGAAGTCCTAGTCTCGCATTGCTATGCGTTCCCGAAGTCTTTCTCTGTTGGAAAGGAAAATGTCAATGGGAAGTCAACAGAAGAGGAAACGAAAACTGTATCAGTGTTCTTTCAGCAAGCTACTTTGTCTGCATTTATATGCTGTATATGTATATACTTCTTAAAATTTGCAGAGCTGTCATGTTTCCTGTTTTTGCCTGTCTCATGGAGACATTCTCAGGCTTCCTTAGTCTAACATGTGCTTTTCAGTTCTCAGTTCACAAAAATACATAAAGCATTACTTATTCATTGACTGTTTATACAAAAAAAGAAGCCCCCATGCTCCCAGGGTGACAAAAATCACAAGTGATATTAAACAGCCCTCAGTCCAAAACCCACCACCCTAAAGACACTGAAAGGACCTAATCTGAAACTCCATGACAGTAGCCTGACATTTCCAACAGCACACCTTGACTGTCTCTTTAGGGCTTCAGTACCTTCCAGAGGGTTCATTTCAGTAATAGAAACTCCCTCCTGAACTTTAAGTCAGTACCTCTCTCCTTAACACCTCCAGGAGAAAAATGACAGAGTATATCCTTTTCCTAAGTAACAGGGGTCACATTCGAACATGAATTGGACTTTTTCTTCCTTGTCGACTGTGACCCTCGTGTAAGATTTCAAACTGCTGCCAGGCAGGCTACTCTTTGCATCGTGGGAGAGTGTATTCATGGAGAATAGTTGATCGTGTTGCAGCAGAAGACCAGTAAGTGTGACCCTAAATTGCCTTGGTATTAATTAACTTGTTCTGACAGAAGGCTTGTGTAAAAAGGAACATTATAACTGTGCTGGAAAAGTGAAGAGTTTGTTAGTGGGACAACATTACACGTGAATGCCAGCCAGGGTGGATCAAGTTTTCACGCCAATACATTTCTTCGTGCTGAACCAGGCTGTGCTGGCCTTTTCATGCCAGTCCGACTTTCTCTGCGGTGGCTTCGTTAATCTGATTTACGTCCCATCGCTCTGGCAGCGCCGAGCTCAGCTCAGCCTCACCCCCAGCTCAGCCTCAGCCCCAAATCCAGCCCCGGTTCCAGCTCCAGCCCCAGTCCCAGCCCCAGTCCTAGCCCCANCTCAGCCCCAGTCCCAGTCTCAGCCCCAGTCCTAGCCCCAGTCGCAGCCTCTGCCCCAGCTCCGGCCCCAGCCCCTCGCACCGGCCGTACGGAATGGCAAAGCTTCCTCTGACCCCTAAACCGATCATTATTCACTTGAAAGGCTGACTTGCACAAACAAATATTTTGTGTAGCTGTTATGATTATTGTCAGTATCTGTCCCCATTGTTCAGGCGCAGGAATTCCTTTGGTCTCATAAATACTGAACCCGGCCCTCCCCTCCCCCCTTTAACTGTCAGATAATTACACAGTTGGCTTTAGAGTTTAACTTGTCAAAGGAGTTTCATTACTTTGTTCCTTTTGGGCAGCTTCCACTATTGTGCTTTCTGAACACTAAACAGAACCTATATTAACTGTCAGTTAATTACACACCGTTTTTCTTCAGTATTTACCAGTCAAAGGGGCAGGTAGGCTGCAATCCTATCATCTCAATCACTGTCTCTGCTCACAAAAGAATCAATAAAGATGAGTCACTTAGTGTCACCCAGTGTCTGATACTCAAAGCCACCCATTCCTAATTGCCTTTAGAGATGGATGATAATACAAACTTTGAAGTGATAATCAGCCTAATGAGTGGCCTTGCTGAGAGGGTAGATCATGTGTCAGAACAGTTTGCAGATGCTTACAGGCAAACAAAGCCAGCTTTCCTTTTAGACCTGAGAGGACCATGGCAAGTCTGGTACCCAGAGCCCGGCACAATGGCAGAGACTGGAGCACAGCAGGACGCTGTAGCCTGCTGATCACAACTGACTCCATCCATCTTGCTCTTTGCCTTTAATCAGCACAGTCAGAACAAGTCCTCCAGATCTCTGCATGTTTATGCTGGATGTTTAGGCAATAACTGTGTAAAAGATAAATTCTCTGATTCTGAGTCATTGGATTTAAATAATAGCGATCGGACTTGATAGGTAATGGCCGGGGATCCTGGCTAAAACTACTGAGTAAATGTAATTAAATACAATCGAATGCAGTCAACCAGGCAGAGCCAGAGACCATAAAAGGCTCATTCAGACAGCAATGAAAACAAACAACGTCAGCAACAAAAACAAAACCAGTGTTTGGTTTGCTAATAAGAGCATGATCTGAGGCCTGATCTACACTCGAATTTTTCACCCAACAATTTGAACAAATCAATGATTTGTAAAAAACCAGCAACAAACAAACAAAAAAGAGAAAAATGAAATTGTTTTAATTCCTTAGTCTGGATGCAGTTATATTATCATAAAGACATTTTCTTTTTAAATAGCTAAGCTGTCATAGATTCAGTCAAGGGTGAACAAATAGGCTATGACCATGTTTGTGCTAATATGACTGTCTCAGTATAAAAGGGTTTTTTGATTCAACAAGAGCTGACCGTGGATGTTGCTTCAAAATCATCTCAATAAGACTGGGAATCCATAGGATTACACTGATTGGATTTCAAAGTATAAATGAATCATATGAATACATATAAATGGATGGGTTAACATGTTTAGCAATTTGGATTTAACAACGTAAAACTATTTTGGAGGCAAATCTGTATTCACTTTTTTAGTGAAAGGTGGTGAAAAAGCCGAACAAGTGGGTTCAGGATTTGACACTGAATAAGAAGCTGTCAGGTTTTAATAGTTTGTAGTCAAATATTTTGCTTGTAAAACCTGTCATGGAAATAAGGAATTATTTCAATAAACCAAATGAGAAAAAGAAAGTTTCATAAAAGTAAGCTAACCCTTTGAAATTAAAAGCGAGATTATTCTGCCTTCTAGAAAACCACAGAAGAATGAGGCCTCCTTCAGATAAAACCAGTCATATTTTCATTTTTTTTACCAGCTTTACATCTGCCTTGCTTCCTGTTTTTAAGTCAGTCAGAAAGGAGCAATCTTTTGGATATTAAAGGGCAGAAAAGAGAGCTTTTTTTTTTTTTTAGTTCATGTATGAAGATAGCAGGTGTGGCAGTAGAAAGGTTTTGAGGCACCATTCTCCAGTAAGTGATGTCTAGCAATACTTGTTGCATGCTCATATGGAAACCTATGTCTTCAAGCTCTCTGCTATAATTAATAGCAGTAATTAGCCCAACCTAGCACTATTTGAAACTGAATTCACAAAAAGGAGTTAGTTTATTTCTTTTGGTAAAGAGCGTGAGAAAGAAAATACTTTGCTGAATTCATAAGTGGGCTTCAGAGACGTGTGTCCACCAGTGCTCGTAAGTTGCCAGTGATCGCACAGGTTATCTAAGGTTCCTGAATTCACCAAGCTGAAAACACAGATGACTGTCTGCCAGCACTGTGCTCTCAGTCTTGTGGTAGCCAGACAAACTGAGCTCTGCTGAGTTCCCTCAGTGGCAGCTGTGAATAACACAAGAGTTTTCCATGCATAGAGGCTGTGGGCTTGTTCCCTACAGACCTACGGCCCCTTCATCTCTGCCCCCAGAGCAGCTCAGAGAACGAGACTTCTCTAACAATGCTACATAAGAACTTTTGGGAAGTGGTTTTGAGCTGTGTGTGCCGGCACTTCACTTCTCACCTGGGGGATCAGCTGGGAAAGACCACCTTGCCCATACTAAAGTAATATTCTTTTCCAAGGCAAATTCTAAGCCACAGTTATATTTCTCCTACAGGTAATATTCCTTTAAAATTCTCTTAACTTACACATTAATAGTTCATATGATTTAATTGTTAAGCAATAAGGTTGCTAAACTTGTTTTTTAAAATCACTGAATAACACCATATGCATTGGACTATATGCACACCATAGTTTCATAGTAATTTTGTCCTACACAAATGTATTCATGAGCATGGAAGTCTAAAAATGCCCTTTCAAGGACAAAATACTGCTACCATTGCCTATCTTATAATCACATTCAAAATCTCCATCTGAGCTCTAAAATGTGTTGGACAAAGGGAAAACTTACCTGTGGTCAGACCTACAGAACTGAAATTGGTAATTTGTGATTAGTTAATGGAAATGTGTTGACACATGAATTACAGTTGTAATTTTAAGCACGTATGTTGCAAGCGACTATGGGTTGGAAAGGAAAGGGGACAATGGGTTGAATAAATAGGTTTGGTGTTGCATGATAGCTGATACCCAGTCAAGTAACTTTGATTCAAAGTTTGGATTGTAGGTAGAGATGTTAAAATACAGATGATATGATGCACTGCAAGGAATTTTCTAACTTTTGTTGGTTTTTTTTTTTTTTTTTTGTAAAACAAACCAAACCAAATGAAACTTTTAACTTATCTTTGAAATCCACTCAGTTGATACTAACCTTAGAATATGAATTTACTGTTATTTTGGTATGTCATATTTGTATTATTGCATTTTATAGTCACATTTATGGGGGTTTTGATGCTCAGCTCTGTACAGGTAACAACCAAAAGATCCATGTCTGAAAGATTTCCCTAGAAATAAATCCCTAAGAAAAAGAATTATAGCTCAGATTTTTAGAAATTATTTATTTTTTTGTATGAGCTTAATTTGAGAACCTTAAAGGTATCTGGTTACCATAGGATTTTTAATTTTATATGTTCGAAAAATATCTTAAATTAGATCCCCTGAAACAAAGGTAGCCATAATCACTAGTCATCTTTAAAAACCACAGACATGGTTTCTCCATCAATTTATGCCACTCTTACTTGGGTTCATTGCTGAAAAACTGACTCCTAACCTTCCAGTTGCCTCTGGTTATGCACTCTCGATGCATTAAATATGCTGGCAGTCATGGTCATGAGCAAGCCAGTCTGATGGAAATATAAGCCTGCAGAAAATGCAAGGCGATCTGCTTGACTGGGCAGCCACACAAGTGGTAATGACAGCACATGGGCACAGGCTGCCAGGGCCAGCAACAGGCAGGACGGGTCTTTCAGCACCAGTCTGAATCTACATTACCTTAAGAGACCATGTAACTGCATCCTGAGGCTGTGTGCCTTTGCTTCCCATTCTGTGTAAGCAATCTGCTGGTGCTTCGCCAATGAGCAGACAAAGAAATAGAAACAATACAATAAATATTAACCTTTAATAAAAGAAAAGCTTCTTGTTCGAGTGAGAGAAGAGGATGAAAAAGAATGAAGACTAAATATGCTCTTGCTCTAAACTTTTGGTATACGTATTGATAATACCAGTAATTATGAATTCAAACTAGGATCTCCAAGCTCTTTTTTCAAAGAAGTAGCTCTAAGTGTTTCACAAATGCCTACAAAACCATAAATCTTTCCATGAGGCAGCAAAACATACCAGAGGCTAGTCACCTATTAATGGAAGGCAAGTACATCTTGAGGAAAATGCATCAGTGGTAGGTAAAATCTAGGAATGCTATAAGTAATGGAAAGCACAGGAAGAAATGAAGGTAATTGAAGTAGTTATTTGGGATGAAATTCAGCCAAGACATGATGGTGTATAATCCTGTTCCCAATCTCAATACTGTTTAAAAGTGCCATGAAATGGGTAATGACAAAAAGGAATGTGAATCTCCTTTAGTCTCACTTAGATGTATCTCCAGAGCAAGTAAGAAGCTTGCTTTTGAAATGTATTGTATTCATTCCCTCTGTGCCAGTGTAAATTTTACCAATTATTTTAATTGGAGCAGATCCTCAGTGTGTTACTGAATAAAGTACTAAACCCACTTCCTACTTTTCTTGGAAATTACTCCATTTCCCATATTCATTCAGTCCAGCTCTTCCCTGAGCTACAACTCTTGTCAAATCTTACAAACTGCTAGGACAGGAAAGAACTGTAACTCTGGAACTCTGCACCACATTTTGAACATTTTCTTTAAAACAAGCCATATGGCAGTAGAATTTTGAGCTGAAAAACTCTATAGCAAAAGTCACACACTTAAAATCAAATGTGGCTTTTGCAAGTATTTTCTTATTTTTCAAAGAAAACACAGTATATTATCACTGTTATGCTAAAATGCAGCCTGGTTCAGCACTGGGCTGTATTGCCTTCCCTCCCATTGACTTCAAAATGAATAAGCTCAGCCTGGGTATTTGAGAATTCATTGCTGCAAAGACGTATTCTGGCAGGTCAACACAAGCATTATTCATAGGCCTCAATTCAGTCTGTCATCTGAAATGAAAGAGAGCCTTTCTTTAAAAAGCTAAAATCCATCTTTAATTTGTTATCCTAGTAACTGTATCAAAAACTGTTTTAAAACAAATATTTAAAATGAGAGCAAGCTGATGAGCAATTGAAACACAGTAAAATAGTTCTGGAAGTGACTGCAAGGCCACCAAATCCTTGCTTCAGCTATTGCAGGGAGCCAGTTCATATAACCTTTTTCATAAATATATCAAGCTCCATCTTAAAAGCAGCTAGTTTTATTTCTTCAGTTTCTGCTATTGTTATTTGTATTTCTTCCAGTTTGAGTTACAAATTCATAGATTATATGTCAGAGTGGACCACTGTGATCATCAAATTTGACCTCCATAGTCTGCAAGGTTGCCCTGAATTCATTTAAGAAGCCAGAGTTTTTGCAGCCATGAGTTTATGAGGGAAAGGCACAAGAGCCATGGTATCAGCATTAGACTGATGGGATTAATCAGCTCATGTTAACATACTGATTATCATATAGTAAAGAGAAATGTTTCAAAAGAATACTCCAGTCTGAAACATAAAGTAAAATCATTTGGACTTTCAGAGAGGTCATGGTTGAAATATCACAAAACTCTTTACTCAAAGCAGATGCTTATTAAGATTAATTTAGTGTGAAAAATGAACCAGAATGCATATAAAAGACAATGCCTCCTCAATTATGTAATAGGACACCTTCTCATTATATTGTGTTCACTGAAGATGATGGTATTTTCCTAGGGGATGTATAACTACAGTTCGCCAAAAATCCCTCTCCCTCATTTTAGATTAAATATCAGACTGCAGAGTATGAAGCCAAGTGAACAGAAATAAGAGAACTCAAATAAACATCAATTTAAATGAAAAAGGCCTGTTATGCATGTTTTCTAAGTAAACGTGTTCAAAATAGAAAGTTACAATGATTCCACTATACAAATACAGAGAAAAATTACCAGATTTTAATATAAACAAAAATGCCTCTTTCTTACACTTGTATATGTATCAAAATGGAATGCAATCTGTAAGTGTAAATAGTCACAGAACTTTTCAGATAACTGAAGCAACTTCTCTTGTCACCTTTACTCTTTTTTCCTGCCTCTTTCTGTGAGCTCCCTCCAGTGTTCTCAAGGAAGTATTGAATCATTTCATTTTGGTATATTCAACTTTTATCACAGAAAGCACCATGATAAGAAAGATTATATTAATCTAATCTCCAAAAATACCTAGTCTGAGCTGAAGGTCTAGTCTAAACTAGATTGTAAAATAGGCACTGCAACAAGAAGATGCACCTCACCCACGACAGATACCCCTCAGAATGAATGGCACACTTTGCCAAAAGGGCTACTGGCTGTAGAGGTGACTGTGGAATGACCTGAGACTGTGTACCGACTTCGAGATTATTTAGTGTAAAGGAGTATTGATTCCTTCCTTATTTTCCCCTTAGGGACTAAAAAGAAGGATTTCTGCTCTAAACTGGACATTCATCAGCTGGAAAAGAGAGATGACCAGGAAAGCCAGGTCCCTGACTCTCAGTCATCAACAAGAAAAAACAAGTTGGCTCTAAGACCCTGTCAGGTAAGGTACTTTCTGTATTGCAATAATAATGCCTTTGTACAAGTCTAAGCTGAAAGGCTAAGGGGATATGATTACACTTTGGCAGAAACCATTCAGGGCACCGGTACACTGCGGACATGCCAGTCTGCTTGGAGCCAGCTCAGGGATCTCTATAGAGCACTGCTATGCAGGCTGCAAACATGCCAAAAATGCTCTAACACCTATTTACATCTCGTTTAACTCTGCTTCTACCAAGATAAGCAAGAATAGAGTCAAACATGGTATTTCTATTACTCTTCCACTGGCTTTGTGGATTTACTAAACCGAGATGATATACACAAAAATAAAATTATTCTCTCTAAGGCCATTCTGTTTGGTTTATTTCTGATGGTTTGGTTTTTTGTGTCTGTTTGCTGACAGAATAAACCAATGTAAGCTGGGGCTGTTGCAGTACCTTTCTATCCTTTCTTCCACAAGTTATTTGGTCCCATCCCTTCCCTTGGACCCACACTAGTGCTTTGTGCAACTGAGTCATGAAACCGTTCAGGAAGCTTATCTGTAACAAAACTAGGCAAATATTGTGTGAATATACACAAACTTAAAGTCATAAGTAATAGAACTAAAGATAATATAATTTTGAGTACTGCAATGTCATTTAATTTTATATCTTTATTGGTGCTTTAGCTATTGTGAAAGCCACTGTGACAAGCCACTCTACTGCTGATCTGCATGATATCGAGCAGATAGTGAGTCATTGCCTAACTTCAGAAATGTCTAAAGGGAGCTATGGAATTACTCCAGCCCTTTGTGGGTTTGGCGAAGGCTTTGTAGCATCTCTAGTGACGTATGCTGGGTCTGATTCAAATTCCAACAACGGAAATGTCTTTGATTTGGATTATTGTTATTTCTGACCCTATAATGTGGAAAGCACTCAGGCACTAAGACATTGTTTCCCTGACATATCGGTTGGTCGTTGAAGTTTACATCAATTGAAACAATTAAAATTCCAGTTTGATTTTTCCTCTTTTACTTTTAAAGCACATATAATAACATAAATTATTCAAACATCATGTTGGATGGTTTGTTATGTACACAGCAGAATTTGAGTTTCTTATGACAAAACTGAACAAAAATTGTCCAGATTTCACAACTCCCTTTACTGTACCATTATATGTAAATAACTTCAGAGAAGCTCTTCCCTTTTCCTCCTCTCTCCTCCTTTACAATAGTTCTTTAAATAGGTTCTTTTTGCATTTTAATTTTTCTACCCTTTTTACATTTTTGTTCTACCCATCCTCTTGCAGGGCCACTCTACCATCACTTCTTCATGTTGCTAACATGCAATCAATGGAAGATCACTTTTAAATACAGTTCCTCTTTAATACAAGTCATTAGTATGCTCTGTGTTGTGTTCTGTGACTGACGTTCATCTTAATATTTCATAAGAGATCTTTTTATATTCATTTTTATTAAGGGATTGGAATTTTAGAGAGTAGCTAGGTTGGTTTCACTCCTAAAACCATGAACACTGAGAAATAAATTGAATCTGGTCTAGGTTATGGGGAAGAGTCAAGTCTATGCTGCTTTTCAGTCTTCATCGTAGGATAGTTCCAGAAAAATGGGTTTTTGTAACTTCTCTCCTACTCTTTTCACAGTGAGCATATCAACATTATTTTTCAGGGGAAATTTCTAAAGAATCTCTTGAATACATTCTTTTATCTCTGCTCACTGCCAGTAACTGAGCTTGTGGGACAATGTAAGCATCCTACATATACAATATTCATTGCATAAATATTTTCAAGCCAAATTCTCCAGTATTGTGGGCAGGGGTGTGCAAAACTCAGGCCTCTCTGGTTTGTGCTCATTGTATCCCATTTCCAAGGCCCTGTAGGGTGACAGCCACATGTGTAGTCGTTAGCAATATTTTCTTCACTATCTATTTTAAATTATATGCGTAACAAGTCTGCATCAATTTCTTTGTGTTGACTGCTGCTCAGTTAATAGGGGTTCATCTACTCAGGGAAGCTTGTGGCAGAAAACTAGGTTGTGAATGTACAGGGCACTGCACCTGAACATTCCTGAGCTTAGTCAAAGCTGACTCTTAACATTCATCAGTGTCATTTAGAGAGTGTTCAAAGGGCTCACTCTGTCTTATGTGGGTTATTGCCACATATATTTTCACAACTCTTAAAATTTATTTGCTGCAACTACTGCTGCTGTTGGATCAGAGAAGAAGCAGTAGTGATAAGGTGGCCAAAAAAGTCCCAATGTACATTGTATTATAAGAGTCAAAGCTTTGTAGGATAAACAGGTTTACAACTTGAGTTGCAGGCAAACAACTGAAGATTTTACCCTCTGAAGTTTGCTGCTTTGGAAAATAATATCTATACAATTGGGTATATAATCCAAGTATTTGTCTATCAGGTAATTTTTTTCTGATGAAGACCTACAGTTTTGGTTCTCACTTGGAATTTTACCTGCTTTGTACAGGCAGGGACAGTATTTTCATTTACTTGAGGAGGGATCAGCACCTGCATGCAGTAGCCAGCTCTTTAAATTTCAATACTGCAAACCTAATTGCATTGAACACACACACACACACACACAACTTTGGTGATGCAGTGTGGATAGCACATATCATGTTAGGATTTACAGTACAACTAAAGGATGGTTTTATACCTGACCACCTTTTAAATGAAATATACTTCTGAACAATTGGAAAATCAAACTAAAATTTTTTTCTAAAAATTTCTATTGTTAGACATCATATACGCAAACTTGTTTTAAGGCCAAAATATATTTTACATGAAGGATTTCTATTTTTGAACCATTTTTGGTGTAGATTTTCTAGTTCCAAGAAGAATAGCAGAACCTTGATGTTACTGCCAATTGAACTACTTTCTAGCAGTCAATATTTGTTGCAACAGACAATACAAGCTCCTTATATCTACGCAGCTCATACCCATTCTTTCCACAAAACTTTGTTTCAATGTATACAGTGATCATAATTCCTTTTTACAGGTTGTATTGTCTTCCAGTTCTACTTTTAAACACCAGAGATGATTTCTTTACACATCCACCAAGTTGTGTTTACTTTGAGTGTAAGCCAATAAGCATGCACACTGCTGGCTTAAAACTTCAAACTGTCATCAAATACAGTTTCTCCCTTTTTGATTTGTCTTGATTACAAATGTGCACTGCAAGCAAATTGCCTTCCTTTTGATATTTTGTTCAGTTTGCAACACTGCCATCACATAAAAAAAAGTTGCTGGGTTTACGGCAGTAAAAATATAAAATGTAAAAAAGTGGAAATCATGTAGTTTGCTATTGTCTGTTCCAAATATGGACCTTTGTAACACTGGAAGGGAAGATGCTCAGGAGCTCTATCCCTTTTGTTTACTTCTTTACCAAAGAAAATGACAATTTGAGCAGTTACCTGTCTAAGTGGAGAGGAACTCCACTGGCCCCTTTATTTGGCACATTGATTGACAACCACAGGGAAACACCAACTTCTTTTCACTAGCATGTTTGCCCAGGACATTTTACTGCATGTGCCTGTTAAGAAGGTACCCCAAGACCTGATGATCAGCAGACTGCCCTCACCCTCACACTGCACACAAAACTGTTGTAGTTTGCAAAGTCCTAATTTCTTCTTGTCTAGACATGCTCCTGCTGAGGCACAAGAGTGCACAGTGCATGTGGTCTTACCGATTTACCTGCATTGCATGTGGTGGGACTGTAGTCCTTTGTGTGTGTTTTTGGAATTTCACTCCAACCTTAAAATCTTAAATTTCAAGATTAGTCCTCTTAGCCATTACAGGAAGCTCCAGCATGTAGTATTGAAACATATCTGCTCCAAAGTAAGCTTTAAGCTTTCAAAGGAAGGTGGCTGTGGAAGTGCAAATAACTCCCGAGTAGATGCAGTTACTGTATACAGGAAGCTAGGATCAAGTTCAAATAAAAGCTCTGGGCAGCAGTTTTTAACAACTGATTTTAAAGCAGTTGTAATCTTCAAAGCTATCTATTTATCTCTACAGCAGAGGCCCTGGGTATTATATAGCTAACGAGTTAGACCACTTGAGCAACCTTCACATTCAAAAGGTACTTTAACTTTTTTCTTTGCTAGATTAACTGTTCAGTCTATTTCTGACAGATGAGGTCAGCTACATGGAACTTTAATACTCTGTTCCTTTAATATGTCTATGTTTATTTCCTTGGGCCCAAAAGGAAGTTTAAAGACTACTGAGGTTCAAAATTGGTTGTGTAATATTACTATTACTGTTTTGGGGCATTTTTTCAATAACTATTAGTCACATACATAAAGCACAAATAAATAACTAGAAATAAAGGTGTCATCTTGTTCCCCCCCAAAAAATTCCAGGTAAGGTCCTGCTCCAGTGAAAGAGTTATGTGCTTAACTGTGTGTGCCATGTGTGGTTCCATTGACCTCAGGAGTATTCACATTAGTTTAATACCTGCATATATCTTTGCAAAGTTAGGAGGTAAACTATAGCATGCCTGTTAAAATTTACTTTGCTTTAATGAACTGTAGTTTCTTTTTTTGTCAAAAAATGTATAGAGTATTCCAGTTATTTTAAATAACCTTAATTTCATTAGAAAATTCTTAAACTATTACTTGGTATAGGCACCAACAAATTGGTTGTTTCTAAAAGTAGGAAGGGAAGGTGAAGTTCAAAATTTCAATATAACTT
The DNA here is from genome assembly GCA_013396735.1 of Grallaria varia. Classification (NCBI taxonomy): domain Eukaryota; kingdom Metazoa; phylum Chordata; class Aves; order Passeriformes; family Formicariidae; genus Grallaria; species Grallaria varia. The sequence continues at coordinate 1,047,597 of VWZG01006760.1, read as the reverse complement.
TCAGATTTCTACAGTTTAAATCCAAAAAAGCAACCTTCTAGTAGGAAAAACTCTGTAGAATCTTATCCAATGGCCACTTAAATGACAGTACTTCAAGGCAGTGTAAATGTTTGCTTCATTCAATATTGGAACAATTTATATAGTTGAATGTGCACAAACCCAGAGGTTAACACTATCACCTACACTTTTGTAAGCATGCTCCTGTGGGCCAAGCTGTGAACTTCTTATTTCTATTGACAAAAAGTTACCTGTGCAAGTGTCTGGGAAATCACATTTTGTGGAAAGAGTTATTAGTTTCTGGCAGAACCACAGAACATGAAAACCACCCTAACATGTAGCATTCATGAACATGTCTCAGGAGTGTATTCAAGGAATTTTAAGAGTGAAGGGTGTCCATGCGATCAAGACATTCCTGGAATTTTATTATATATGTTTGCTTTGGTTTTGGTCATGCAAACAAACTAAAAAAAACCCCCAACATCAGTTTTAGGAAATATAACTGAAAGTATCTGATTTACTATGTGCAAGTTTCATGCAGCTTTATTTAACATGCCCTTTGCTGAAGTATCTTTATACTGAATTTCTTAATCTTGAAAGAGCAAAGCATTTGGTTTAGGGTTCAGTCAAATACTGCTGGTGTTCCTGGAGTGACAAGTTTAATCTCATTCACTGTCCACTTTTTTAATACCTTAAATATATTCCCATGGTAAATCCAGCACCGAGGACAGGGACTTAAAACAGTCTATTCCTTTAATTAGAAGTATGTATCTGCACCACAATAAAAAGACAATTTTAAATAGAACAGTAATAACAAAGTATGAATGAATACTAATGACAATATAACTATGAGGGAACCACTAATATATAGCTAAGGCTGAGCTGATGGGAACTGAACTGAAAGCAGAATAGTAATCAACAAGAGAAGAAAGCCCAATACCCTGGAGTAGTGAGGAAAAATAGTTGTGGTTCATTAAATTCCAGTCCACTGAGATGAGGTAGGATTTTGAAATTGTGTTCTTTGGAGACTGTCTCAGAGAATGTGCTTCTGGTCAGTGAAAGGACAGTTAAAAACTACATGGTGTCTGCTGGATCCCAGAGCATTGGATGGCACACACACACACATATATTTATTTATATTCATATATATTTATATTTTATACATATATAAAACCACTGCTGGTTATTTGGTCAAAAGTTTTTCCCTCTGTGCCATGCGATTTCACATTGCTAATCTACTGCACAGAACACGGTAATGAAGTTGCACCGATAACAAAGGTTTATCACAAAGCTTCCTTTGGAATCAGATCACAAACAGTGTGATGCAGTTTGCAGGTACCCGTGTGACACTGTCCCAGGGCAGGTTGGCTGCAGATGGGAGGACATCAGAGATCAGCTTCCTGGTGGAGCAATCATTGCTGCACGTTCCAGGTGTAATAATGTTGCTCCACCTCCACAGCTCAGAGATATGTGATCACAGGAATGAAGAAAATCACAGAATTACGAAATATTCTGTGTTGGAAGAGACCCACAAAGATGGTTGTGCCCAACTGCTGGCTCTGCATGGGACCATCCCCAGGAGTCGCACCCTGTGCCTGAGAGTGTCATCCAAACACTCCTTGAACTCTGTCAGCCTTGGTGCTGTGACCACTGCCCTGGGGAGCCTGTTCAGTGCCCAAACAGCCTCGGGGGAAGAACCTTTTCCTGACATCCAACCCAAACCTGCCATGATACTACCTCAGGCCACTCCCTCGGGTCCTGTCGCTGTCACCACAGAGCAGAGATCAGTGCCTGCTCACCCGTGTGGCCGTTTCCCCGGGGAGTCCCGCACCGGCGCCACTCCCAGATCACGCACCGATATGCTAACACGCATTAACCAGCTCTAACAAACCTGCCTTGCCACGACGAAGCCGCCGTGTGACAGCGGCGCTCGGTGCCGGGCGCGGCCCACGCGGCCCAGCTCCGTGGGGACGCCGCTTCCCTTCCCCGCAGGGGCGCTGTCACACGGGAGGGGGCGGCAGCGCCGTGTGCGAGCTCCCGGCGCCGGTTCCCGAGGGCTGGAGCGGCTCCCGGGCGCTTCCTGGCGGGAGAGGGAGCGGGAGCGGTACCGGGAGCGCCCCCTCCCGCAGGGCGGAACGCGCCGTGCGGGGCCGCGTTGCGCGGGGGAGGGTGCGCGGCGGCACTGGCCGCCATGGCGGTGGACATCACCCTGCTCTTCAAGGCCAGCGTGAAAACCGTGAAGACCCGCAACAAGGCGCTGGGGGTGGCGGCGGCGGGGGACAGCGTCAGGGATGAGCTGCTGAAGCGCGGCGCCGCCCGCTCCAAGAGCGACTTCACCGGCCGCGCCCGCGAGGTGGTGAGTGCGGCCCCGGGGGGAGGCCGGGCGGGCAGGCGGCCCTGCAGCCCGCCCCTCACGGCCGGCGCTCCCCGCGGCCCCAGCGGCGCCGGGAGAGCCCCGGGCAGCGCTTTCCCCGCGCGGGTCCGGGCTGGGGGAGCCGCGGCTCGGCGCTGCGGGGGCGGCCCCGGGCCCGCCCGTGTCCCCCGTTCCCCCCCTCTCCTGGGTTCTCCTCTCCTGCCGTTCTGCGGAGCGGGGCCGCCCTGCCCTGCTCGGCTCGGCCCTGCACACACGGGGGTTTCCTCCGCCGTCTGCCACGTAGGACAGCGCTGCCATGGCACTTGTGTTCGTCAGCGGTTGTAATTCCTCTCCCTGCGTGCTCCCTTTGCTTTGGTTGCCTCCCCTGCCACACGGTGCCAGTCCTGGGCAAATTAAATGTTACAAAGGTAGTCGGAAGGTTTTACTACTTGAAAAGGCAAGCACTGCAAAGTTAAGGGGTAACAGAGCTGAAAGCTGACTGGCATTAGCAACAGCCCTCCGTCGTTCTGTACAAACACTTGTGTTGCACATTGTTTGCCTCCATACTGAGTCAAAGGCAGGGTTTGAGTAACATATTTAATAAGACACTGGACTGTATTTTGAAAAATTAAGAGAAAAAGTCTGCTTAATACAACCTCTGAGGAGACAGGCTTGCAGAATGCATATGCCATTTTAGGACTAAATGAAGAATGCACAAGTTATCTTGTCCTGTCATTTTTCCTAGTTTTCAAGCACAGGTATTAATCCATGTTTCTTTGTACTTTGTACTTTTCCCAGTTCTAAGCGAGAGAATGTTTAAAAACTGATGTATTTTTTAACACCTGATGTTCAGTAGCTCAGGAGTTGTTTAGAGGCCTAAGCAGAGGGTGTCAAGTTGGGTACCTGTTAAATGAACATATAATTAGTAACCCTTACAAAAAATTGATATGTGACTTGTCAGCTGGGAATTCTGTGATAGGGAGGATCTGTCCATAAAGCCACATTCATGATCTTTGTCTGTGATATATACATCTTGTTTCCACCCCACTGCGTTTTTTCTGATTTCAGCTAAAGGCACTGTGCAGTGTTAGAGAGAACAGGCTTGTTCAGTCTTCCCAGGCAGAAGAGGGCAGACTTTTTAATTTTTTATACAATTTGTGTGTATTTGTGCATTCTTAGAATTCTAAAAAAGATTGAAATTTATCACAAGTCATCATGTTGGCATTTATCTCTGTCAACAAGGTTGCAACTTTAAAATCTGCTGTTCAGAACTCCAGCGCTTGGGCTGCTACTGAGGGTAGGTTGTTACTCCCTAAGGGTTTAGCAGTAGGTGGTGTTTGGATGCAGTACCAAAGTGTTTCACAGTTATTTGTGGCAGCAGAGGAAGTGCAAGGAAACCTGAAATTTTATATTCTATCAAGCTACTCATAGCCACAGATTTCTGACTGTTCCCTCTGAATCTTTTTAGCTTCTGCCCCATTGCCACCTGTGTTACCTCTGTCTGCACTTCAATTCCTCCGTCTCAGTTTCAGTCTATATTTCAAATAACTTACAACCTCAGACTAGATTCATGCCCACCTTTTCCTCCATCCTGGTCTTTGCTCCCTCTTCCCTTCCTATGACCAGGTCTCCTTTGGTTTTGCTTGGTTTTCTTTTTAAAGTTCTGTTCATACTCATGTCTTCCTCGCCTTCATCTTCTCATTGCCCCACCACAGTCCTGTGTGGTGATGGTGTGCTAGAGCCATGTCCTTTTTCTCCTGCCTTTGTCCTTTGGTTTTCCTCTATTCACAGCTACTGTTTCCTGGAGACTCCAACCTTGACTCTGAACTCCTCACTCTTTCTGAGTTTCCTCGATGCATTGTCTAGACCACAGAGAAAAGGACAAAGATGTGGATATAACTATCTTGTTTAATTGTAAGAGCTTTAGGTGAAGCAAACAGCTAATGCTGGTGGGGATGAGCTGAACCTCCTGAGGGGTAGAATAGGTTTAATTAGCGGTACTTATATAAACAGTGGCTTTGGAGAAGAAGCAAAAGCTAAAAATGTATTTCTGAAGCATGGTATCTGTTGACATGCTGATCAGTGAGAAGGAGTGAGATTGATTGTCCTTGCTCTCTAACTCCTTTGTGACTTTGTCACTTTGCGACAGTGAGCCAGCAACACTCCAGACCACAGACCACCATTTTATTGTGTGAAAAAAGCATTGAAACTGCAACTAGAAGAATAAGCTGTATAGTAAAATATATTATGATTTTAAGTTCTTGTTTCAGCCAAATGCAGTTCAGTTTGATTATGTATGTGTCACACCCTCTTTCAAATACTTTGTTGTAGCCTTGCAATTAAAATTTTAATTGCTTCTGCCAAGGCTATGCAACTTAGCTTGCAAATGTAATGGGATAGGTGTATTAATTCTTTAACGTATTTCTTTTTTTAAAAACTCCCAAAAAGCTAGTGAATTCTTCTTGTCTATGTGCAGGTTTTTTGTTTATTTTTTAATCTGAGGAACATATCAGATGGGTAACTAGTGTTGTCTGTAAAGCTTGTAATGAAGTGGTCAGAATCCATATAGGATAACAGCGGAGACCCTGAATAAGCTATACTTAGTCACCACTTCCTCTATGCCTTGTTTAGTCACAGAATGGAATAGGTCAGTTGGAAGGGACCTCCAGCTGCGTTCTAGTCCAACTGCCTGACCACTTCAGGGCTGAGCAAATGTTAAAGCTCATTATTGAGGGCATTGTCCAAATGCCTCTCAAACATTGACAGGCTTGTGGCATCAACCAAATCTCTGGGAAACTTGTTCTGGTGTTTGACCACCCTCTTGGTAAAGAAATGCTTCCTAACGTCCAGCCTAAACCTTTCCTGGCATAACTTTGAACCACTCCCATTTGTCCTATCCTTGGATACCAGAGAAAAAGATTGGCACCTCCTTCTTCGTGTCCCCTCCGCAGGAAACTGTAGAGACCAATGAAGTTGCCCCTCGAAACTAGACAAGCTCAAAGTCCTTAGTGGAAGTTCCCCATTTGGCATACACCTTTAGAAGTAGTGAAATACGCAGAGTCTACACACAAAATTACTCCTCTCAGTGTTTTATTCTGGGTGGATTTGCGTAGCGTCTTGCAGGTAGAGCTGTGTTGGTGCCACTTGTGCTCCAAGCTCCAGGAGCAGCAGTCAGCTGGAGTGTAGGACTGGCTGGGCTCTCAGCCATGCCTGGGGTGGCCACACAGCTGTAGGATCAGAGATCTCCTTTTTAGTCCATCCCATGGAGGTTTTGTGTCAAGTTATTAATGTGTGTTAGAATTTGGCTGAACTGTATTAAGTGATGTAAATGTGTCATACATTGCATATTCTTCTTTCTGCCCCTGAAGGACTATGAGTTTTGCTGTAGGATTTGAGGACTGGAGATTTTATTTTGTTTTGTTTTCATTGTGTGCAGTCTCTAAGTGATGTTTTAGATGGAAATTGAAGGTGTTTAGCATTTGGAGAAGTAGCTGGCAAAATTGTAACAGTAATCCTACAAGCAGGGTTCTGTGTTTATGGTAAAGTTTCATTGCACTTGGGAATGCTGTTTTACGTTCTCAGATTTACTGTGATTTTTAGGTGGGTTGAAGTAGGCACAGAGAATGTAGAATAGAAGAGTTTTGACTTGAATCAATGTTGTGTGGTGAAGCTCATTTAGAGATGGAAACATATCTGTGCACTCTTGGTATTTTGAGTTAGTCACAAGAAAATACTTCATTTTGTATTAATTTGTATTATTTTGAAGCTGACTATTTTATGCTTAGGTATATTGTGGTGTTGACATCTCTGGGGAGCTGATGAAGGTTTTTGTATTTGAGACTAAGTTGTTAATGCAAGGATGTTACAAGGACATCTATAACCATGGTAATGTTAGTTACAGAGACTGGTGTTGCTGGTGATGTTGTTAATCTGTGACAAAACTGATCCATATAAATTCAAGTTGAATGTTATGACTGTGAACTGTTGAAAGGATTTTCTTTGCCCTGGAGTTGACCCATCATTGTTTATTTGGTTTGGGTTTTTTTTTGTCTGCCAGCTGTATTGTACAACCATTGGGTTGTCTGATATGTAATGAAAGATGACTTATGCTTTGTGTATGGGTAATGTTTTTAGCATCTCTCCACCTCTTCACTAGTTGCATATTGACTAGGACCAGGTAAGAAATTATAGTTGAGGGATTCCCTAGAGGAAAGCTACAGTGGCAGACTTTTCTATTGCTTGCAAATTATAAAAGGTTGTTAAAATTCATTATGTGTATGTTAGTGCTTTTTGGAGAATTAAAACAAAACAACATTTCTTTTCCTCTTGGACTTTACAGTGACCTGGCAATTCTAAATGCAAGATACAGGGATATTTGAGTTAGCATTTCACCATACTTTTACAGGCTTATGTAGTTTTGGCAGGTTGCACCTGACTGGATGCCAGGTGCCCACCAAAGCTGCTCTCACTGCCCTTCTCAGTTGGACAGGGGAAAGAAAACAGAATGAAAAGCTCACAGGTCATAAGGGCAGGGAGAGATCTCTCAGTAGTTATTGTCATGGGCAAAACCAACTCTAATTGGGGGAACTGAATTTACTACCAATCAAATCAGAATAGGATTATGAGAAATAAACCAAAATCTTAATAACACCTTTTCCCCGTCCCTCTCTTCTTCCTGGCTGAACTTCACTCCTAATTCTCTACCTCCTCCCCACCAGCAGCGCAGGGAACATGGAATGTGGTCTGTGGACAGTTCATCACACAATGTTTTTTCTGCTCCTTCCTCTGCAGGGAGTACTCCTCACATTCTTCCCTTGCTCCAGCATGAAGTCCCTCCCACAGGTGGCGTTCCGCCATGAGCTTCTCCAACAAAAGTCCTTTCCATGGGCTGCTGTTCTTTGTGAACTGCTGTAGTATGGGTCCCTCCCATGGGATGCAGTCTTTCAGGAACAGGCTGCTCCTGAGTGAGTCCCCGTGCGGTCACAAGTCCTGCCAGCAAACCTGCTCCAGTGTGGGCTGCTCTCTCCCTGGGGCCACAGGTTCTGCCAGAAGACTGTGAACTTCGCATGAGGTCGCAGCTGCCTTCGGGCACTCACCTGCTCCAGCATGGGGTCCTCCAGGGGCTGCAGGTGGATCTCTGTCCCACTGTGGACCTCCATGGGCTGCAGTGGGACCGTGTGACTCACCGTGGGTAATGGGGATATCTCTGCTCCAACACCTAGAGCACCTCCTCACACACCTTCTGATCTGACCTTGGGGTCTGCATGTTGTTCCTCTCACACATTTTCCCTCCTCTTTCCAGCTGCAGTTACTGTTGTGCAGCAACACTTTGACCCCCTTCTTAACTGTCATCCTAGAGGCACTACCACTTTTACTGTTGGGCTTGACCTTGGCTAGTGAGAGGTCCATCTTGGAGCTGCTGGTGTTTGCTGTCAGCCATGGGGGAAGCCTCTGGTAGCTCCTTACAGAAACCACTCTGTAGCCCCACCCCTCCAAACCTTGCCACACAAATCCAGTGTATTTGTTTCTTGGTATGGTGTCAGATCTGGGATTAAGCTAAATGATTGAAGAATTTTAAGGATTAGAGCAAAATTATTTAAGTAAAAAAAAAAGGATTGCACGAAGTGCTCAGTGACAAACATAAGGAGATCAGAGGCCGAGTGTGTGACACTAATTCAAAGCGTTACAATGTCTTAAGTCTGTTATTTTGGATATTTTAAGAGATTGTCTGTTTTGGAAGATATTTGTCATTTGAGTTTCTGTTTTAGGACAATATCAGGAAAAATTATGATTTAGCCTTTTATTTTTTTATGACAAGTAAGAGCTATTGGGAGTATCATCTATCAAATATGTTTCTTAGGTATCTGAAAATATTGAAGGAATGAGAACCTTTTATCACTGCTGACTGTTCAATATGTGTTGGAGAAATGGAGTCAAAGCTCATCCAGCCTATTAACAGAAACAAATATAAATTAATGGTCAGACAGAATTTCATGGTGGGCTTCACTGCGGCCATGAATAAAATCTCCTGTTTTGCTTTGGGAGAATCTCTTCTTTAAGGTTTTGCAAAAAGCTAAAGAATGAAGTGTTGAAGCATGAATTCTTCAAAAGCAATACCAGGCGTATCTGAAAATACATTCCTTGAGACTGGAAAAATTGAAAGGTTAAATGTTTCTAAGTCTTCAAATGCAAAATTTCAGAATGATCAAATGTCCATGTTTGTAGCTGTTGAACACATAAGGATGCCAGATTCATGAGGCTGCAACATCTGCTATTCATATAAGCTCTGTGTATAGATTCTGTAGGATGATTAACTGATTTTTAGAAAAAAAAATTGGTATATGATAGGTCAATATTCACATAAAAAATATGTTCAGCTGCTCTGTACAAATGTGTAGTGAGGAGGAAAAATCCCCACATAAACCCTGTCTCTAAAACTAGTTCTTGTGAAAGCCAGAACAAATGACATTGAATATAAATTTTAAGCAAACCTTATATTTCAAAGTCATCTGACTTTTGTTGTACACTGCTTTGGCTACCCATAGGGTAGTGGTGCCTTTTTTAATTTTTTTTTTTTTTTTTAATTTTACGTACTCTGGGTGAAACAGCTTTTCATGCATACCTGTGAAAGTCCAACATATTTCATTGTTTGGAATGCAGCCCATGGGATAATTCAAAATAGCAATGCTGTTTGGAAAGATAGAGAGCTGATGTTTAGTCCTTGGTCCCAAATGTGGGATCTTCCTGCAAGTCTTTGCAGAGTTTTGTATTTAGAGCATTCGTGTAGGAGAAAAAAGGATAGGATTGTTTGTATGTGGTGTTTACGATGGCTTCATCTTTGCCACTGTCACTGCATTAATAAAGTGTAAAAAAGCTCAGGGAATGCCCAAACCAGTAGCTGATCCTCGAGACTGACTATAGAAGACCACCTTGAATAGCATGATGTAATTGTTGAAATAACACAATTAAAAGTGAATGCTTTTGGACATATATACTTTCTGAATCCTTTCAGACTACTCAGGATTGTTTGAAGAGGTACCAAGAATAAAATTCAGCCACTGAAATTGTGTAACATACACAGTACTCATAAAGACCTACACCCTTACTGGAAAATTTCTAGAGATCTACAAATAAAAAGAAGTTTGAAAAAGATTTAGTAGATGAAATCTAGGGATCTAGATTTCAAACAGAGGATTCCTTGTGCTTAATACAATTTTAATATAGTAAGAGAAAGAGCTGACTTACAGACTGGGAGGTCCACGGGCTTTTCCACTGCCTCCTATTTTCGGATGTATAGTAACGGATTCTTGGCAGGTACCAATGTGCTGATGCAGGGACTAACACCATCTTTGTTCTAAAAGTAAAAGGTATATAAAAATAAAATACCAAGTATTAAATGTTTTATTGGAATATACAGTAATTATTTTGCTGCTGGTTCTGAGTTAAGTTCAGGTTGGTGACTCCAGAGTGAACTACATTATATATCAGTGTTTCAAAAGGCTGAGAAATATCCAAAATATAGAAATGGCCAGTTTGCTATATTAACTTTTATGGGATGGGGCATGTATTTGCCAGGTCTAAGATAGACCTGAAAGAGGATTAATCCTTAAACTTCCATACCCAACAGTGGTATCGTTAAAGTGTGTGACAGAACACAGGCAGAGCATCAAAGACTGCATAGTCGTGTAGTGAACTGCTTCTGTTGTGATTGAATAGCTGATACTAACCAGTGCTATGAGGAAAATGGCCAAAAATGGTTAAAATTGTTGCTTTAATGGTTTTGGTTTTATACTCTAACTAAAAAATTATAACCTGATTTAATAAGGTTAGTTTATACGATCGTTTTGACTCTAATGATTACATAAGAATAACTCCCATGAGAGAATATTTGGATGCAGGGGAAATATATACTGCTTGTGGTGTAGCCAATTATAGTCTTTATTAGAAATTAATGACTGTGCTGAATTTTGGACAGCGAGTGATATTTCAGTTCAGTTCTTAACTTTTAATGAGAGGTAAGGTCTAATAAATTGGGCCCACAGCTGAGGTCATTAGGATGAATTCTGACTTCTTCCACATACAGTTATGAACAGTCACTCTTTTCCCCAAAGTTCACCAATGATGCTGTGTTTTGTACGCATTTACATGCACATGGATTTCCCTTCCCCATGTAGGCAGAAAATATACTTTTGAATTATACTTTTTCAAATAGAGACTCAAAGTGTACTGCTGTGTAATATTTCAGATTTATCTCTTTCCCTGTGCAAATTATGGTTAATGTTAGTTTTTAATTATGAACATTTATTGTTTTTACTTCTCATTTCTGTCATCCTTGTAGAGAAGAAGTTTAGCCTGAGAGATGGAAGGGAAAGAAGTTGATGATTTTATTCAGAGGAGAAACACATAAAAAGCTGGTTAAGGAAATAGAGTAAAGATTTTTTTAAAAAATAATTTTGAAGCAGAATTAAATGCTGACCTTGTTCAATGCATTAGATTTAAATGCCAAATCACTAATGTTATGCATGTAATGCTTCTGGTTTTAGCAAAGCTCATATCAGAAACAGTGGTAAGAGTATAGGTTGACCGTGAGGGAAAAATTATGAACTCGTACATTCGGGAAAAGTTTGTTCAAATGTCAGTCATTATCCCCCCTTGCTTTGCTTGTTTGTTTTAAAGTACATTCTTAACTCCATGGGAATTATTTTCTGAACAGCAAGATTGAAAGTTGGCTTGGGAGACAATTTTCCTTAGTTGCCTGTTAATTTTGTTTTGACTAACTGGGCCTCATGTGGTGCTGAGGAGTCCAAAAGTATCTAATGCTGCAGTTCCCATTTTGAGGATGTTGCCTTCGTCCTCGCCTCACCTCCTTCCAGGCTGGTCGTGGGAGGTTCTTTCCTGGCTTGGGGTTGTTGGAGGAATTGTATTGTGTAGCTGGTCACTATCGAACTCTTTCCTTACTGTGGTTGTCCATTAAACCAACACCTTTTGTGAGTTTTTGCTTTGTCATCCTGCCACAAATAAGGATAACATTTGTGTAAGTTTATAGAGCATATAGAAGTGGAAGAAAGCTGAGGTGTATCATAGGTCGCCTCCTTCTTTTCTTAAACATAGTGCATATTAACATGAATTATGAAGGAGAAAGGGCGGCTAGGGTCAGTATAGTGGGGCTTGAGAGGTCTGAAAAGCTGGAGAGATGCAGTGGAAAAGAAGGACAATAGAAAGTGAGCAGGCGTAGCTGGAAGAAAATGGAATTATGTAGGTTGGAGAAGAGACAGTCTAACATTAGAGGTAGAAATATGGGTTAAAAAATAAAAATAATGACTATCAGGAAATTATATGAAGGTTATGATATAATACATCAGATAGGAAGGAGGAAATGGTAGAAGGGAGAATGAGGCTGAAATTTAGTATTTTCAGGTTAGTGAACTTGATGCATTTAAGATTTTACTGTTTCTCTGAGTTCTTTGTCAAAGATTTTGGAGCAAGAGCAGCTCATTATTTATAGTACTTTGAAACACTGTCATTGTTACAAGCTTTGGGCTCTGGTTTTGTGTGTTTTGAAATACAATCTCTTGTTTCGGACAGAAATGAACATAAAAATAAGCAGACTCAAAAGAATATCAGTGTGATTTGTTAAGAGATTTAACTGTTGGGGTTTATTTTTTCAAGTATTAGCAGTGATGCCAAAATAAAGCTAATTTCAATGGAAATTAGTAGCTTTAAGATTCTGATTATCTTCCTCTGCTTTTTTGAAGGTAAAACAATTTTGGTGGATAGTGGGCCAGGGTAGGACTCGTCTCACCATCCTGCCGTTCTCATTTTCTGTGTGTGTGGTTTATCCTGCTTCTTCACTTAGGTAGAGAGGGATGTCCTTGGACACTTGAAGAGTAACTTCTTTTGTTATCTTCGGCTAAATCGAGACTTGGACTAAGGAATTTTCTCCTCTGTGACAATTATCAAACAGAATTTCTGAGTTATCACACGTTAATTGCTTTGAACTCAAGTATATTGAAATATTAATACAGATATTGTTATTTAGTATACTAATTATGCTTTGCATGTGTGATCAGGAAAAAAAAAATTTAAGTCTAATCCCAGGAAGCAGCTGTTTCAAAACATAAAGGTTTCGCAACTTCTCCCAAAAATCCAGTTACATATCATTGTTTTCAATGAGTAGTACTCACAATTGTGGTTTTGCTAATTGAGACTGGTTTTGATCATCAGGATTAATTATTACTGTAATGCTGAGCTGATTACTTGTGATTTTTGGTAATGAGTGGATTAAGTTCCTCTGCGTTTCACCATGGACAAAAGGGTATAATTTTTCAGTGAAAGATTAGGTAATTACATGCTCTGCCTTTGAAACTTCAGTCCACTATACTTGAAAATATTTTTCAGACTGGCAAATATTAAAACCTGGCATAATAGCTTCAGCAGTGAGAGCAATTAAAGGGTGAAAATTGGAGGTATGAATCATTTCCAGCTATTTGAGGAAAATGTTCTTTATTATTGAAAATATTACTGTGATATAATTGCATAGAATGTTAAATGATGGATATTTTCTTGAAAATATAAGTGTCCTGACTTCAGGGTGGTGTGTCAGAGCTTTCAGTCTGCCAAAACATGACATTTTATAGTGAGCAGGTGTTTGTTGCCCCTTTTTAGCTTTTCATTCTGACCCTGCCTTTCCTTTTGATAGAGGGTGATGAGAGCTGTAGGAAAGTGGATGTGCTGCATCTACTCAAATTTATATCTATGCCATTTCTGTAGGTATTGTCCAGCATTTGAAAAACAACAAAACACAAACAAGATACAATTAAATGTAATCCAGATTCCTTTCAGTCTTTGCTTTTCCACTCTTAATAGATTGCTTGACATTTCCCTCTGGATATTCCCTTTTTTGTTTGACTTTTAAATGGTTTTGAATGTGGATGTAATCTCACTGATTCTAAGTTGATTATTTCATTTCTGTAGTACAAGATGCAACTGACTGGTGTTTCTCACCTCTTCGCATCTCAGCTGGGTAGGAAGTGTGAAATGGTTTTCAAGTAAAGGTTGCTGACGGTTCTGTGAATCTCTTAAATGTTGTATTGGTTTATGGTTGAAAATAAGAGAAGTGGTCTTGGGTTTACTCCCAAATTTATTAGACCTCTAATATGAAATATTATTCTAATACTCTCATTAGAATTCTAATATGATCATCCAGTGAATATTTTTTTTATGGGGGGAAAAAAGTATGACCTTCAAAGTTTTTTTCCTGCTCTTAACTCTTTCCTGAAAAAGAAGGAAAACATTGTGAGAGCTGTAGAAGAACATGGTGCATACTGTTAGGACACTTTAGGTGTAGCGTGAGGCATGTTATACATGTCTTTTTTATGACTAGTTCACTTGTATTAAACATAAACAGTGATAGCAAGCTGACATTTGAAAGACAAACATGTAGTGGTGATGAAAACCATTTAATGATTAGTAGAGAAACAGATATTTATTGAAAATAAAAACCATGTCTAAAGGATCTAATGGGGACTTCTGGAAACACTACCACGTTGTGGTATTTGCAGTGCTGTATGTCCTGTACAGTAGATATTGTTCAAAATTGCTTGGGAACTGGGGCTTGCAATTGTGAGCTTGGAATGTCCTGCAGATAATTAAGTTGTGGTCAGGCCTTAGAAAAATAAAAAGTTCTCGAACTATGATTTTATAAACATGCTACAATAACATTTCTTTATATTTAACAGTTTCTTATAGAAAGCTGATACTCTCACGAGGCATTGACTAAAGGTAAAACATCAAGAAAGAAAAAAATATTAAATTAAAACTTCACTTAGGATGTTGACAGTTGGCTTGTAATATTAAACAGATGTGTGTGTTCTTGAGATATTCTTTCAGAACTTTGTTGCATACTAGTTTTCAAGTGACAGCTACAAATTTTTGATTAATTTAAAATTCTGCTTTCTTCAGTTATCTTTGTTATATGTTATATTCTTTGGGTCGACTCAGCTGGACAGTGTGATGCATACTGTAGTTTGTGTGGTGATATTCAAAGGGAAGCATTCCTTTGTGAGAGCTTAAATTGAGGCATGGCTCATTCAACCATATAGAAAAATTATTACATGTATGCAAAGATTCTTGGGCACAATATTACCTTTGCATGTCTAAGCAGACGAGTTATTGATTCTGGTTGTAGGGTATAATTTGGCCTTCTTTGACTCCAAATAAATATTGCACATGGAAGTCAATACCAAAATAAAGGAACTGAAGTTTTTAAAAGATGTGAGTTTAATGAAACATGGAGGGAATTAACTATTAAAGAAAAAGTGTATAGCACTACTAAAATGACAAAATGTTTTGCCAGTTCTGATGTCAAACTTTTTCAGAATTGTGACTATGGTGGGAGGTTGCTTGGTTGTTTTTGGAGATTTTGGGAGGGGGCTTTCTTGGGTTGGTTTTTGGATTAGTTTTTCTTTTTTTTAATAATAGAGTTGCAAAAATTTTCTGAAGTCTGAAAAATATACTTTGTGGTGAGAAATCCTTCATTTTGTTAGGGTGCATCTTCACAGGAAAAAAGGTCTCTGATTTCTTATTGGATCTTACGAAAAAGCAAGATAAGATACAGTGCTGCAAGTAGTGCACATTATTTGAGGTGTGATTCTTCTGATCCTTGATTTGGTAAATTATGCATCACTTGAAGTACTTAAGTCAAGTGCATGTATTTCAAAATACGGTACTGAACAAGTAATGCTGGAGTTAATGCGTGAGGATGGATCAGGAATTCCTTTTTACATATGGGACACTGCTTCATACCAAAGCAAGGAATTGGATACTGGTTTTTCAGATCCCAGACTACTGCTCCAGTGACCTGTGACTCTGATCAGTCTGACCTTGGATTGTGTGAATGTTCTTTCTTCGATTTTAATAATAAATGAACTTATATGAAACAACGTGCTAAAGTATTTCTAAAATAAAGTAGCCATATTAGACTTCTCAGGGTACTTATTCTACCACAGAAGTTTGTTACTGTGAAATAAGCAATCACTTTTTAATGTGTGGGGTTTTTTTTTGGGTCAGATTTCTTTCTCACAAATTTCAGAGGATGAATTATGTAGGAAGGTAGATAAGTGTTTTTTTTAATTATTGAAGGAATCATTAACAGTTGTGAGGTGTTCTCAGATTAAATAGCGCGGCATTGCTGTGGTCTGCATAGTGACTCAGTTTCATGTATGTGAATTGGATATCTGCTCTCTGTTTTTTGAATGTGTGATGACACAATGGTACGCCATAATATGACTGAGACTAGCTTATTGTAAGAATACTTTGTTTTTCTTGATTATGTTGTTTCCAGTTCCCAAGATTTTAGCTCATTGTGGAATTCATTAAAGTGTAGATGGGAAATACTTGTAAGAGCTCAGATACTGGTTTTTACAGTTCTGAATATGATGTAAAGGACTGTTCAGCAAATACAAGAAAATACTTATTAGAGATAGTGAAAATGTGAAGGGGAAGAAAAAAGGAAAAGATATCAGAGTGAATTAATTGTTCTAAAATGTGACCTAGTGTAACTTCTTACATTGTATTTCTTTTCTAACATGTTACAGCATACAGAATTCATGGTGCTGTGTCCTGGCTGTTTAGCTACTTTACCGTTTCTTCACAATTTATTGTCTAAAAATTAACAGTAGTTTCAGGCATAGTTTGTGAGTTCACACAAAACACTTGAAATACTTATTATAATTCTATTTTGTCAGGAAAATCAGACCATGCATTTTTGGAGGAAACTTTTTTTTTGCTTACAATGTAGGAGAAGAAGCCTTTTTTATAAAGCTCTCAAAG
>VWZG01006760.1:977585-1031390 GCA_013396735.1 Grallaria varia | reverse complement strand
AAAGTTCAAGACTTTATTGAATTAAGCATATGCACCCCATGGAAATTCTAATATGAGTATTATTTCAGTTTTAAAGAAATACATTTAAAAGTATCCATTAGAGATGTGGGAAGGAAGGTAATGCAAGTACTACATGGATTTTGTCTTTTGAGTAAAATTGCGTGCTTGTTTCATTTGTTTATACATGGGTGTTACCATAAAAGTTGTTACTTTTATGGTTAAAATAGAGCTTCTATTACAAAAAACCACTGTCTGTTTGCTGGCATTTTATTGCACCATTTTGAACAAACTGATTTGTATCAATCGGTTCTTAAAATGCAGCAGAAGAAGTTTCTTGTTTAAGTGAGACTTGTAAGTTGTGGTAGAAATTCTGTGCAGCCTGATGATGATGGGCATGATCTGTGTGAGCAGGCATACAAATAATCTGTTATTTTATTGCATCTTTCTGCTGGAGCTTTGTGGTGGTGGGGTCTACCTTCACGTTTTGTCCCTTATTTGGAGGACTGTGAAATAATATGAATAAAGTGTTAATCATGGAAACTACATGAGAACTTGCTTTTTCATTAGCCCACTTGGAGGCAGAAGGAGATTATATTAACACAATTCCAGTTATCCTTATTACTGGTGCTTAAATACTGACTCTCTGTCAGAACAGCTCTATAGGTGTTTGATCCTACAAAGATAACTTTTTTGACTGAGACTGTTGTTGGTGAGATAGTTGTTGATTCAACACAAATGTAATGTTGTAACAAAACAATGCTTTCGTATTGGAATTTTATAAGCAAGGAGATTGTTGTAATACAAATAAACTGAAACTCTTGAATAATAAGTTGTTTGGAATTAAGTTTCCTACAATTTTAAGACTATGAACTGAACTATTATATTGCCTTCTGATTGCATGGTGTGTTTTCTGCTTTAAATTGCTATTACAGTAGCTCTGAGAGTTTCTAACTGAGACCAGAGCTAGATATGCTTTGCGGAGCATTTGAACTGTTAACTAAGGAGGATGAGATCCTGGTTGTACTGAAACAGACTGTAGAGTTATGGTTGATTTAATTGAAGGAAATACTTTGCAAAAATTCTTAGAATGAAAGTTTAATGCTCACTCATTGTTCTTTATTTTATCTTGAGTGAGAGTGAGGATGAAGGCTCAAGTAAGAAATTACGGAAAAAAGTTTTCTCAAGTGCTCTTTGGGATTAAGAGACATTTCTCTTTTTTTGTTTGTTTATTTGTTTTGTTTTGCAAGAAGTGAACTGATTTAGTTGAGTCTATTCAAACATTGTTCATTTGAGTCCTAAGAGAACATTCTCCAAATAGAAAGGAATTATGTGTAAGGACATTTCTAGTTTGTGTTACTTGTTTGTATTTCCAAAGATATTCTGTACCCTGAACTGTAATCATTCTACAAATATTTATGCATAACAGTTGTTGAGTAAAACTTGTAATTTTCTAAAAAAGTGTTGTTTTGAAAATCTGTTTGAGTTGTAGCAATTAACCTACATGCACATTTATAATTCTAGAAAATGGACAGCGTATTACATTCAAAGACTGGATCTGATAGACCCAAATTGCTTAAAACATCAGTTATTGAAGATATCCCCCTGGGACTTTGAGAAACCATTTAACAGATGAAAGTACATTTTGAAAAGTTTGACCTTACAGGCAATCATAAAATGAATCAAAACAGTTCTTTCCTCCCCTGAAATGTACAGAGCCCATCTGTATCTAATCCAGTAATTATAGACTGAGTTCAATTACCTTTTCAAACTTAGAGCAGACTGGAGACTAGGCAGTGAACAAATACAGGGTTTTGTCTAGACCTCAATTGACCACAGTCTAAAACTTGAATTTATATCTAATTTTATTTTTACCATCATTTGATAGTTTTTAAAGGATTTATTTTGCTACCTAGTTGCTAGATCATGAAGGTTTTTACTTGTTGACTTAGTGTTTATGGCTACATTTTTATCCCAGTGAAGTTAATAAAATTGCTCCAAGTCTTAATGGCTTTCTGCATAAATAACTTTGCATTTTAAAAAGTGGATTAAACAGTTATTTTGTATATTTAAAATTGCTACAATGAAATTATGAAAGGATCTGACTGAAATTATGTGATTTGATGTCTGTGCTTGTATCTATATACTTAATGTTTGGTTTAAAACACCCACCTTTGAATTTTTTACTCTTTTAGAAAAATGAACCCCAGACTCTCTGACTGCAATATTACTAGCAGTTGACACAGATTAGAAACTGCTGAAAATAGCTTTTCAACTATTTTATTAATTCATTTCAGTTAGAGCAAACAAACTGTCCATTCAGCCTTATGGACAGTATTCCGTAATACATCTACAGCTACAGGTTGTAGCAGTTAGTGTAGATTTTCCCTCTGACCGCCAACTTGAAGTCCAGGCATCTTTTAATATTATTCAACAAGTGAAACAAACAACATAATATACATGTTGCTGAGAAATACCTTGTGCTGTGTTCCCTGACATAACAGTGCCAACATGATGTTCATATTCCTTATGCAACAGTTATGTGCTGCCTTCTCTTGACAAGTGTTCTTTGCAACAAAGACGTGAGTAGTTTGCAGAAACCGGCCCTAGTGCACAAGACTTTGGTCTTGGATAGCAGCAAAGGAGCAATGATTACGGACAGAAAAAATGCTTTGTTTGTAACTTTTTAATTGTGTGGTGTGCTTTTGATGGAATGGCATCTGTTGGCAAGTGAAGGCTATGATAATTGCTGCATTTAGTTTAACTTACTTATTCTTAATAGTAATCAGTATTTTGTAGAAGTTGCTGTAATTAGTTAAGAATGTGGTTCATGATGACTTCCAAGTCAACACATATTTGATGAATAAGGCACACTGTTCCAATGAGTAGTAAATTTGACATGACAAGCACGAGTCTTTTGATGTTTAATTGGTTTTCCTTGTAACACTTGAGGAAAAAAAGGATCTAATGACTGTTGCGTTGACTGTAAAGCTGAGGCCCAAGAGATTGCATGGAATGTATTTTGTCTCTATATTTTGTAAACATGGGAAAAATTCTCTACTGTTTGTCTTCTGGGGTTTTTTTGCTTTTGGTTGATTTGGTTTGGTTTTTAGTGTGGTGTAATTTTCTGAATGAATGATGCTGTTTTGAAGAGGTAACATGGAAATAAATTATTTTCATAATCATATTTTTAAAGCATAATTCGTAGTAGTATATGATCAGGAAATGTAGTAGGTTTTGATATGTAATGTCAGTATTTTTTTCTCTCAGAAAGGCAGGACTGTCATGCACTGAGAAGTCAGGAAATCCAATTTTCAATTGCAGTCCTTCAGCAAAATCCTATTTGCAAAAGCACTCAGAACATTTTTTTCTCCCTGTCTTGTCTCTGCATTGGGAGCCAAGAAGACCTTTCCGCTGTTGCTAATGGTGAATGTCATAATCTGTTGTACAATTTTATTTGGTTTAGTAGATTTATCATAGAAGATGCTGTCTATAAATACAGAGTGCTTCCAGTAAGTCCCCTAGCACTCTTTTTTTCTCCTCCTTACCATAATGGCCATAAGAAATAAAATTCACCTAGACGTTCTAGTAAAGTTTGTGCTGCATTTCAGTGTACCACCAGACTTTGTAATTGAAAGCAGGGACGGTTGATATAAGTTTCTGAATTTTTAATAAAATTGTGTTACAGCTTCATAGGAAAAGACTTCTACATCCAGGATGCTGAATCTCTTTCTTGGGCTAAGTTTCATTTTATAGGGCTTCAGTGTTGTACAGAACTTCAGAAATGAAATTTAGACTAACAGCTAAAGTGAATGTGGTCTGAGAGTAAACTAAGGCAGTACCTGTAGTCTTCAGATTACCTGAAATGAGAAGTCTAGATTTTGCATTGTATTTATTCTGATCTAGGTAATTTTAATTCTGAGCTGTAGTGACATCCTGACCCCAAATTCAAAGGCTATTACAGTAACAGTTAAAATTAATGCCTACTGCAATGGACAAAAATTGTTTTGTAGGAAAAATTACTCCTTCATAGTCTCTCTCAAGATTTTTCATGACCACATCAACTGTTTGTCCCAAGTGAAGGTTGATTGGTTTGATTCCACCTCTTCTTATTAGAAAAAGGACTTTGTTTTGTGACTGTTACAAGAACCGAATTTCAGTTCGTTGCATCCAGCTGACGCCACCTAACAGATTTTCTGCTGTGTGCTTTGCATATGCTTTATATTTGTAGTGTAAGAGAAAAATGGTATTATTTTAAAAAAACACAACAAACCCTGTGTTTTCAGTTTAATGGAAAGGGAAATTTTAAAAGTGAAAGTATTTGTTCTTTGTGCTTCAGTAAGTATTTGTGTGTTGGCTGTTTTCAAACCAGATGACTTCAGTCAGTTCATATAATTGTGTGTGTCTACTGCCTCAGAGCACACGCTCCAGGCAAGGCATAGAGCATGTATCTTTTAACTGCCTGAAGTAAATGCATTTAATTTTCCGTATAGGATCATTTTTAAATGTAAAGGGAATATTAACTATATTGTAATCCTGGAATTGACTTTGGACTAAAATTGTGGCTCTTCAGGAGGCACCCCATTTTCTTCTGGTCTCACTTATGTAAAAGAAGTAGTTTTCTTTTGCCTTCTCATTTGTTCCTTCCAACTCTTTTTGACAATGGGTGCTTTTATTTCTGGCTCTCTGTATCCAATTTTGTCATAGTTCTCTGTTGAAATCTCTCAAAATTTTAGTGTCACTGATTTCTTATTATTGGTATTTTCTTCGTTTGCTCTCCATTTGATTCCTTTGTTAAGGTATTTATTTCCTGATTTTTCCACTGATTTTCTATTTGTTACAGAATTAGGAAATGCTTGTTTATTTAAATGGTAAGAAACCATTAACTACATGTAGGATAATTTAGTTGCCTACACATATCTAGTCAGTTGTCTTTCTTTCTGCGTCAGAAGGGAGTCTTATTTTTCTTGTTGCTATCTAATTTGTCATAACAAAAAAAATTAAAAGTATAGTCTGTGTGAAGCCTAATCTGTAATAAGTAATTTTTCCTTTGTCTCTTTTTTTTTTTTCTTTTTCCCCTGTCTTGTTCAGCTCTTGCTTTTTGGACTTTTTCCTTTTCTTTACTTCATTCATATCATTAATTAGTATTAATAATTGCTACTAATAAAGCAATAAAAAGATGTATGCAATCATAAAAACTGCTTTTCTCTTCTAAAGTACAAATTCCTCAAATCAGTTTAAATGAAAGAAGAATCATCTTGAGTTGCTTAAGCTTCATAAAAAGTCACTGTTCAGCTAATTTGGTACAGTGCAACTAGATAGAACTAAACAAAGTTACATGAGTAAAACTTTATATTTAGCCAACGGATTTTATTTTTCTTCCCTTTGTTTTTCTATCCTTAGTCATTTTTATCTCTTCCATGTTTATTGATGCTGTAGTCAGACAGACACTTGAGTCGCTTACTGGAAAAACAACATTTGAGTTGTTATGAAGGGGAGTGAAGAACATTCAGGACAAAAAAAGAAAAAATATCTTCCAACTGCTTTAGATATCCTGGCTTTAAGTATTTGCACTGCTGCTATACAGTGTGTTCAGCAATGTGCTTTTTTATTGGTATGACATTGGAGCTGCAGGCATTTGAAATTGTGTGTTTCTGGGGAGAAAAAATTGTAGTTTTGGGATGCTCTAGTTATAATGTTGGTGTGCCAAGGAGTAAAACAAGTTATTAAAACATGAGGACCGGTTATCCCTTTCTTTGCTAGCATATATATATATAGCATACAGTGTTTTGTTTGGGCTGTTTTAGACACTTTCAAGGAGAATATTTTACGTCCTAAGAGATTGAATAATTAGTTTGGAGTTTTTTCTTCTCCCATTAAGTGTGTTTTGGTTTTTTGGGTTTTTTTGTTGTTGTTGTTTTTGTTTGTTTCTTTTGTTTTATTCCTCTAAGTAAGAGTCCCATTCTTCCAAGTACATGATAGCTCTTGTGTATTTGAGACGTCTCTTACTTGCACTGAAGTTATGATTATTGCTTTAGCGTGAGTGTAGCTTACAATGTCTTGTGGGTTTTTTTATTCTTTACCTCAGGCCATGCCCTTCTGCTTCTGGTTATTTTCTTTCTTCCATCCTTAATTTTTCCCTTCCTTCACTTTTCAGTGTTTCTCTTATTTTTTCTGCCCCTGTGCCACAGTGAGCTTTACCAATTCTTGTTCCGTCTACTCATACAGTCAAATATCTGCTTAATATTTACTGCATAATATTGACCGGTCTCTGTATGGTGAAGTATTTTCCCAGTATTAAGTTTTTGTCTTTTAACTGTGATTCATAGTCTTAACATTTTCATCTTAAAGTTACTGGTGAGATAGTTCCTCAGCAAGGAGGTACCTTCTGTTTACCTTTCTCTCTTCCTAAGTTCATGCAATGCATGAGCAGAATATTGAAATACTGATGAAATATATTCCAGTAATACTGATTTATCTGTAACACAGAGCAGAACTGTGGAGCAGCAGTATGACATCTGTTAAATTAGGTGTTTGTAACCCAAACAGAAACTGGAAAAGGTAGTATTACTTCTGTCCTTGACATAAGAGACTGTTCACATAATTCATGTAAGAGCTGTGAAACACTGTATGGCAAATTGCAGTAGCATTTTACTCTAACCTTGAGTGAAAATTGCGTACAAACTAGTATGCGCCTTAAAAGAGATAATCCAGTTTCTCCATCTGCTTGTCTGCTGAAACACAAGTGTTTTTCATCCAGTTGTTCCTTTGTTTCCCCACACAATACGGTAGAATTTAGCTACTGCAGTAGGCAATCTAGTTGTTATGGCAAAGGACATAGGGGTAACGTTGATTTCTTCATTGTGGATGGGTAGATGAGATACAGTGAAACTGCTTGATGGACACTGAATCTTAACACAAAGCTTCTTAGTAAATACTGCAGCTTAATCTATAAACTTGTCAACAGTTGGTAGGTGTTGACTTGTTGACACAGTGGTGTTTTAGTTACTTGATGGTTCCTTCTTGCCCTGCATGCTACAGCAATGCCCATACGTGGATTAGCAGTGAGTTGTGAAAAGCAAGGTCTCTGAAAATGGTAACGTCTTTGAAATGTTCATGTGCCACAGGGTCTGAAAAACTGTGATGTTGCCTACAAAATATATCTTAAAAAATGGGACAAAGGGAAGTAGTTCCTGTTTTATTCTTTCTAGCAGAGTGTTTCAAGTAAAATATGAACTCAAATTTTGCAAAATAGTGTCATAATAGATTTTGTCTTCTGAAGCTCTTCTGATTCACCAGAGTTTACAGAATAAGCACAATCTCATTCTTCACTCTGGTAGTTAATGTGATCTCTTCTCAGTGTACTTAGGTGCTGGATAGCTGACATGTGCTCTCATTGCAAAGTGTTGTGAACAGAAATCTGTCAATAAGCTTGTGTCAGTGTGTGTTTCACCATCCTGCTTCCTAAGATTGTCTCTCGGCTGGTTGGACACTTGGTAATTTCAGAACAAAGACTGCATTCCTTTTCAGAGCAGCCACGAAGATAATGCTGTGGTGCACTCTCTTCTTGGAGACCTTTGGAGTTGACTGCGGACTGAAATGTCAGACTTAATGCAGCAGTATACAGTGGTGGTATGTCTCAGTGCAGATGCTGTTTCCTTTTATTTCAGCCAACTCTTTTGTTTCCTCTTCTTGCATATCTTGGTTTCACCTTAATTTTTTTTGTTTGTTTGTTTCTCTGTTCTCTCCCTGTTTACATGTGGTGTATTTTCTGTGGATGTGTACCATCAAAAAGCTACCTACTATGTGAAATTGTGGGTTCCTATAAGTTTGAGACTTAGTAGAGAGAGATCCAATGCTTTTAGAAATGAGTAATACATTGCAGGGACAGGTAGTCTGTTAGAGGAAACAGGCAAGTTAAGTAAGAGACAGGAATGGACTGTTTTATTTTGGATTGTCATGTATGGCCTTGCAAAGTTCACTGAATTGAGTCTCCTCTTCCCTCTTTGTGTTACAAGCCAAGGTTTGTTACGTCCATGTGAGCCTTGGTTTGGCTGAGTGTCCTAGAGTGTTCCCTTTTACATACTGAGATGTGGGAAGAGGGGACCAGAACCTTGTGTCTCTTGAGGACTTCAGAGTTGGTACTCTGGTTTATGAACAGTTACTGTCTTATTAGAAACTTCCGGCTTTTAAGCACCTTAATTTTATTTCTTTCTCTTCTTTGGTAATTTATCTGTCATTGTATAATAGAATAACTGGGTTTAGAGTACAAAGTTTAGCTTCATAATTATAAACAAGACTGAACTTTATTATTTTTCTTATATGGTCTGATAATTTCCTATTGGTATGATCAAGGGAGGCTTAGAAGATGGCCTTATACACAGGTAATGTAACAGCTCCAAGTGGCACAAAATAGTTTATCATAATATGTACAGGAATTAGAGAAGTTACGTTACATTGTATTTCTTCAGCTGAAGTTTCCCACAGGAAACTAATTTAAATCTATTGTAATGTGAATTAAGTTTTGGTCTATATCTTTTGTTTTGGTGTTATATTATGAAGCATATCAGTGTTTCCTCACATGAACTTCAAATCCTTTTCCTTGCTTTTTGAAACACAGCAAATGCTGTTGCTGTTTTAACTCCTACTTAACTGACCTATAAATACTTCATTTTTTTAACCTTGAAGTTCTTTATGCGTTATGATTGTTGTTGAGGGTCAGCATACTGGATTGTTTCATGCCAACTTGTAAATACTTAGTCTATGGGAACCACTGTTTTTTTCTGAACATAATGTCTTTTTTTTTTTTTTTTAAGCTATGCTGACAAATGAAAATGTTTCTCAGTTTGTGCTTTTCTTATTCTTCTCTGCTATTCCCAAACTTTTATATGAGAAACTCGCAAAAATTTCTCTGTAGTGTTCTTTTTCACCTCGCAATGTCTTATCAGTTTCTCATGATTGCTCTTATCATTGAAAATGTTTGGTATATTTAACTGCAGCTTTTTAAATCTGCAAAGTCCCTAACCTTTTTTTTTTTTTTTTTACTGATTGACATCTATATCAAGTAAAATTAAAATACTCAGAAATCTGAATGCTTTGTTCAAATTGGTTAAATGACTATGATTAAGTTGTAAGAAGTAGCCCATCAAGTAAAATCTTAAGACTGCGTACAAAGATGTCTGTTGAATTAAAAAAACAGAAACCCAACTTTCATTTGTTGAATTAAAAAAAACAGAAACCCAACTTTCATTTGCAATAGCACTGTTCTGATTTTCATTAAATAAATTATATTTTACTCTATTTTGTTTAAACTCAAGATTAATTTCTATGGTTACAGCAGATATAAATCTCAAGATTGCCTTTAAAGGGATTGTTTATTCAAAACAGGACTGACAGTCTTTCCTTAAAAGAAGGTATTACTTAATTTTATTTTTGTAAGTTTAAATGCTTAAAAAATATTTGTAATGATACCCCAAAGGCATCATAAAAATGTAAAAATAATTGTACTCTAAAATTACCAGAATTACAGGAAGTGGGCATTTAAAAAATCTTACTGAGATTCATGGCTGAGAAAAAGTGAGAAAGGAAAAGTGCCTTACTTCACAGCTTGAAATCTTGTCAGGAGTTTCTGCTTTCAGTGATTAAAAATATACTTTTGAATTGTCAGCATTACCCAAATGCAAAAGAACAGCATTGATTTCCCCTTCAGTTACAGCTAAAGCTTCCTTCTCATGAATTCTGCAAGCACTTTCTTGGCAGAAATATCTGTGTGACTATCCTACTGGATTTTTTTCAAGTAGAAATTACCTTCCCCCTTGGTGGGGGGCATCTTTTTCATAGGCAGACCAGTTGGCAGGTACCCCTAGGCAGATCAAAACCAGCACGAACAGCATCTTGTGATGTACAAATGTTGGGATCCAGAGATTTTTTTCCAGACACTTCATACATTATCTTGGGAAGCTAACGGTAGTTAACTTGGTGGAAATATGGAAGGGTGATGTGCTCTAAAGGAAGGGATTGCTTTCTTAGACTTTGGTCATGTCAGAAAATTCTGAAGTGGGGACAAAGTAAGGTGCTTTTGTTCAGTGATGCTCTTAGTCCCACTTGTGCTCTGATAAACTTCTTGTTCTTGCTATAGAGTCGAGAACCTGTCATGGTTTGCCTTAGTTACGATTTTATGAGACGCTTTTATTTCTTAGAAAGTGACAGGGTGAAGAGAATGGAATAATATTGTCAGACTGGATTTCATACCGACTGTTAATATCCCTGTCTGGTCCTATTAAAAGGACTATTCTTTTTCTTTGCTATTATTTTTTCCTCACCTCAGTTTGCTGTTTATAAGTACCAGTGGATCCCCAGGGATGAACGAGGGATTTTTTTGCATAATTCTACTTCCTAGGTGCTCTAACAGAGTAGTGGCTTGCTCAGCAAAGGCAGCAAAGTAGACCATTTGAAGTGGAGCAGCACAGAGGAGATCTGTGTGCCTGATTGAGAAACTCTGTCTGGATTTACTGAGGATATGAATAGCCTCTATCAGTGCGTCACTCTGCATCAGCCACGTAAGGAATTATGGTTACCAGGGCCCAGTAAGTTCCTACCATTAGGGTAGAGGATCCAGGTCATGGGGTTTCCTGTTACTTGAGAAGAGGGTGCAGAAAGAGCCCTTTGTCGTAATTTTTTGCTGATACCATAAAGCACTTGGATTACAATCTTAATGTGTACAGAGGTAGCTTATTTCCAATGTATTTATTTACTGCTTTTGTGTCTGATCTATACATGCTCTTTACATAAGGATTCATAAACGTCTCATTTCTGACTGGGCATTTTCTTGGTCCAGTCCGGTGTTTTAGTGGGGGAGAAACTTCCTTGGTATAAATTCTAGAGCAACCACTAAAGTAATGTTTAATCAGCATAATGCAAATGAAGGTATTGAAACACAATAAAGGGATTTTTGTACTAAGAACATTATTGTACCAATGATGAAAGTCCAGAAAAATACTTGAACATGAAAACAGAATGGTTCTTGTCCCTCTGAATTGTGTCTGACAGAGTGGTAGGATTTTGGGACAGAGTAAGCGCTGTGACAGTGTGTGCTCTATCAGTGTAGAGGTGTTGGAGTGTAAATATGCAGAAAATGTAGAAGAGTGACAGAAGAGTGTGAGGAAGGCTCTGCTCCGGCCGCAGCACCAGCAGAGCATGGTGGTGGCACAGCTCATGCCACAGGCTCAGCTGCCCTGGTGCCCTGTGATGCCTTCTGCGTCGTCCCAACATGAAGCACATGCACATGAAGCTCCCTGAATTGCATTGCAAAAACTGGGATTCTGAGATTCACAAAGGTGGTTAGAAAGAGTAACCTTTTATTACTATGTCTCTGTTAAATGAGACTGGAAATCTCTCTATATCGCAAAACATCTTTGAGTCCAGAAAACATGGTACTAAATAAGTTCAGACTGTGAGAACAAGGGACAAGAAAAATACTGCTTACAGAAAAACACAGGCAATATTGAATGCAGTTACTGAGAGCTTGTAAATGGAGTATTTTGAACAGTAATGGTAAAGGCCAATTATTGCAAGTATGTATTTTGACCAATTTCCTTTTATCTTTCAACCAAAACATTCCCCACAATTGTTGTGGGATTTGTATTTTAGTCTATGAGGTTTCGATGATCATGTAAAAATATAAATGTTAGAGAAAGTTATGATTAGAGTTGGACAATAAACAAGAAAAAGAGAAATTGTAAGTTTTATTAAAATCAGATGGTGTGCACTTTTTTTTAAAATTGCAAGTTCTTGTTGCCATGGAGAATAAATGAAAACTGGTTACTCAAACCATTTACCATGAT
Source organism: Grallaria varia (assembly GCA_013396735.1). Classification (NCBI taxonomy): domain Eukaryota; kingdom Metazoa; phylum Chordata; class Aves; order Passeriformes; family Formicariidae; genus Grallaria; species Grallaria varia. Next base: position 1,019,550 of record VWZG01006760.1, on the reverse strand, counting down.
GTTGCATTGTAGAAAGCCTACTGTTAATTTTTTCAGGAGGTCACCTTGTGTTCCTCTTGACTCTCTACAGACGAATTTCAGAAGATTTAGTTGTGGTTCTGTGTATGATGGTATCAAACCAGTGTGTTCCCATAAGACCTAAGAAAGCAGTGACAAAATTAACTCTGACCTCTGTCTTAAATTCTGTGTGTATTTGCATTTTTCTGGTTCAGAGTTGAAATTCAGTGTTTGTAAGTAATTATCCAGTGATTATCCTATAAAACAAGATTTTTCCCCCCTCTATTTATAAATGCCTGAAGTAAAAAAACATTGAAATGGTTTTAGGAATACACAATATATTTTAGGATGATTTCACTCAGTGGCTTCAAAGTAATTTTTTGGAGTTTGCTATAGGTACCATGCACATTTTAAAACATGCAGCAGCCTCATCCCCAGTAAAACCTTCATCCAGTGATAATACCGGGTACTTCCAGTATTTTTTTGCGGTCAGTGGGGTATCTGGAGCTTTCAGGCTCTTAGATCTTTATGTTGCTTTATTCTTTTTTGAAGAGTCTTGAACAAAAAATGTTTGCAGTTGTGTCACGAAATTCCAAAAAGAATCTCTTCAGTGTACATTTGACCAAATCTTATACCAACTCTGGATTACTTTTGAGGAAAGCATAGTAAGATGAAGCTTTTAGACTGATAGTTATTTACTACTAAATTTTCCATTTTGTGTAATAAACAGTGAATAAAAAAATAAAAGTAACCAAATGCAGATCTGAAGTGCACTTTAGAGGCAAAGTATTTTGGTGTGAACTGACAGTAGCATAAATGAATGAGAATTTTTGAACCCAAGGCAGTATATATACAAAAATAGTTAAGTAAAGCTAATTAAAAATAAAAATAAAAAACCCAAAATATTTGTTTAGAGATTTTTTTTTTAATATAGTGTATAAGACAGTGCTTTTTTACTTCTTCCTTTTTGACAGTCTGATATTAAGCAAAATGAAGTGTTTTCTGCTCCAGACCAGGTGTCAGGAAATTGGCTTTGCTTCTTACTGCAGTTTAGAGGTTTCTTAATCAGTTTGTTAATAGGCATAGAATACTGCCTGTGGTATTCTTCAGACAGGTTTTAATTTCCAGTATTGCACAATGATTAATGCAAACTTCTGCAGTGATTCCTTAAAATCTTTTCATTTTACATTTGGCAAAAAACCTTGCTATTTTAAATCAGAAAAAATACTGATAGTATTAAACATTTTTTAAAAATATTTTTAAAGTTTTATATCATCTTTACCTTGAAGATTCAAAATTCCTCAGTCTTCATTTTCGTGGCTTTTTTTCCAATGAATTCAGTTTTGAATGTTTTTACCCCATATCCCACATATTTTATTAATATGGCTCCCCGTTCTCGGTGAAGTCCTTTGCTCCGAATGCAAGATTACTAATAAAATGCAAGCGAAATGTTTCCCTGCCTTTGCTGCTGCTGTAACATATATGCTGATGTAAAGCAGAAACTGAACAAAGTCACAATTTCCCTGAGATTAGGGGTAGCCAGGCTGGCTGTCTCCTCGCCTCCTGCTCCCCGCTTCCAGCTCCGGGCCACCCCCACGCCGCAGTTCAGATATTATTTGCTCTTTGGGGTCTCAGGTTACGAGAGCAATTGATCTGTGTGACCTGTTTTAGAAACTTTCACGTTTGCTGGGGAAACCTAAACCAAATGTATCCCCTCAAGAGACAAATCATCTGCGAACTGGCGGGTTGACATTTGGAAGCAGCCCGTGTGCCCCTGCCGTGTGAATTCTGGGGGCACAGCACCACCTCATGGTCTGCCGGGGAGTCACCAGCCAAAACCCTTTAAAGAACTTGGAAGTCTTCACGCTCTTAAATTCAGAGCTTCAGCTCCTGACTTAAATTTTGGGTTAATTGGGTTGGTTAAATCTCTGTTGCATGTCATTGGATCAGGGAGTTACATAATTTCGTCCGTTGAAGTTTTCAATTTCTGAAAGGTAGAATCCAAATAATAGCATTTTAAAAACAAAAGTCTTGTTTTCGTAACATCGAGCAGGAGCCTATGTTGATTCAATGTGCTCACAGTGCTTAAAATGTAACCTAGAAGGAAGTTATGTGGGACCTGGTCTTTCCTGTGTTGTATTTTTAAAAATTTCATAATTCTGTCTAATCAAAGGTAGTTTGTACTGAATAGCTTCTGTATAGGAGTAATCTCTGCATCAAAGGTTTTCCAACTAGTTTTTCCCAACTGTAATAGTTTAAGTAAGAGCCCAAGCTCTTAATTTTAAAATTTATTTAATGTAAATTGTGTTCATAGTATCTGTTCTCTTTGGGTTTTATTCCAGATTTCTGAAAATGCTTCCCTTCCTTACATGCACTATAACCATAGAAAATGTCTTTTTATTTTGTTTGGTTTTTTGGGGTTTTTTTCTGTTGTTATTGTTGTTGGTTTGGTTTTTTCTTGTTTGTTTTTTGGGTTTTTTGTTAATGTGGTTTAGGCATTGGAAAAACAAGTTTATGCTCTTACAGCAATTACTGTATCTCCTCCTAGTACTGAGACTGTACTTTTTTTTGGTCAGAAACATGCAGTCCTTGTACATTTCCTGCTACCATATTGAAATGCTGAATTTCTTCTGAAACAGGCAGTGGGTGTGTTTGGGTTGACTGTGTCTGGAATTGTAAACATGATAAGTGTCTAGGTATTTGTATTATAACTACTTAAATTTTCCACTTTTTGTAGAGGAAATTGTAGAATATAGTCACCTTTTCATGAATTTGTAGATAGAATCTATTTAGGTAAGACATTGGAGATAAAGCTTTTCAACCATATTGAAGAATTAAATGTAGAATTTTGTTTAGCTCTTTCCCCCCTGCTTTTAGGGTTAATAAGGCACTTCAGTCAGCAGTGCTTGCCAGTGCTGCTGAATCCACAGTAAATACCATGTCTCTCATGACTTTTACAAAAGCCTTTCTATTATGTTTTAAATATTTTTAAAGTTTCCTTTAACAAAGTACACCTTTTAAAAAATTCAGAGTGGCAACATAGCGCGAAGTGTAACAGTCAATTTTATATGGTAGGAAATAGCTGCTTATTGTTCTGATGGAAGAGTAAATTTGATAAAACGCTATATTTGTTCAATGAAAATGACTATTCAGCACGGTTGAATTCTCTCTACAATATGTCACGGGAACCTACTCCAATCATTTTAATCGTAAACAATGCTGCTGCTTCTTGCAGTGGGTTAAACGTATGCAAATTGGAACCTACTGTTTCATGAGTGATCAATTCTTTGTTGGGAGTGGAAAGAAATGCTGTATGTATTGCTAAGAGACTGAAGGAAGCACAGTCAGCAGTTTCATTCTGAAGTCTGTGTGTCTCCTCGGGATGCTGCTTCAGAGGGAGTGCTTTCCTGTTTCTTGTCTTATTTAATAACATAGCCTGCTCTGAAATCATTAGAAAAATCTCTAAATAGAGGAACATCTACCATTTCTAGTGCAGGCCCCAAGTATAAATAGAGCTGTGCATGCCACCTGTGGTAGCAGATGGCAGCCATTCACAGCTTCCTTTTGTGTCAGACCTGCATTGGACGCAACATTTGCTTTTATGTTTTCATAAGAGTTGTTTAAAAAAATCTATATTGGCAACAAAACACAGATATATGTATTAAAGAGATAGTTTACAATGAAGATAAAATGCAAACTGAAACATAAAGTAACATGTAAGAAGTCATGTTACAGGCTTTAATGTGAATTTATAGTGCTTTTCACTTGCACAATGCTGATGCTTTTGTTGCCACAGAGTGAAAAACTGCTGCTGCTTCACTGTAGAGAATGAGTTGCGTTTTCATGATCAGAACTTGGGAGTTTTTAAATAATACCTGGAGTCTCCAAATTCAGTACCTGAGCTTAGGAGGTTATCATGTTGAATTTCTTAAGTTGTAATTTAATACACCTCCATACATGGCAAATGCATCTTATAGGAGGTTCCCTACTGGTGCTGTTCAGCTTCTGCTCTCCCTTCTATAGATGCAGGTATTTGTGAAGCTGAAATGAAAGAAATTGATTCTTTATATTTGAGTTTTGGCGCTATAAGCCCCATTTCTAGAAACGTAATTAAAAAAAAGTAATTTCAGTTTTGGGGGTGTGATATTGACCCTCAAGGGTAGTGCCAGTGGGAATGGGAAGGGAAGGGGGAGAGTTAGGAGTTTTGTAACTGGTTTTTATTCTCAGAAGGACCATAACCCTCCGTATTCTGATAGTGAACAGAAGCTCAAGAGGATGCTGTTGCTTTAACAATATAACTGGTGCTGGCAATATTGTGAGGAAAGGTATTTTATTCCCCTGATTCTCACAAAAATGTCAGTTATTGGGAAATTCAGTAGTGTTCTTTTCTGTAAGATAAGTTTAGTCTTAATGTAGTGCAGGAGTGCTGCAACTATGAAGGGTCTTTCTCTAAGCCTTCCTATCCCTTTGCAAAAAAAAGGAAATAATTTCTTTATTTCAGGGTTGACGGACAGGCTTATTTGTTGGCTTCAGACTTTCAGAGAAGAATACTAATTTCAAGATGCAATGAATCAGAGCCATGACAAGAGGCCAATATTCAGATGCATTTGGGCTTCTTCAGTTTGCTGTTATCTGTCCTTTCGATGGGTGTGTCAGTTAGTGGTACACACATTTGGAAAGCATGCATGTGCAGCAAATAGAAAGTTGCAGGTATGATGGGTGGATAAATGGAGTGACAAAAAATGGATGTGCTGAAATGCAAGTGGGATATAAAATTCTTCTAGATCTACTTGAAAGACTAATTTGAGAAGTTACCCAGAAATTATCCCAAAGGCATTGAAAAGCAGGGGGAGAAAGATAGAATGGCCAAGAAAGTTGTTACAGAAGTGAAGAATTTATTATAGAGAGAAAGTCAGCTTTGGCCAAATTCACAGAGAGTTGTCTAATGGTATTAAAACCCTCTCAAAGTTAAAATATTCTTTGGCTATTTTAATAAAAAGAGAATTGGCAAAAAAAAGTGGATTTGTCATGCAACTGGAGTATAGATCAAAAATAGTTTAAGCATGGACTTGAGACTAAATTAATAAGGAAAAAGCCATGGACCGGCAGGGTAAAAGTAATATATGTGCTGGGAACCAGAGCATGGGAATTGGAAATTGGAAAATCTCAGAACTTTAATGCAGCCAAATTGTGGTTATCAGGTAGGCTTTGGGATGAGTTCAGACACAGTGGATTTGAGAAGTACCAGGTTCTCATGTCAGATATTTTTAATGAAAATAGATTGAGGTGAAGATGGTACTATTTGATCAGAGGGAAGCAAATTTAATGCCTATAATTAGGTCAGCAAAGGGAAACTGCTGATAATGGCATCAGCAGGACCTGACTTGGAAGTGTCTAGGTTTCAGAAAATATTTTAAAGGGAAAAAGACAAATAGAAAACAAGATACAGAGACGTATAATTTGCTATCTTACTAAAAATAGAATGTGCCCAACCAACTTGATGCTTTAAGAAAATCTGCTTTTCCTTGGTTAAGATGACCTGGAGTCTGACGGTGAAGTGTCTGATAAAGTGCCAGCTGTAAGTCTAGAGATTACCAGAGGAAATATTAACTGAATTAAGATGAACAAGCAGAGGCAATATGTCTGCAGTGAAAGAAGTGTTGGGCTGAAGAGAGGCTAATGGGACTTTTTGTATTCCCTAAAACAGGAGCGAGACAGGTTTAAAAATCAGTTGCAGAGTAAGACAGGCTGGTAAAAATTTACTGATGAGGGAATGCTGAGAGGAAGGAGAGGGATAAGCCTGGTACATTAGCAGGTACTGAATGGCTCTGGGGCCTTGGAAAGGTGGGGAGAATGAAATTCAGGAGTAAGTTTTGTCTTTGAGACTGAAACAAAGAATAAGTTTGAACCTAAAGAAGGAATATGGTGGAAGAAAAGCTGTTTTCAGCTGAGTTACAAAGTAGTGTCAGTGAATGCCTTTCTAATCATCTGCGTTGGAAATGGATGGATACAAACTTGAACAAATGGCAAGGAAAGCTGTGGGTTAGGCAACTTCAGAACTGTTTCCTGAGGAGGTCAGTTGTCTGGGGTACAAAAGTTAGAGAAAGAGTTGATGACAGTAAAGTCAAACACATATACAGGGCATCAGAGCTTTTAAGGGAAAGGACTGTTTTGAAGCAAGAATAGATGGATAGAAGTTGGTAATCAGTAAACCTGGAAATTTGTCCTTATTCATAATAAGAACAATAGGATTCTAATAATGCCATTCAGTTGTAATAGGGAGAAGCCTTTATTACTTCTAGGCTGGATCTTGGTTACTTTGTAAAGAGTGTATGATGTGCCTGTGATAACCTCAGAATAATTGCAGGTTGACGACCCTGGAGATATCTTCAATATTTGAATCTATATAATCAGGGATATTTTTTGTCTGCAGATGATCAAGCATTGTACAAAAAATATATTTTTTCAAAAAGTTTGGATAAAATTCACATTCCCTTTAGTGCTAGTGAGACCTTCTTTTTCATAAAAATTGTTTAATTTTGTTGATATGGTAATGACAAATTGAATTCAAAGCTATGCCAGTAGGACACTGTAAGAAAAGGCAAAAGAGAAATATTAGCAGTGCAGAATCACAGAAGGTGCTGTTAGAATTTGAAGGAAAGTAGAAAAAGAAGTCTCACTTCTAATGCAAATCCTGGGAACTAAGAGCTTGGTGTGAGTATGGGCATAATGGTGTCATTCTAAATTCATGAAAATAGCTTTACAAATGAAGGAGAGGCAAAGTGGGGTCAGTGCAATTCAAACACACGATGACAATTTTAGCCTAAATAGAATGCTCTTTGTGACTAGATGAATTAATTACTGTAAGACAGTGTTCTTGCTTGTCATTCTGATTCTTTCTGCTTGTTAATCACTCCTAAATTGTAGCTATTGCAGTAATATTAAGATTTATTGCTTACAGAATTTTGGTAATCTATTTTCTAGTTTAGTGTTTGATCACATATTAATGTAAATGTTTTGAAACATGTTTCTTATTCTACGTTTCTGTTTTGTCCTCTATAGTACTTTCTTTCTGCCTATTAAGTAATATTGTTCCTCTGAAACACTGTATGACTGCTTTAAATGCTTTACTTCCATAGTCAAGCTTAATTTACCGATACAGCTAATTTGCTGCCAAGTCTGAGCTGAGGAAGAGATTACTGTACAAGTAATAAGTTCACGCAGCAGTGAGAAGGAACATCTGTAGGATGGTTTAGCTTACTCTTTGCGCCTCATTGGTCATGTAGTGATTGCAGTATTTCCCTTCTTACTGTGTATGATGGTGCTAACGCACTTCAGAAAGCTTCACGTCTGCTGGAGGTACTGACAGAACTCAGTTTGTAATGAGTGGGATGAAATTCCCTGTGCTGTTAACCACTGAAAACTTGAAACATGGGAAAAATTTTATCCAGTATGATGAGTTATAGTAAAAATGAAACCGAGTAAATAATAATAATAGTGAAGTGGATGCATATTATTTGCACAAGGGGACATTTATTTTGAGGTGTACAAATCACTGTGGTCTTATGACTACATTTTTTTTCCTCTTTTTTTCAAAAAGCTGCTGATCTTTTGAAAAAAAATAATTGGGGGGAATTAATCTTCTATTTATCCAAACTTCTCTGTGTTCCTTCTATGTGGTTTTCTGTTTCTTTAATTACAAGGACCATTTGCATGAAAATAGTATTTTAAGACTTGAACAGCCTTTGATGCTTTTTCACAGATACTTGGAGTGAACCACATTTATTGCATTTGTAAACTAAACCAATGTTTGTTTTGTAAAATTCCTTGCATGCTTTTTTACACTGAGTTGTTGATGAATATTTAAGAATATGCTTTAGAAGGGTTCCTCCTGGATCCCTCTGAAAATATATACCATTAATATCTAGAATTCATCTCCCTTCTCCCCATCGTGTCTTCTTCAAAACCTGCCAAGGAAGTCATATTGGTGATCATCTAGTTTCTCTGTCAAATTAAGCTACATTTCTGTAGTTCCTCCATTTTCCAAAATAAGCAGCATCTTATGCTACACCGTATCTTTTAAATCAGACTGAAGTTCACAAAAATTCTTCAGATTTTTCTTTTCTTTCATATTTCCAAAAGAATTTTGTAAAGATTCCTTAAAAAAGAAAATAAAGTGATTTATAGTAAAAGTTATCCACAATGAGGTGGAAATCCAGAAGTAGAAATTTGATTGAGGCATATGCTCTGGCAAAACTTACTAATGATTATTAGATGATAGAGATACTACTTCAGTTTGTGCACAAACTGGTCACTGTATTAAGGCAAAAATAGAAAGGAGAGGGACAACACCTTTTCCCTACAAATTCTAATAACTGAATGTAAATATTTATATAGCTCATCACTAAAGAGCTGAAAAATTTCTTATGTAGTCTCATAAAATGAATTTATTTCCAATGCGTACGTGAAATTCTGGATTGACAATTTAGATAATGTTTTGTATTACCATACTTAATATTTTTAATGTTCTAGTTATATTTAGCATTTAGTTTATGCTTTTTTGGATAGAAGGCATGTATTTTTACTACTTTTCTCTGAGCTGAACCTTCATACAGCAGATCTTTTTGAGGTTATTTTTATGTCTTAATGGCTTGGTAAATGTGAAAATTCTGGTATAAAAGAGTAAATTTTATTATTCTCTTTAATTACAGAATAAATAATTTTAGAAATTCATGTTTGAAGTGCCGAATACTGAACTTCAGACGTAAAATAATCGGTTATCTGAAATTTTAATTATGATTTCTATTCATTTAGATTTCTCATATTGGAAAGCTGAAAGATTTTCTTCTACAACACAGAAAGGATTACATTAATGCTTACAGGTAAGTGTGCATTGTGTTTAAATAGATTGATTTATTTATTTATCTAAAGATTTGTAGAAGGAATAGCTTAAAAACCTATAGGCATAATGACTAAAACCAAAACAGAGTTTATTAATTGGCTTACTGTAAGCTGCTGTAAGATAAAGAATAGTGCTGTCACAAAAAGACAAGGTGCCTGAATAAAATGAGACTCAGAATCTGAAAATGATTTCTGGCTCTTAGGAGGGGCGTGAGTTCTGAAACAAAACCTGGCAGTCTGAGTCCCACACCTTTTAAGGATTTGCAGAGTCAGTTTCTGAAGTGGTTCCTGCGACAGCAGGGGACTAGATTCAGTGGCCCAGTTTTTCCCTTTTACCTGGGACACTAAACCTACCTGCTGTCACAAAGTATGCAGGTCCTGGAGGAGAACGATGCAAACTCTTCAGACTCTGGAATGCAAATTCCAGATGGAGGACACCGGTGAGGATACGGTGTCAGGGTACAGCAGCACAAGATTTGTTTTTCTGTGACAAAAATCGTAGCCTTCATCTCTGGTAGTTATTGTGTGAAGAAAGTTTTGATTGTCTTGAGCCATTAGGAAACATTCAAAACCGCTGTATTTGCTTACTGCTGACAGCTTTGGTAGTAGAATTTTTAGAAGATTAAAATACAAGTTTATAGGTTGGTCTTAGTAAGAAAAAATAGTAACTTATGGTCTGCAGATACTAAATCAAATTATCGTAAGAGCTGGATGTTACTGCAGTTTTTCTTTTGGTGATCTGAGTACGAACAAGACTATCATTTGAGAAATGCAAAACTTGCTTTTTAATGAAACTTTGTCACATGCAACCTTAGTGAGTCATCCCTGTCTACATTCCAATTCTGCCACATCCCTGGCTAAAGCTGAGCATTTCCTTCTATCAAGGTAGAGAAAATGCAACCTAAAGTCATCTTGGGTTGAAAGCTTCACAGATATCAAGCAGAATTTTTATCTAGACAAATATCCAATCCCCAGGAGAAGACAATAGAAGAGATGCGCCATCTGCGGTTCCTTAGGCTCAGTCCATATTGGAGGAACAGTCTTTCAGAGAAACAACTTTTGGGCCTGAAAAGATCTGTCCCAGCAATACCAATGCTACCCAATCAGTGGAATAAAAACATGTTGCTAAGTAAGTTACTAGAAGACTTCTGGCACCCTTCTTTTGTCTCCCCAAAGTTATAAAAACTGTATTTTGTAGTTTCAAAAATGAAACAAAAAGAAAAGGCAGACTGCATATTTTGTAAGCAGGAGGCCATGAAAACTATTCATAGTCAGTGCTGGTAAAAATGAAGGTTAGACATGTCAGTTCTGTGTGTGAGGTGGATGAGGGACTGCGTTTCCAAGCAGCAAGTAACAGTGTACAGCTGGACATTAGGACTAGCTCCCTGCTTTTCAGTGCCTGTTGGAATAGGTCATGAACAACACTAGGTGGAGCCAGCTATTTAATACTGAAATAACTGGGTTTACTTTGTGAAAATTTCAGAGGTTTGTGAATGCAGAGGTTGAAAAACTGCAAATAACTGCAGTAACAGCAGTCAGAAGCAGTTTTCTTTTGGGTACTGTTTGTATTAACAGTAGTGTGCATAAAATGGAAGTGATTAGAGTAGTACAGATTTGTCCAAGTTAATTCAATTTTTAGAAGTTTTTAATGTTCTTTTTGTAAACTCTGTTGTAACAAGTTATCACGGTAATTTTTAGTGCTGCACCCACACCCCCCCCACCCTCAGGTATTCATTAAGGAGAGAAAAGAAGTGTCATTGCCTTTGTTAAACCATAAATAATCCTGCAAATCTTGTATGTGTTTGCAGTTGATTCTGTCTGTAATCGTCAAACTTAAAATAGGTAGTAATGTCAAATTCCATACTAGATTGCTTATGCTGTTCTACTTTGTGGATGCAAAGAGCATCATAGCATCCATGTTGTCAGTCTTACAGTTGTAGCAAGTGCCTCACTCAATTTTTGAGCAATTTAATACTGAAATGCTGTGCTGGAATTTATAGAGACGATATAATTTTGTTCATGAAATTTGACTACTCTGTATTTTATCAGTCCTGTTATTTGTATTTCTAACTAGCACAATGTGTTGGTGGAATTCAACTTTTGAGTTACCAAGTGGAATTATTGTATGCCTTTTAAAACTTATTCATGATGTGTTACGGCCAGGTTCTTGATTGCTTCTTTGACCTTACTTTTTGCAGACTATAAATTCTTTATTAATGGAGTTTTTATTTTTGGCATACATAAAATATTCTGCTACAAAGAGAATGTCTTAAATTCATTTTTAGAGTAATAACCCTGGAAGAAGGGTTATTTGAAACGAAGGCCCTGACCCATTTTTATCAAACTTTAAATATTTAACTGAAATACCTAAATTGAGCCAAAAACCCCTCAAGATTGCTTATTCACCTTCTTTCCTCTTGATTTCACTATTATCTGCAAAATATGTAAATGGCAAAACGCATGAAATTATTGATGCAGTGATCTAAATTTGCTGTCTCACAGGCCACTGCACCTTTATTTTCTGTCTGTCAGGATTTATTTGCTTTCTCTTACATGTAGGTTTTTATTCCTTTCAGATGAGGATTGTTACTTACCTTCCCATTTTTGTATATTGACTGCTATACTCTCTATATTTTTCCTCTGTCCATTTGTTATAACACATTCTTACATTGCTTTTTACACTGTGCTGTGTGAGATCCTGTCTTCAGCCTTTGGTAACTTCTCCGATGTTTCATCTGCGAACAACTTGTGCCTTGCTTTTCATCATCATGTGCTTCTTGATCATTAAACCACCAAGACAAGTGTGTATGTTTATGTTAAATATAGTTTGAGTAACTAGCTGTAGTGCCCTAACATTTGGAAGTTTGAAATGATCCTCTTGGGATTCCTCCACAGCTTCCGGTTTCTCTGAAGGATCTTTCAAGGTTTAGACAGTTTAAAGACAAGTAGTTATTCCCACTGGTTTAATCAGGCATTGCAAGGGAATTGAGGGAATTCCAAATTCTGATCACAGAACACCTCATGTAAAAGGAAAATGTTTGAGAGAAGAGCTTCCCATCTGGGATTATTAGACATCTAATTTTGTTTGTTTTGCAACTGTGAAGGTACTTACGTAGTGGATCAGTGTGGTGAAGATGGCTTCTGAATAGAAATTAGACTTTTTCCATGGGAAAGGCCGGATGAGTAGCTTCTGATGTACCTACATGCTCCTATGGTCCTTCTGCGCAATTAAGTATTTGACTCTTTCAGTTATCAGTAATATACTTTGAAAAATTTCTGAGCAAATTATCTTTCTGTCTTAAAAAATAATCTTGGTCTCTAGTAATTATGACTCCTGCCCTAGCATGTCTCTATCTAGGGGCAATAAATCAGTTACATCATTTGCCATTTAATAAAAAAAATCATTGAATGCTTACAGGGTGTTTTGTGGAGAGTATTCCCTTGTCTTTAACAATAAAAGAAAAGAAACAACTTTCAAGGACTCTAAAAATACTGTTTTACTGACTCCTGTACGATGCCAGCCTGCTTTGTCTAGACTTAATCTTATTTTTACAAGAAGCAAGGCTTTGTTTGTTATACTGAGATAATAAAACATTTAGATCATCTGTAGAGACTTTCTTCCTGGAGGAATGTGTAGTGTTTTCCTGTTCTTCAGGGAATTATTTTCAAATTATTTATCTTTTCTTTTTAAATTGTGCTAAGTTCATGCATCAAATTTCAGAAGTAGCAATCTTTTGTAGAAGTACTCTGGAATTTCTCAACAGTATTTTCCAAAACTGAAAATGCTAATTCAGGTTTGCCTGTACTGCCTGTTCTAGTAGCTGATGCTTCCACACAGAATTAAAAATAAAAAAAAGTTTTACCTGGGTTGTTATGGAATGTTTTGTCATTTGAGTAGATAGGCTTTTACCTTGGATTTATGTCAGACAGCATTTGGATGGAAAAGGACAGTAAATGAAAATGCACAAAACTTTGTAAAGTAAGAAATCAAACAATAAAACATACTAGATGCTCAAAGGGAAGAAGTTTTAAAATGTCTGCTGTATTTGCAGCTAAGGTTATACAAATGCACATATACTTACATACTTATGGAGAGCATTTCTTTATATATTTCCAAGACAGTATCTGCAGGTGGTAAGTTGGGCATATCTCTACAAAACAGTATGTTTTGTTACTTTAAAATTGCCTTATTTCTGCTTATTGCTTCTCTCTTTTTTTAATACATTGTTGGAGGAAAATCAAGTTTTTCTTCTTGATTTGTTGGCTTTATTGAATTAGTAAGCAGAAAATATTTTATGCACTAGCAGAAAAGAGTTACTGATTCCAAAAGCTGACATAACACCTCCATCAGCTCTGCTCCCTTGTGCTTTGCCAGCAAAATAGGCTGGAAGAAACATGGCTGACACATCCAAAAAGACAATTACTAGTGCTTTTCTTGCTTTTACATAATTTTTTGAATGGAGATTTCATATCCTCACTGTGGTTCTTCCTGTTTCTTTATCCATGCTACTAGAATAAATTTTTTACAGTAACTTACTTTGGGTTTTTCGCAGTCTCTTCTAGAACTAACAATTTCAGTATATTTGGGTTTTCATATGTGTTCTCCTGATGTTTGATTGTACCTTTTCCTCTCCTCTCCACTCCTGTCCCAGTTAGTGTTGCAGGGACGTGGTGAAATAAAACAAAACTCCGGCTGAGGCCTTGCCCAAGGCTAAGGGTAGCGGAAAGATTGCCTTTCATTATACTGCATTTATGCATCCCATAGTAATGATTACTTTTTATGCAACAACATGTTGTTGTTATGTTTGGTTTATAATCTAATATGATCCCAGATGACTTTCTGAAGAACTGTTCCCTAATCAGTTCTTCCCCATTCTCTGTGGGTTCAGATAATTGTTCCTGCTGCAGGAAAGGAGCCTCTTACCATTCCTTATTGGAATTCTTCATGTCATTTCTGCAGGTTGGCAGTATTGTTTTGAACTGAAGTCTTGTTCTCTTGATACAGTTTTAATTTGCTTAACTTTATGCAAGTTTAGGAAGTATATACTCCGTTCTGCTGAGTTGTTTATGGAAGTATTAAATAGCATCAGATTTGTGACAAAATCCTGTGGAACACAGCTCAGCGTGTCCTTCTGTTTTGGTATATAACTACTCCCAAGTTCAACTTTTTAGGTTCACATTCATATGGTCCTTGTTTCTTTTAACTCATTTATTCACTGGTAACTTATGAGAATGTTGTGTGAGATGGTAACAAAAGCCATGCTAAAATATGGCAGTGATTGCTCGTCTTCCAACCGTAAGGCCTGTTACTGCATCCCAGCAGTAAATTACACTGCCTATGGGGTATTCCTGATACATCTTGCCTATTGGTAATCTTTTTGTTCTTTCCTAAGTGCTTAAATATTACTTATATTTTTCTAGGCTAAGTGGTCTATAAGTCCGCTGCTTTTTGTTTGTTTTTTTTTTTTTTTTTAAAGATAGTTGCTAAACTTCATTTTTTTCCATCAAACTGTCATTTGCTTATTCTCTCCTAGTTCTTGGCAGTGAGAATGCATTCTTTCATTTGATGCATTTCCTATTCTATTCCAGGCCTTGGTCTCCTGTTTCTGCACACTATATGAATGTGCATACACCCTGGGCTTTTTTGGAAGTTGGTTTAGTTCCATTCAGGAGCACACCTTTGTCACACAGATAGGAGGGATATATACTTCATCAAATTTACCTTCAGCGTTATCCCAGGAGCCTTCAGGTATACTTGTGCTATGACCTCATTCCCATAGCTCTCTTTCTTATACACTCATTCACTCAGCAGCCTGTTCATATATTGTCTGACACTTGTTACTATTGATGAAAATATCAACAAAGTATTAGGATCTCTTTAAAATGACAGAGGTCCTAAATTGGGCCCAGAGGATTTAGAACCAGTAAACTAAAGGGAATAATAACTGCAGTTTTTAAGTGACCTTAGGGATGAAAGTTAATGCAAAAAAAAAAGGCAATAAACATTTAGAATTTATTCATACTCTATATAATTTTACTTCTCTGCTGCGTAACAAGCCAACTTCACATTCTTAGGTGTTTCTCACAGTAAGTTTTGCAGAACAATCTCTTGTTATCATTGGGACCTCTTACCAGTTGTAAGTTGTAATCCTGTACTTGAACCTTTTTTGATTGTGTCCCTATGGACTGTACTTCTTTAGACTTTTTGACACAATCAGAACTAATTTGCACTTTTTGTATTCTGCTTTTTCTGTTCGAGCTCAGTGAAGAGCTTATGAAGTAGCTCAGTTGATCTCTCACTGTATTGCCTCCTCTTCCTTTTCATCAAGGGCAGAATTGCAAATTACCATAATGTAATTTCTGTATGAAAACTACTAGTGCATCTGAATTCTGTTCCGTTTTAGGTTTTCATTTTTTATGTAATTTAACCTACTCACTTTTCTAGACTAATGAAGTCTGCCTACTTGATGGTAACTGTCTTCCTTGTACTCTTCACCCACCATCTTAAAAATTGCAAATATGCCAAGTTGCCTTCCAGTCCAACTTTCTTATGAAGTTTCCTCATATTGATTAGGATAAAAATCCAAAGGAATTTATTTTCCTTCTTTTCTCTCTTCTTTATCTTCATGCATTAACCAGTGCATGTCTTAGCTAATTATTCTGATTGCTTCAGAAAAACCTGGTTTTCTTGGCCTTTCTTGATTTGGTGATGGATCAGTCCATTGCTGTGATACTGCTGCTGCATTTCTGAGCAAGTATTTGTATCTATGATATTTAAGACGTGGCTGGGTTTTTTTCTGTTCAGTTGATTTTTGTTTGATGTTTTGATGTGATTTTGTTTTTCTTTGGCCTGTTTTATTTTAATGAATGGTTCTTGTTCCGGTAAGGTTAGAGGATGGCAATTAAATGGATTTTCAGTATAATCTCCATGTGCAGATTTACTGGGGAGTGCAATGGGGACTTCAGTACCCTGTTAGTACTAGTGGATGCCATATGTGTTTTGACATAATGGGATATGATTGTATGACTCCATTTGTGCCTTCCCAAGGAGGTTGGGTTTCAGGTATCCTTGCCTCCGAGTCTCTTGACCAGCTCATGTTCAAAAGCACTGGTACCAGACGCTATATAAGCTGTAAGCAGTTATAAAAGGGAAAGTATTCTATTTCTTGTTTACTGGATTAAGCTGTATTTTGCTAGCTAGCTTTGAAGCTGTGAAACTCCTATTTACGAATTTGATCTACCCTATTTTTGTATTAGCAACTAGGAGAAGTAACTTAACTTGTTTCCCAGTGTTGAAGCTGTTGCAATTACACTCAGCATATCACTACATTACCACTAGTTACACTAGTGGTAGTTTTTACTGTTAATAAAAAATTGTGTGCCCGAGGCAGGTTTTTTCATATTTATTTCTAAGTCTGATTTAAGCGAAATTCTGGTTTGCATTTTGTAATCTTTATTTTACCCTGTAATGTTAAAAAGTGTATGGAAAGCGTATAACTCTGCAAATACCACAAAGTTGGGCAGGTTACAGGAACACAGACATATAAAGACAAGAACTTTATATACCCTGTTCAGTAGCAGACCAGCCAGAATTTATTATTGCAATCTGAAATAGAAGAGTGTAGTTTTTTGCTTCATCAGAGGGCCATCACGAAGCTGTTACTCTGTGCTCATTTTCCATCTGAATCTGTGTGCCCTTACATGCTCAGGGAACTCTCTAGGCGGGGTTCACTGAAGGATGTTATGCATTATGCTGTACCAGATGATCTTAATGGTTCCCTTCTGTCTGGGCCTGTTGGAGGTAGATGTAGGAATGTGTTTTTTGGCTTTACGCATGCTTATGTCACAGACTAGTAGCAAAAAGACTCATCTATACAAGCTGTGCAAAGGGGATATGGGAGAGGTCTGTCCTAATATGTTTAACAATACGAGTTATGTTGTGTTTTTAACTGCCAGTATGTCATCTTAGCAAGGTTGGAAAAAGCCCTTCTATCAGATATTTCTAAAATCAGGCAATTTCAAATCTTTCATTATTCAGAAGTTGCTTTCTCAGAAAGTGCAAATTATAGTTATATCTTAGAAGGTCACGGATTACAGCTGTGATAGGGATTTTGCAGCAAATTTATGAAACCCATCAGTCCTGACCAAAGGAGAGCAATTCAGCTAGTAAAAAATAAATGGAAACACTATATATGGCTGGTTTTCTGTAAGTAATGAAAAATAATGTTATGAGACTTAGAGTAGTTTGAACCAGAAGGGGTAAAAAGCCCTGGTACTTAGATGTCAAATACATGACAGTGTTGGAAACAAACATGTGAAATGTAGAATACTACTTCTAATTAATGTGTCTTTCTGTTTGCTTGCTCATCTGTGCTTGTGTCCTAGCTGGCCAGTAGGCAGAAACTAATTTTCAAGCCAGATGAACAATATGCTGGTTTTTGATGTGCAACCAGTCATAGCAGATGGAAATGAAGATATTTTGGTATGATACTCAAGGCACTATCAGACTAGTTTTGGAAATTAGAGTACACTTAAAACTTTGTGGAAGAGATCTGGGAGACTCATGCTTACAGCACATGGATGATGCAGGCAGGAACTGATGTGTTTTTGTGTGGGGAGAGTTGATGATGATACAGGGTTGTTTGAACTGCTTGTGGGCATTCCTGTGGCAGGGATTGCAGCAGACATGGGGGAGCTTTGGCATTATTGCAGTGAAGTGGGTAAGAGGTTTCTAAGGGTATCAGGCTAGTTTTGCAAATTAAAGATCCTTTCTTTTTACTTGTATTACTGCATTAATATAATTGGGAAATTTATACATGGGGAAATTTTCACATATAAAAATATTAAATTCAAATACAAATATAAGTTAAGGGTTTCTTGTTTAGAAAAGCAAATATAATAGGGTGTGATCACTGTATCATCAGAAAACTCAAGATGAACATAGGATAAGCTGCTGAAGCAAAGTTTTATCATCCTATCACCTATGGCTGTGGAAACACAGTTAAATACTTTTATACAGTATATTTTTCTGGTCATTTTCTACAATGTGGTAATATTTTAAGGACAAGCCTCTACTTTTATTAATTTATTAAGAGGAATTTATTAATACTATTAGAAAATACTAAATGCATAATGTATAATCTAAAATATAAATTAACAGTGGGAACAGGTTTTAATAAACATTCTGATCAACTTGGTATTTAAAATGTACATTATTTTCTAGTATTCTTACTCTAGTTTGAATTCGCTGATTTCATAGTACAGCTACTTTAAAAATTAAGCTCTGTATTTAGGATAATGAAAATATATTCAGTGAAATAAGTTCATTTTTATTGTACTTCTTTCAGTATTTGAGTTATTCCTTCATCTTAATTGTTTTCATGTTTTTAGAATTGAAATACACTTCACTAAGTGCTCAGGGTAATGTTGTATTTTCTAGTTGTATTTTCTCCTTATCTGATCAGTATTTGATTATGTACAAGGTAAGATATATTGCTTTTTTATGTATTTTACTAGTAAAAGTGTTTTTTTAAAAAATAAAAACAACTTTATAGAAGTGGTATTCTGATCAGTGATAGTTGTACTTTTTAATACTTTTTCTGTGAAAATTGCTGTTGCAGAAAAGTTTTTGTAAAGATGGTGAGTGGGAAGAAGGGCTAAGATGTGAGCTTGTGGGTTTTATCTTGGGGACTTTAGAACTGACAAGTTTGTCTTGTTTCTCAGCCATATTATGTCTGAGTATGTGAGGATGACGGATACAGAGCGTGATCAGATAGATCAAGATGCTAAGGTGTTCATGAGAACATGTGCTGATGCCATTCACCAGCTGAGAACAGAAGGTAAACTAAGCAACTCTTACGTGTTTTTTTCTTAGTTATTGATAAAGGCTAATGTAATGCTAAACATTGCAAGGTGTATCTGAAACACTTTTATAAAGAGATTGGTGAAATCTCATTGCCTTTTTGTTTGCATCTGTGTAACCATGTTGGCCGTGTATTGTACTTTTATTTTCTTCAATGTTAGTGGAAAGAGAAGCCAGAGGATAGAAATTTATTTGTTCAAAAAGTGTAAAAAAGTGTCTTAAATATTTACTACTTGAGTAGTAATTAATCACTGTGGCACAGAGACTTAAAATCAGAGGTCTCTAAATTCAGTGGTTGTCTCTTTCTAGCTTGTCCACCTGTAAGGTATTACAGGTCTAATATTTCAAGTTTGAGATAATTAAATAATTTTAACAGAGTCCTGGTAAATTAACAGCATTTTTGACAACTTGAGTATGGGATCGTACCTTTACTACACTGTCTTGTGAAAGTTGTAGAGACAGAATTTGTTTGGCCGTTGTCAAGTTCATTTGCGGTATCTCTTTGTTTTATCGATACTTTGATAAATGCCATCCAAACATAGTTGTAGCATTATTCAGAATCATTGAAAGTCAGTCATGCATAGAAACTACATAGTATAAAAGTAAGAAATATCTATATTGGAATTAAAAGGATGTTTGGCACAATAAATCCCAAATATTTCCACATAGCCTATACACTGGAGAATTTGAAGTAGTTCAGTATTTTGAGCAAGTTAAATCTCTAGATCTGCTTTGCTGTGCTTAGCTAGGTGACACCTATTCCTGTTCAGAGATTTAATTGACATAATATAACTCCATGGCATATATAAAAACACTGTAAGACACGAGTTGGTTTCAGTTTTTGATTAGTTGTAATGCCTTGCTGTTTTAGAGAACCTATATTTAAATATAGCTAAGTTTAAAAGAAATACCAATATATGACATATATAAAACGTAAATAGGTTTTTTTTGATAACTTGCATATCAACTGAAAGTGCAAACTGTTGTGAAATGTGGTAAACAGCTAAAAGATTGTCTTATATTTTTCTTTGTATTTCAGCGCACAAGGGTGTCCAGTCTGCACAGGTAAAGGAGCACAGAACAGCTGTCTTGGACTTCATTGAAGATTACTTAAAAAGTACTTTGTATTTATTGCATGGTTAAAATGGATGATTGCATTTTCTAAGAAAGGAATCTTGCTCTTCTAACCTGAAATTTTGTTTACTACTGTTTTGAACAGGAGTGTGCAAGCTGTATTCTGAACAAAGAGCCATCCGAGTGAAGCGAGTGATAGACAAGAAGAGACTGTGAGTAGTGTCAAAAATGGTTTACTGTGCCTTTTGCTTGTAGGACATTCAATAAAACTGTTACTCATGGCTAAATTCTAAGGAGATTGTTTTAATGGAAATCTCTGGTTGGATGAGTATCTTCTGCTGTCAGCAGATGCATTCCAGAGCTCTTTTACAGACTGCTAGTACAGTGTTGTACTTCTCATATAGGTGAAGGATTAAAGCACCAAATCAGTGAAATGGTTAATGAACCTATTTGACTTCTACAAATGCATCAACATATTTTTATGTGTTCCATTAAGTAATATTCTGAACAAAATTATTTGGAACAAAATCCAGCATTGGTAATACATCTCAAACATGCTATGTAGAATTCTGCCTTTAGTATAAGAAGTGGTTACTTTTTTCTCCTATTTTCTTCTTCTTTCTTTCTGTCTTTGTCTTTTTTTTTCTTTGCTGGTTGTTTTTTTTTTAACCCTCTGTCTTTCTGGTGAAGCAAGTGACTCTGTTGTTAGTAAATGCTACTTGAGATGGCAGATGATGAAAATAACAAACTAGAATGTAACTTCTGAACTGAAACAAGATCTTCCTACAGTGGCATATGTTAAAGCTGCTCATGTAGAACTGAAAATGTCTAGGAGAAGTTAGAGATTATGTGCTTGCTGGCTTTTTGGTCTGGTGGGATTTCTTTTTCAGTCATGTTTCAAACCCCACACACGTCTTCAGTTTCTTCTTCTGCACACTCCCAGTTGTGAGTGGACCTCGATGTCCACTACCTATAATTTAAAAATAACAAGTTCTAGAAGACGCACATCAGTAAATAAGTTCTTGAGTGTTTTTCCAACATTTGATTCTGGTTTATTGGTTTGGTGTTTGGCTTGATCAGTATAGCTGAAAGCAGAGAGATGTTTTCAAAAGTCTGTAAGTATATTTAATTCAGAATGATTCAGCATGATTAAGCACAATTAGAGTCATTCAGATATATCCTCCCAAGACATAAATAGTAGTACAAGCCAAAACTAAGAAAACAAAAAACGCCATATTAGTTCTGAAATTTGGTAAGAAGTAATGAGAGAAAAGTAAGGCATTGATATTTTTGCAACTCCCACAACTTTTCAGGAAAAAACATACAGAAGCGAAGTGTGTGATACATCTCATGTGTAAAAATCCATAACCTTGTCAGTATTCTTCACATGAAAGAACTTCAAAGAAAGACAGTATAGTTCCTGCAGTCATAGCATTGGCTAAGGAATGTACCAGCTCTTCTGTTTGTTGTACTCTTATGTTATTGTTTCCATATAAAATCCCAGGTTCAGGATTTCTCAGATGACTAAACAGAGAAAGCAACTCAATTTGATGCATTATTTCAGAAGTTAGAATACCACTTAACTAAAGAGCAATAAGATGTTAAGAAATAACTCAGACGATGCATTCCTTTTATGCAATGTTGGAGGGTACCTCTTTGCCTCTCTTTATAGCTGTAAGAATTAGAAAACAGTTGTTGACCAGGTGGAGTCTGTGTGCATTGCAGATGTGATATAATGGCCAAATTGTCATTTAAATTAAAATTAAATTTAAATAAATCACAGGCAGAACCCAACCTTTATTACAACTTGAGGAAAAATAGTATCATTAATTTGTAATTTCCCCAAGTATTTCAGCAGACACTCTATGTGATAAGAATGTGTACTTTCACTTAAAGGAACTGGGCATTCTTTAAACAATGCATCCCAGACACTTTGTTCATTTTAAATTGGAAGTTTCCTACATTAGCATACTGTGCAAAGTGAGGACAACAAACAATAAAGAAATATGTTTCTTTAGAAGCAAATTAGTTCTAGTGCAGCTCTTCTTTCCTTCAGTTTAGTCAATTTAAAATAAGTGCATATCAGACAGTACTGAAAGGTTTGCAGTAGAAATAAATTTCATCATGTTTCCTTTCATACTGATAACCATCCTAAGCTCTTACAAATTGCCTGAGTATTGTAATTTATTTACATAAGTTGCCTTTATGTATTAACTCTTATTTTTTGATTAAAAAGTTCTGCCAGTTAGGAGTAGTTCCCCATAAAGAAAAATGGAAAAGTAGAAACACAAGCATTTTTCCCTGTAAAGGTACTTAGTTGTGATTTTCAATTGTTATGTTTATTGGTATTCAAGATTCTATTTCATTTCAATTTTAAACTTCTTTCCCCATTAGAATATTTTGTGAACTATGCAATTATTAAAATCAAGCTGATATTTTTGTTAGCTGGGGAATTAGTGTTTAATTTATCAGTCTCAGAATTATTATTTGAACTGCATAGACATCTAGATAAATGTTTTTTTCCTTATTATTAGGCAAATTTGGGACTTGAGAGAGGAGATGGGAGCAGTTCTTTTTTGTAATATTACCAAGAGCTCAGTACTTGCAGAGGTTTTATAACTAAGAAAGGTTCCCTGCTACTGGTTTTTCTTATTAAAGAACAGTCACTTGGTGATGACTAATGCATTATATTCTGTTTTTCTCAGAATTTTCTAATTATGGGTTAGAAGTGCAGAGAAGGAAAGAAACACAAAATACATCACCTTCTGTTAGGCACAGGGGAGAATTGCAAATCATTCTGCGATTAACTGTTGATTATATGTGAGAGGGGAGGAAGTGATGAAGGTGGGACAGCAGGTGATTCAGCCCATTGCTTTTTGGTGGTGGTTCCCCCCCCCCTTTTTTTTTTTTGTTCTTTACCTTCCCCAACAGCATAATTGCTAAGCGTTTAACTATCTCCTCTGTAGCAGTTACAGAATTCATTGCAGACAACAATAGACCACAGAAATTTACTGGAAAAAATATGTTACCACTAATTTTCAGCTTTTTTTGGTGCTACTCTGAAACATACTTGACAAGTACTTAATATATAATCATAGAATAAGCTTCTCATATTTTGCATTGCCTTTGTATTGAAATTACATAATAGGACTTGGATGTAGTATAAAAAAAAGATAATTTTGTTGTGTTTTCTTACTTTTCCTCTATCATAATTGAAAATATAAATTAAAATTACCATTATTTCTTGAAAAAATAAAGTAATAGTGTTGGCCATTGCTACTAAAAAGAGTTTCAGTATGACCAAAAAATATTTTTTTTAAATAAATATTTTAATACACTGGATTTTTGAAAGGAAGTTTGATGAAATGTCTGCATTTTTATGCTCTACCTTTTAATATTCTCCTCAACTCTGAGCATGTGGTGTGTTTTGTCCAGGAATACTGTTTGTGCATTCTTTGCCTTTGTAATAGTATTTGAGTGAAAGTTGCTAAGTACGTTTTGTATCTTGACTGGATTATCTTTAATGTGAAGGTTGCAAGAGATAAAGTACTGAATTTAGTAATCTGTGGTTGTCCTCATTTTAGAGAAATTCATCTGTGTAATATCAGTTGAATTATAGGCTCTTGTGCTTCTAGGTCCAGACTTGAACCTGAGCAGAGCAATGTGTCCAAATCACCTCTTTCCCCTGAAAAATCTTCACTGAATCCTTTAGATGATTCTGAAGAAAAACTTTCTGCTGAGGAAAGTAAAGGTAAGAATAAAATGTAGGTATATTTTCCTTTTTGTGGCAAAGTCTGTCTGGGCAACAGCACTTCCCTTGCATTAAAGGGTCAATTGCTGTGACTTGAACCTTTTCTCTACTCATCTTCCCTGAGCTGATCAGGCTTCTGTGAAGCACATTGTAAGATGGAGGAAGCAAAATCTCAAATTTTTTGACATGGCAGCTAAACTAGTCTTATGTTATGCTGAATTCCTCATCCTCTTAATAAACGCTGTGTGAACTCTTTCCTTTTTATTTATTTTTATCAGTATCATATCTTCTGAAATTTGTTTGATTTTTTTTCATATTCCTTTCACTGATGGCAAGTTATTAGAAAGTAAGTCAAGGACTTTCTGGAAACATTCTCTAGTTTCTAAGCACAGAGACCTTGCTACAGCAGGAACTTGAAGACAGAATATGCTCAGAGTGGGGAGGTTGCTGGCTGGCTAGATCCTGTAGTTGTGGGGGTCTCTTCTCCACAGTGTTGAGCTTCCTTGCTGGGAGGATTGCGTATCACCTCTCAGTGGGCAGGAGATAACCAGAAGTCCAAAGCAGTATCTCTGACCCTAGGGTCATTTCAGATGGTGCAGTTCTTGACAGGATCTGTGAACATTGTTTCTGATTCCTTGGTGGCCTGCCTCTGAGGCTGAGGGATATAAGTCCTTCTCTTAGCCATTTCAGTCTGTCCTCTGATGTGTACACTGGCAGAACTTTGGAGCAGAGTGCCTTTTGGAGTACCACCACTGTGCAGATCATTTCAGGTTTCATGCCTAAAGAGAAGTCCTGTTTCTGTGATTCTGGAGTTGCTGTCCCTGGCTTGAGTCCTGCTTGAGCTGTCTAGAAGAGACCAAGGTCCCCTCTTGATTTACAGCAGGAATTTTTTTCTTTTAATTACATTACATTGGGATAATAATTCATCAAGATGGAACAAATGCAATGACTGGCCATATTATTTTGATAATCAGTTGTTTCTTCAGTGATTTTTATGGAAAGAGTGAAGTTCCTCTGCTTGGTGACTCCAGGACCATACAGAGAGTGGATTCTTGTGAAGTGGGTACTCCACTTCTGGCTGAAGACTAATACTGAATTATCACACAGTGTGTGAATGGTTTTATTTTCTGATATGTCGTTGCTTATCTTCCTCACCAGTTTGTACTTCTGCAGCCCTATCAGTATGCCTTTTCTTTTCCCTGAGACTGAATTTACTGTAAGAAGTACAGGTTTTGATTATGTGCCGTTTCTAGTGGTTACTACGTTTTTATAGTCTGCCCTAAGTGGTGCAGCACACAGGCATATAGATGAGTTTCACCTTAACACATTATCAGTGTTCTGCAGCTGTGAGCTGGTGCCACCAGTGAAGCAGCAGCATAGTAGCATCTTCATTGCCTTGTGCTCTTTCCTCGTTACCAAATGTCCCCACAATCTCTGGAAGCATGCACTCCCACCACATAGCGTCCTTACAATTTTTAGCACCAAAAATATATACCACACCATGAAAAATACTGTTCTTTGGTTGTTTTGGACACAGCAAACCACTGCAATAAATAGAAATGCAGCTTTGTTTTTTGCATGTTAATTTTGATTACTCCAGTTTTCACTTTTATGAGTTTATGCTTACTTTTTGTGAGCAAGTAGGGGTCCTGCCACACAGGTGATGCTGATGCAGTACTTAGGAGAGATTGCTGACTAGACTTAGAGAAAATTATGGAACTTGTATATCAAAACAAATCTGTCTGAAACAGTTCGTAAATGCACACAGCCTGTTATTTCTCACATAGATGCTGGTTGCTGCTGCTTATAGAAATCAGCCTTGTGACTTTGCTGGTAGGTGGATGTTGAAGCATGAAAATAACATGAACAAGATGACTAGGAACCTAGAAGCTCAGTTTAAATTTCGCAGCCTTTGATTTTTTTTCCAAATAACTTTTCAAATTTTTAAGAAATTGGAGAAATAAACTATTTAATTCTCAGGATGTTGGTGGTTTAGAAAATGGTGATAATTTGTTTTTATGAATTAGCCATCAGCAGCATGCCTGGGTCCCTTGTGTTAAATCTCTGTAAAGATACTGCTGAGAGCAGCTTGTGGTCCTGTCCTTAATCTGAACATCATGATGAGCAGCTGAATGTCCGACTGGTGTGCTGAAGCACAACTTGAGTTTTGTCTGGTGTTTTTGGCAGAAACCGAAACAAAATGTGATTACTTTTGTTTTGAGGCAAAGCACCTGTTTACGTTAGAATTATAGTGGACATGCCTCATTGTAGGAAAATAGTCTCTCTGGAGATTGCTTTTATATGCTGGGAGTATTTATTTGCATATTACAAATTTGACAGTTTATGGAAATAAATGTAAATAATGAGTAGCTTTTGAAGTGGTCTGCAAGCTTAGCAGCTGTCTCCTTTCAGCATGGAAAGGGATTCAGAGGACTGGATGATTGTTTTGTATCTCCGTCGTGAGTTAACTACTTCTTTTTCTGAAACAGCAATGTAGTTTGGCTTTCACTAGCTGAGTTGCAGAAAAGCATTATTGTCAGCTCTGTGAAAGCTGCAGAGAGTGCAAAACATACCATAGTGACAGGAGGAACCCGGGGGGAGACACGTTTCTTGCTTCCCTCTTACCATATTTGCTTATTAGCAATCACATTGGATACAGGTGCTGTTTTTTTAACAGTGCTGACAGTGCCTGAAAGAAATTGGTTCCTCTGGGATAAAATAGGACTTTTTTTTTACTCCGTAAACTAATTATCTTACTCTGTTTGAATATGTTAATTAATTTACTATAATTTTGATAAACTGTAAAAACATTGATTACCTAAACAAATAAGTTTTGTGTTTCTGTGAAATAGACTTGATATACTGATGGTACCCCATGGAAAAAATTAATTGAATATTTTCTAATCTTTAGGGATATTCTTGGGTTTCTTTCTTTTGAGTAATAAGAAAGAACTAATCTATTTTGGGGTTTTATTTTTTTTTTTTAAATTATTATATTCCTTATCCACATCCCTTATTTGTAACATTGCCATTGTTTGTGCATCTTGGTTTGGTTCTTGGGAAGCCAAAAACCTCTATTTATAAAGGAGACATGCACAACAATACTCTTTTACAATATTTGTTTTTCAAGAGTTTTCACAAATACTATCGTAAAGGATAAAAGGTAAAACTTCTCCTTATATATGTGTTTATAAATAGGACTGCTCCTTTCAGAGGCTTCCCAAGACAAGTTAGTATCTGAATGATGATGCATCAGTGCTGCTTATGCAATTGAAAAAAGTTAGGTATAGAAGGTTATAACAAAATAAATTAAAATACTCATAAATGTATGAAAAATAGTCTGTGAGGAAGCCTGAATTTATGAAAAAGTAAAAACTAAATTTTTCTGTATTTTAATTTGTAACCTGCACCTGATAAGTCAAAGCAGGTTCAGTGTTGATCCATTATGGGGTGGTGCAAATTTCCTTTGAGATCTGTAAAACTGTCACAGCCAGTGGAGAGAAGAGAGGCCCTCTCAAGGGTGCAGTCTTATCCTGAGGTTTTTAAACACTGATGCTGAAAAAGCTTCAGAAACAGTAGATTCCTGTAGTTTCTTTTCTTCCCCATTCTGACTTCTTCGTCTATAATCAGAAGTATATAATTAAGCCTAAAATTAAATCTTCCAGAAAGGAATATCCCAGAAATAGCCATTCAAGATCTATGCCTGACTCCTGCAAAGATTTATGCAATGATTAGCTTTAATCAAAGGGGAAGTATGACTGAAATGGATGATGCAGCTTTGATGTGTTATGGTTAATTTGTGGGATTGGAGCTGATTCCTGTTACATGCAGGAAGACCCCTTGCACAGTGTGATGAAGGATTTGAGCTGTAACAGGAAGTTTGAACAGCATGAGGAAATTGAGTTTGTCCTATAAACTTTGCACAAAACATCTTTGAAATTCTGTTTTTAGCCTTTTTAGCTGGTGATTCTGTTAAGTCTCATTGGAAGATAAT
Organism: Grallaria varia; assembly: GCA_013396735.1. NCBI lineage: Eukaryota > Metazoa > Chordata > Aves > Passeriformes > Formicariidae > Grallaria > Grallaria varia. Next base: position 991,971 of record VWZG01006760.1, on the reverse strand, counting down.
AGTTTGCATAGACTGTTTACTGAAAATTGCATGGTTTTGTCTGTTAAAAGGCAACTGCTACGGTATTTTGTGCCCTAAAATCTCTTAGTACATTGTGAGTTGTTTTACATCTTTCCCTGTCAGTATGTTAGTGCAACTCCTTGTAGTTCACCAAATTAAACATGCGTGTAGACTTTTGGCCCAGTTTGGATGTTAAAGTTTATCAATGTAATTTTGTGCTGTAAATATAGGGTGAATCTCAGTTCATGACAAAGGAGATACAACAATTTCATCAGCAGTCTGACATGGCTGAAAAAATATTTTCACTTTACTATTCAGTACCCTGTATTGTCTCAAGTGTTTGCTGGTTCTTTTACAGACAGGAGTCTTCCTGATGCCCAAAGTAACCTTGGACTGTGGGGGGAGGGCAAAGGTGAAGATGAGCTGTCACCTGAAGAAATACAAATGGTAAGTTTATCTTTTGCTTACTGTCCATTTTAGTATATTTTTTGCAGAACAATGCCATAACAAGGTACACCTTTTCCGTGTGTCTTCCTGGTTCTTCTGGCAGCAGCTAATATTTAAAATTGCTACAAAATACTTGCATGGAGACAAGAAATTAGTACAACTAATTTTCAACAATTGAAATTAAAATTGTTGTTTTAAAATTACAAGTATGAGTTGCTCTTTTTAGTCAGGAAACAATAGAAGTCAAGGCAACATCAGAAGAAGCCTTGTGAAACTTTGAAAGAATGAAGTGTTGGCCCTTTTTTTCTCAGATTGTTTTTAGAACACAACTTAAATAGTTGTACTAGTTAAGTATGACTATGAAGTTGTATTTAATTTCCTTTCTTTTAATTTTTTTATTACCAAAATCAGCTTGGTTTTCTAGAGGGAATAGCTGCAAGCTATCTGTCACAACAGAATTTCATGAATTTTTACTTTTTTTTTTGCATTTCCATGTTATCACCATATTTATATATTGATTGATCCAGTTCTGCTTACAGCTGAACTGATATAGTAGAAAAATTCTGGCATGGGCATGATTGCTGACAACCTGTCAGATTTTTTGATATTCATAAAATTTATCATTTTGAGCATAGCTCAGAATTCTTATAAAACCTCTCTACATAAGCACACGCTACCTTGTGTTTATATAAAAGAAAAACTGATTTTAGTCAGTAGCTGTGCAGATTTCAGATGAGTGAGCTTTACTAAGGGAAAGGGCTGCTGCAGTATGAGTTTGTGAAGCTTCCTTGGCAGTGATGAGAAGTGTTCCCAGACGTGATATGCATCACTCTTCCAGTCAGAGATGAGTAAGTTGCACATAATTATGGTTTGGTTTGCTAAAGACAAAAGGCTCTTCAGAGGCTGCTCTGTATGCTCTCATATTGTTCTTGAGTGCTGGTCTAAAATGTAAAGGCTTACTCCTGCTTTCTGTTTTGTTTTTAAGAGCGTTCTCCTGTCTGTCATTCTCTGCAGTTAGCCCCCTTGCTTCCAGAGGAACAGGGGGAATCAGGCATTGAAGGTGATGGCACTGACAGGGCCTTCTGACTGACTGCTAAATGAGGGTTGTATTTTTTTAGGCCTCACGCTGTAATTCAGTTTTAAACATGTTACATCCCTTGTCATGGTACTTTGGGAATAAATATGGTTCCTTTTAATGAAATCTTACCATACGTCTATACTTTTCAGAGTAAGGCCCCAGATAAGAGGAAAATCCTTGTTCATAGTTTAATGATCTGAAGGATTTCTGGACTCCTAAATCTCCAATCCGAAACTGCATATTAGGCATTCGGACAGCTCTTCCTAGAGGGGAGCCAACACACATTTTTCTAAAATCTATTATTATTCTTTACCTATTCAGAACTTTCCTGTGCTATGCCTTTTTTTTGTTTTACTGGTTTTACATTTATTTCATCTGTTGTGCTTTAAGAAGTTGAACTACCTGTGAAAATGGGCATAAAAATAACAGTAATGCTCTAAACTGAAAAAAAAATTAGCTCAGACAGACTATAATATTTCCTTAGTATTAGCTTACACAGTTCTGCCTATAGTTTTCAAGAAAATTTATAGTATATAACAGTGCCTTGATGTCAGTGCTTGAAAAATGACTTGTACTGGAAACTTAAGATCTCAGCTTTATGTTTATCACTCTGCTCTGTGGGAAAGAGATACAAATGTACCAGTCTTTTTAGAGAAGCAGAAGATCAAAATCCTACCAAAATAAAAATAACATACTTTGAAATGCTATATATGTAATAATACACTGAAATATTATGGCTCTTGTATCATAGTTTAGTCTCAGATTTCCATGTGTGAATTTGCATTTAAAATTTATTTTTGCTATGAACACTCTTTACTTGGGGTTTAGTACTGATAGGAAAAAAATAGAATTGAAAAAAGCATACCAAGGGAAAGTACCACTCCAACACCCTTCTTTCTGCTGGCCCTCCCCAGGTCATTTCTTGTCAGGTGATTTTTTTACTGTTGGATTTGATTGCATATTGTCAAAGTTGTCAAATGTAAACAGAGTTGTTTATTTGATTTCAAATGTAAATGTTGCCACAACATATAGATGCTCAGAGCTGAGCAAACCACTGCTCTGTGGACAGACTTTTTTTCTTAGGGTTATTTTGTTTTAAGAACACTACAATTAGTTGATTTTCAAACACTAGGGATGTATGTGGTGACTCTTCCACAGCAAAACTGCTCCTTCAGTGCCTTTTTGAGAAAACTTACAGCTTGGAGTTGACCTTTATTACTGGAAGTTGGATTGTATATAATTTCACTCCTAAAAGACTTTAAATTTACTAGAGCCAGTATTCTAATTTTCAGGTAAATCTACGTCCAAGGTGTAAATGTAGGATATAATTTGAGCATTTGTGCGTTGCTTTTTTCACTACTTAGGTTTTTTAGGTTAGGCAGTGAGAGGTTAAAGTTATGTGGGGAGAAAATTAGAAGGGCCAAAGCCCAACTAGAACTGATTTGGCTACTGCATTAGAGGACAATAAAAAATGTTTTTCTAAATACATTGGCAACAAGAGAAGGACTAAGGACAATCTCCATCCTTTAGTGGATGCAGAAGGAAACAGTAACAAAGGCTGAGGTACCTAATATCTTCTTTGCCTCAGTCTTAAATAGTTAGACCTGTTGTTCTTAAGTATCCAGCCCCCTAAGCTGGAAGACAGGGATGGGGAGCAGAATGAAGCCCCCTAATCAAGCGGCAGATGATCACTGACCAGCTTTGCCACTTAGACACACAGAAGTTCATAGGGTTGGATAGGATCCATGCAAGTGTGCTAAGGACACTGACTCAGGTGCTCACTGAGGTACTTTCCATAGATTGCCAGCAGTCCTGGATAACTGGAGGGGTCCCAGTTGACTGGAGGTCAGCAAATTGGACACTCATCAGCCCGTAAGGGCTGGAAGGAGGATCTGGGGAACTGCAGCCCTGTCAGCCTGACCTTGGTGCTGGGGAGGGTCACGGAGCAGATCATCTTGAGTGACATCACACAGCACTTGCAGGACAGCCAGAGGATCAGGCCCAGACAGCATGGATTCATGAAAACCAGATCCTGCTTGACCAACTTGATCTACTTCTATGACCAAGTGACTCGCCTAGTGGATGTATCTGCCTGGACCTTAGTAAAGCCTTTGATGCAATTTCCCACAGCACTCTCCTGGAGAAACTGGCTGCTCATGGCTTGGAGAGGTGCATTCTGCTGGGTAAAAACTGTTTGGATGTCCAGGCCAAGAGAATGGTGGTGAATGGAGTTAAATCCAGGTGGTGGCCAGTCACCAGTGGTGTCCCCCAGGGCTCAGTATTGGGGCCATTCTTGTTTCATATCTTTATCAATTATCTGAACACTGGGATTGAGTGCACCCTCTGTCAGGGGGATCGAGACAGGCTGGATCAATGGGCTGCCAATTGTATGAGATTCATCAAGGCCAAATGTGAGGTCCTGCCGTTGAGTCACAACCCTGGGCAGTGATACAGGCTGGGGAAAGAGTGACTGGAAAGCTGCCCATTGGAAAAGGACCTTGTATCCTGTGTTTAGTTTAGGGCCCGCCACTGCAAGGACACTGAGGTGCTAGAGGGTGTCTAGAGAAGAGCAGTGGAGCTGGTGAAGGGTCTGGAGGACAAGTCCTGTGAGGAGTGGCTGCGGAAGCTGGCATCATTTAGACTGGAGAAAAGGAGGCACAGGGGGAGATGTTATTGCCCTCTACAACTGCCTTAGAGGAGATTGTGGCCAGGTCAGTCTCTTCTCCCAGGTAACAAGTGACAGGACAAGAGGAAACAGACTGAAGTTGCCCCAGTGGAAGTTTACATTGGATTTTAGGAAAAATTTCTTCACTGGAAATTGTCAAGCACTGGCACAGGCTGCCCAGGGAAGTGGAGTTACCATCCCTGGAGGGATTTAAAAGATGTAGACATGGCACTTAGGAATATGGGTTAGTGGTGGCCTTGGTAGTGTTGGGTTAATAGCTGGACTTTATGTCAGAGGTTTTTCCCATCCTAAATGGTTCTATAAGGAGAGTGGGTTACAGTGCATGAACTGCTGTGTTGGTTTTAAATTGGTTGGTTAAATCATACTTAAGAAAGCTCCATCATGGTTTTGTGATCTTTCCTGTAGATAAAATAATGAATTAAAGCCCTATGATATTGCTACAGCAGCAATTTCTATCAGTATTTTACCCTCAGGAGAGAGTCTGACATTATTCAAAATGTTTACAGGCTATTGCATGATTTGCACAGTAAATTTCAGTTCATGACTGAGTACAGGTGTATTGATGGATTTTATAGATATTGTGAGCAGATGTCTTGTGGTTGCATCAAGTGGGGAAAAATCTGACTGCTGTTTAGAGTTGTGAAAATACCCACTTTTCTCTGACTTTATCTTTTTTTGGTTGGTTGGTTTTATGTTAAATTCAGGAACAACATATCTAATGACTTCTTTCATGGGATAACAAAAAGGAGTGGTGATTATTTCTTTTACGCATTAGATTTTTAGCCATATATTAAGCAGTTTGTCACTTACTGCTATACTTTGGTAACAGAATATTTTACTGGCTTAAAAGGAGCTACTTCAATAAGCCATTAATCGTTGAGCTATACTGATTGCTAGACCTTGGTCTTAGGTTCCCATCATGTAAATCCCTTTGTGACACATTGGTATATGATGTGTTCAGTGCTCTAACCCTTTGTTAAATTGACTGTTTTAGCATATCTTAACTGCTGTCTGTGCCAAGTGCTCCATCAGCCATGATTTCAAGTTGCAAAGATCATTTAGCAGTTTAAAAGGCAGTCTGTGCCAGTGGATAGTTTTAAGTATCAAAGGACTTTATAAAGAATACTTTCTTAAGTGGTTTTGTGCTATTTGTAAGGGATTAAAATCATTCACTGTTTCTTTATTAAAAATTAGTTGCCATCTCAGTTTTACTAAGGCAGCAAAATAGGGAGTTTCTGATATTGAATATGTATACAGAAATACTTATCCTTACAGAAGTCAGAAAAACAATTAAAGCATCATGGGTCCACTTAGTCACTCAAGGAGTAAGCGGTCATCACAGCGCTAGATCTCGTGGCTCTATTTCATTGTTCTGTTCCTTGGCTTTGTGAGGTGACTCCACCAAAACCAGACATACTGTGGTGTGAACCTAAAGGAGTGCAATGATGAAACACCTTTAGCCATCTGCTGCTGTGAAGTAATTATCACTGTATTTTAGGCAATTACATTTTAACAAATGTTTTGCTCTGTAGGAGACACTACAGACAGCAGTGACTTGCAACACTAGTATTTTCTTATTTCATAAAACCATTGGATCTTTAGAGTGGAAATCAGTGGAACTTCAGGGAACTGTGCAGTATGTTGCTCCATTCCCCCTCAGCTCATGGGGCTGAGTGCTTTCCCTGAGGTCTCTACTCCACAGAGAGGGTGACAGTACCCAATAATCCTCCTGTTAGACTTTCTGGAATCCTTTAACCAAAGAGAGAAAGTTGTTCTTGCCAATCAGGTGGACAGTGAACCTCCAGTACAAAAAGCAATCTGTATGTTAAAAGAAATAGAAAGTAATTTTTCTTCATGACATAAATTGCCTGCATCAGAAGGCTAAACCTTTTTTTCTGTGAGATTCACTGTTACCTTTCTTCAAACACATACTAGTCATTTTACACTTGTTTCTGTGATATTAAATCTGCAAACTTCTAATTTTTAACAGTAACAACTTGACCTGAAGTCATGCAGCTTGATATTAAATATGCTGCTTACAGAGTCAGGTTACTGTTTCTCTGAGGCTCTGATGGGCCTGAAGCAAGATGAAAAAGGTTACAGCCGAAAGTGTGGGGAACAAGTGGCAGTGGTGTGAGGGGTGAGGGAGTGAGTAAAGGCTGTGAAAGGTGCCTTGCCTTTTCTCAATTTCTGAGTTGTTCTGTAGGAGTGCAAAGCCTTGCTCAGCTCCTGCTCTCTACTCTCCCTTAAGCCAGTCCTATCTCATCTGGTCCTGTGGTGGGATTCAGTTTACTATCTACCAGGAAACTCAGGAGGAAGAAGTGGTTCATGAGCTAAAATACTGTGAAATCAGTCGGGCAGCAGCAATTGCTTAGGACTATGGGAGAGAAAACAGCAGGACAAATTCCTCAGTGGCTGCACTAGATCATTTTCACAAATGATTTTCACTAGATCATTTGTGCCCTCAATAGTATATGTACTTTATTCTTCCGTCTTAGTATTTCAAATGGTAGAAATTTCAGCTGGAATGTTCTGGGTGATATAGGGGGATGCCCACATCAGCATCTGAAACAACACACACAAGGTGTTGCACAAGCTGTATGAGGAAGATCTTAAAAAGACCTGGGATAGAGATGCTGGTGGCACAATTGGGACACAGTGGAGAGGATCACAGTGAGGAGCCAGAGATGTCAGCAAATGTGGCCATGTAAATATATGTACTCGTACAGAATGGCTCTGAGAGGAGCAGGGGGTCAGGTGAAATGTCTGTCATAGCCACTAATTTTCATTTTGCATCTTCATGACTGTGTTGTTGTTTAAACTACTTTGAAGTATCATGGGCTTCATTTTCAGCTATTTCAGTAGCACTGCTCTGAAAGCAAAGTGCCCATTTGCCTTCCACTGTTCTAACGCAACCTTTGCTGTAACCATAATGCGTTGGGATTCAGACATTCTTCCCCTTGTTCCTTTTTTTGCTTTTTGCCCAGGACAGTATTTTTCAAATCCTTACTGTCTTTGGGCAATGCCTCCTTTTCTTGCCAGCCTAATCATTGGGTATGTGCACAGATAGTGAGCAATTCCTGTCGCACCAACTGAAAACCAGGTCAGAGCTGTAAGCAGTGCTGCTCTGTTGGCATTTCCATCTTTGACAACACTCTGCTCTGCCTTCAGAAGGATAATGAGTCCTTGCCAGGTGACTGAGAGGACTGCTGCACTTTTACTGCTAATGAACCTGCAATGTGATTGAATGATGCCAAAGTCCCAGTGTGTTACGTAGGGTAGTTCAAAATGGGGAGATTAACTGAAGTGGAACAGGGCTTGCTGTCCTGCATAGCTCCAGTGCCCAAGTATTTGCATTCTGAATCCTGTTTTCTGGCACTCACAATGCAGTCTGTATCACTTGGGTTTGCCAGAGGCATGTAGCAGGTAATGCTTCCTATGTATCCTGTGTGCTCCTTCTGTATAACTGCATAGACCAGGTCTTTCCCAGCTTTGTGAGAAAAGTATAAAGACCTGGTCAGTTGTGTCCATACCACGAAGGTCCGCCTAGAGAATTGCTAGAATACCGTGAATAAGCTTCCCCACCCCACTCCAAAATTGGGCCTGTGACCCTTCTGATAGGAAGTGCTGTCTCTGATGGCAGGACTCTTTTGACTGGAAGAGGCTGCAGAGCTCCCAAGAGTGGCTGTGGGCAGGCAGCACACTCTGCAGGCCTCCCTCAGCTTTCAGACCCCAAGTCGAAACTCCATACAAGCACCTTGAAATGAAAGTCCCAGCTCTGTGTGTCCTCATGCTAGAACAGCCCTCATCACATGGTTTCTAACAATCTCCACTGTGACATGGGATAACCTTCTCTCCAGTATTTTGGCTGCACAGATTTTTTTTCAAAAATCATGTCATCATACCTGCTGCATGGTCACTTGTTCTATAATGCATCCCAAATTACTGGACAGTCAGGTGCACTTAAAAAGTCAAAGCTTATTTTCTTTTATAAAGCCTTCTATTTATGCCTGTATTTGACAATGTACTGCTAATAATATATTTAAATGTTTCATTGATTGCTCATGAATTTTAAATGGGAGAGCTCTTCTGGAATAATTAAAGCAAATGAATTTGTAAAATATGAAGTACTAGATGTAAAAGTTTTTCATATTACAGCAAAATCTAAAGGCTCCTATGCTTCACTCCATAGGCAGTACATGAATGTGAAGGACAGTGCAAAAATGGCATCAAGAGCCATTTCACAAGCATGAAAGCTTTCTCCACTCAAATTTATAAAATAATATGAAAAGGACAGATTCATTCACTGTATTCTTCCTTACTGCAAAGTAGCTTGAGTAACTTTAAGATTGTTTTGGTTGAGATGTACTGTAATGGATGGCAAGGAAGGGTGGGAGTTGGTTGATCACAGTGGACCTTAAGAAAGGTCCCTGAGTCTTAAGCATGTGAACTTACGTGTGTCCTTTCCTCCCTTTTTCCAGTTTGAACAGGAGAACCAGAGACTTGTTGGTGAAATGAACAATCTCTTTGATGAAGTCAGGTACAATTTTCTGTTCCTCAGCAGCCTGGGGCACATGCTGGTCCCATGACCTGGACAACACCTGTGCAAAGTGTACTGGCTGCAGGACACCTGCCTGCGTCAACTGGAGTGGTGTGGGAGCAGGTGGAGTGAAACAGGAATGCCCAGGAAAGGAGCCATGTGCTGTTCCACAGTGTAAAGAATGGTTCTGAAGGTCACACAAACTATCCAGAATAGTACTGGTAACATTTGGAAGGTTTACTTTCTCCCTTACCTAAGTTTTAAAATACTAAGTTTTCCATTCATACCCTGTTGTCTGCTGTCACACAGCAGTGGGGGAGGTGCCACTGCTGACCTTGTGCAGGGACTGTCTGGGTGCTGTGGCAGTGCTGTTCACTCTCCCTTGCTGTGCAGAACACCCGAACAGCTACTCAAGCTAGAAATTGACTTTTGGATTATTAGTCCTAGGCAAGGTGAATTCCACACATCACAGTAGCATATAGAGAGGATATGTCAAAATCAACTGCTTAGGGCCCACCATGGATATTGTTATAGGAGATGAAAGGAGACAGGGCAACCCTGGCAGTGAAGGCAGCTCGCTGAGCGCTGCTGGGTAGTGCCTCTCCCAGGGCTTCCCTGTGGACTGGTTGTCTTCCAGCCAGGAGCTGTCCAAGCCCTGATCACAGGCTACTTCTGCCCCAGTGACAGCTGACTAAACAGTGGCCTCCTGAACAGCCACTTGCAGCAGCAAGACACACTTGCGCTTGGTTTCTAATGGAGTATTTCTTTTCTTTGCCAAGACAAATCGAAGGAAAAGTGGTAGAAATCTCCAGATTACAAGAGATATTCACTGAGAAAGTCTTGCAACAGGTTAGTATATTTTAATGCTGCAGCAGCAAATACAGCTTGAAGATTTTCTTGGGAGTATTTTGGTCTTGGTTGTGTGTAACATGTGAATGTAAGATTAATGAATCTTTGGCACATGTGAAGGAAAAGATTTGTGTTCGTTTTTCAAATTCAAAATCAACATATTTGCTCTTGTTACTTATTAGTATGTACTGGGAATGAAAAATGCAACATATGTCTTAGAATGATCCCTCTACCTCAGAATTGGTGTCTTGTTAAATGCATTATTTAATAGCATCCTTTCTGGAAATGGTGGCACCTCTTCCAAAAGAGCTGCAAAATGTCAGACAGGTTAGATTTGATTCTGGCTAAATGGGAGACTTCCTACTGATCTTGGTGGTCTCCATTCAGGCTCGTAAAACCACAGATAAAGAAATTACAACTTAATTGTAATTACTCTATGCCTTTGCATCAATGAAACAAAGATGTTGGTAATACCAGATTTTATTTTCGAGTTCTGCTTGTTTCCCAAGTTCTTGGAAGTGGGTTTTTTCCTAACATTCATTACAGTTTCTCAAGTTTATTACTTATTTTAAACAGGAAACTGATATTGACAATATCCATCAATTAGTTGTGGGTGCAACAGAGAATATCAAAGAAGGCAATGAAGACATAAGAGAGGTAATGTCTTGAAGTTGTGTTTTAAACTCAATTGTTTCTCTTAGCTTTCAGTTTTTCCCAAGTGTTGCTTTAAACAGCACATGAGAGCTCACTCACAGGACTGGTGCAGTTGCGTGTTGGGGTAGGACATTGGTTTGGGAAAACTGGGCAAGGTAGCTGAGGCTCTCAATAGTTCACACTTGCTAACCATGATCTGCATAGTTACACTAGTTTGCAGAAATCTATTTGGCCTCATCAATTTTTTAAACATGAAGGTCACCTGGCTTGCATTAAGCACCTGTGAAGTTGGTTTAAAAAAGAAAAAAAAAAGTGGAGAGGGGGCAGACTACAATCAAAAGACAGTGCTGAAATGGTTGAAATTAAGAGTTAGTTGCTGAGCATTAGCAGAAGAGACTCTTTACCACCCTGAACAGTTTCAGCAAACAAATCTGTTCCACTGTCTTACTAATGAGAGGGAAAGGACATTTTCTTTAGGTAACTGAGATTTCAGTAAAAACAGAGTTCGTAAGTTAGGCTGTTGAGTCAATGGCTCAGTTCTTTCTTCTCCCTCCTGAGAACACACAGAAAAGGTGTCTCAAGGGTGTTACCTATTGCTCTTCTCTCCTAAAAAGTGCATCAGACAGGGCAAGAACTGAAATTAGTTTTGCTTTATTTTCATATCTGTAGGTAGAACTAAGTTTCCCAAACCACACTGAGAAACAGAGAAAGATACTAAATACAGAACTTTGTCACTCACATTAATGTTTATATCATGTAAAAAAAAAAAAAAAAAAAAAAAAGTCTTCCATCTGTAAATCTGAAAAATGAGAGCAAAAACCAAGTCCCTTGGTATATGCTGGGAAGGAGAATCCTAGAAAAATACTTGCTAAGAGGCTGAAATATGTGACTCACTGCGCTAATTCAACTGCCAGAGATGTCAGGGGCATTTGTTTGGTTTTGTTGTGTTCTCATTTGTTTGCTTTAAGTCAGATGTTTATTAGAAAGATGAAGGCCTGATTACTTCTAATCATGGAATTTCACTTTTGGAACTTGAAACGAACCTTGAAGCATGTACTTTTTGATGTAGCTCTTAATATTTTGCCTTCCACTTCATGGGATCTTGGGATTTTAATTTTTTAAATGTCCAATTTGAAGATTTTGAGTGTGACTTCAGTTTGATAAGTCTAAAAGCCTACCTGACCTGTGTCCACCTGAAATTAAGGGCAAATTATGTTACTTCTCTTGTCGGGGGGAAGGGTGATGCCACTAACAGGCATCCTGGGTTGCCATTGTTGAAATTCTGTGTGTTTACTGGTGATGGTAACGGGGATAACCTTTTCTTCACAGGCCATCAAAAACAATGCTGGATTTAGAGTATGGATCCTATTCTTCCTTGTGATGTGTTCATTTTCCTTGCTTTTCCTGGACTGGTATGATAATTAATTAAACATACTACTGTCTACATGCTTTGTTTGTAAAACTTTTGACTTGTTTTTCAACTGAGCAGGGTATATGGTGTACCTATGTGTTTCATGCTTTTTTTCAGACCTCTATAATGGAAATATTTTCCAATAAATGTGTACATACATCCAGTAGTGCAGAGAGCGCTGATCGCATTAATTTTAAATCCTTTTATCAAACATAAAACCACACTTAATCCTTCAGAGAACACTCTTTGAAAGAGCTGGGAAGAAACCTACAAGCTGGAGGAGAGCTAGAGGAAGAAAAAAATAACAATACTGGTTTTGTCACAGCCACCCATCTGTGATGTTGAATGAAAGTCCAGCTCCCATCCCAGAGCAAGAGAAAACTGTTACTGTGCAAAAGCATCTCCACTGTCTTAGGCGTTTATTTACCACTTCAGTACAGTGATCACTTTGCACATGTATGACCTCTACTTCTCATCCTTTGAAACTATCTGACTCAGAAATTAGTTTGATTTAATAATAGCAATAAGGATAAGGATTCAACTAAAGAACTTTACTTCTATCTAGGTGGAAAGGGAGAATACAACACAGATTGTGCAGTGAAACATGTTCTGGGATGCTGGAACAAAGCCAAAGAATAGACAATATTAAAGTCAAACTCCTCAAAATACTAAAACTGGGAACAATTTGTTAACTCAAAAGTCTCAAACAACCAACTGTAGATAAGAATCAATAAACTCCCTCCTGTAAAATCAGAAGAAAAATTGTTTTGACTTCAAGAAATATAAGCAATCTGTTTCTCCTAGATCATAAGGCTTACTAATTTTTATTATTTGTTACAAGGAGAAAAAGAAGTTGTTTCTCACCAGTATTTACTTGTGCATTAAAATTTTTATTATCCTAAATTTAAGGAGAGGAGATGGATCATGAATCATTTCTGTCTGGGACAGTCTTGGGGAACAGATTTTCCATCCTGTACAATCTGAATGCCCTCTGTAAATATGTTGGTATGAAATGTGTGTGTTTTCGTATCTCTTATGAAATGTATATTTCTATACATTATATGCAACAAGAAGCATCATTCTTATTCTTTACTCTGCACAGAGTGAAAATGTCAAAAGTTACATGTGAATTAATTACATTCAATAAAGCAGATCCCTGTTAAAAATTTCAAATATGTATGTGTTGAAGATCTTAATATAAGCTTGATATTTTAAATGCAAAGAAAAAATTGGCACAAAATTTATTGCTTTTGATGCATTCCACATACCATGATGATGTAATAAGCAGCCTTTTCCAGCTGCACTGTGTGATGCACATTTTGTATCAAGCCGAGAGCACTGACTCATAACAGTTATTTTTACTGTATTGGAATGAAAGGCTTTGATAAAGCAATTCTGCTGAGAAAAACAGAAGTAGAGCTGACAATGTTTGTTTTATTACACATCTTGAGAAACAGCCCATACTGCTGTTTCCCCTTCACTTTTTTAGTAGACTCTACCAAAAAAAAAAAAAAAAAGGAACTTTTGACATGTCCACTAACTCTGGTCCCATTAAAGTAACATGAATAAAAAGGTGACGTGCTTGCCCAGATACTTCACACACTTACTTTGTATGTTAAATTAATAAGATGTCTTTTTGTAATGTATATTTTAAGATTTATAATAAAAATGAAAACATGATTTCACACAAAGAATAGGCAAGTTTGTAATTACAATGGAACTTTAACGTGCATCCACAATACTATGTTCTTCTACATCTTTTCCCCTCCCAAGCCATATACAAACAGTTCTAATCTTCACTCTGTTTCACATGTAGCTTTAAAACAGCCAGTTGTGGTATCTAATACGCTACTGTTTCACTTGTGATGCTCTGTGTTTCAAAAAGTATCAAACTGCAAACCATACATAATCAGAAAGCTCTTTCTAATTAATAAAAAGGGAAAATGTGAATGTAATACAAGAGAAAATTTAGACATATTACTCCCTCAGCTGTAGCCAACACGACATAGTACACGTACTCAAAGCATGATCAGATCATCAGAAGCTGTCATTTCTCATTAGAACATCCTGAACTGTATAGTTTTTACACTATTCTCAACACCCACCACTAAAACTGTCTGTGCTTTTCCATAATTTCTATCTACTTTGTGTTTCAGTGCACATCCTTACCAAGATGCTAAAGCCATAGTGGAAATGCAGTTAAATCCTGTTGACAGCAATAAGAAAACATTAAGCATGCCTTGTTCCAGAGAACTTCATTATCACTTACAAATAAACAACAGTAAAGAAAATGTAAGGAAAAATGCGACCTGACAGTTTCTTTCTCCATACAAGTCATTACATTAGCCCCTGATATCAGTGCTGACTATCATTCTTGCTTGAGCCCAAACTAAAGATTATTACAGCTTTCAGCTAAACAAGAGATCACTCTAGTTATGGCTGGGGTGTTTCAGTTTGCAAAATGACAAAGAAGTAAAAAACTTAATAAATTAAATATCTGCTCAGACAACAGAACACATGATTTATCCAAGGTCCAAGCCCTGAAAATCCATGGATAAAATCTATCAGTATCCAATAAACTGCAAGAACATATCTAACATTGGAATTTTTTTTTAACATTGAAAATGGTGTCAAAGCTCTACAGCAATGCTGATATGCACCTGGGCTTATGCCCATGAATGTTCTGCAGCAAGTTTTTGTTTTGGGTTTTTTGTGTTTTGT
>VWZG01006760.1:956378-977553 GCA_013396735.1 Grallaria varia | reverse complement strand
TTTTTTTTTTTTTTTTGTGCAAAGCAGTATCAGCAAACAGAAGCAATTGCACCATAAACATGAGTAACCTCTAACTTATCCATAATTATATTCAATGAAAAGTTCCTTGAAGTCCCTTAGTTACCTTCAAATTACATATTTTTAATAATTAGCTTATCGTACTAAGCTGATTTCTCAGCAGCTTCAGTCTCCTGTTCAGACAGTTTCTCTTCTGACAGTACTGTCATCCACGGGGACACGGAGCGCGTGATGGTTTGTTTGGCCAGGTTGTAGTGGTTTATCACTGTGTAAAATTTCCCTCGAGCACTGGAGTCTTGTTCAGAGTAGTAGTTTTCCAACCCAGCTGGAATGCACTGATTATTCTGAAAAGAAAATCCATCTCTTAGATTACAGATACAGACACACACACACCCCAGAAGCAGATTAGGGGTTTTTTTCTCCTTTCCTTTTTTGTCTAAGCCAACAGTTGTATTCTGTGAGTCGAGATGCAACATACAGCAATTAACTACAGTGTTGTCCTACTGTGTTCAAAATGTTCTTCCCTGCAATCCTTAAACTACTTATGCATTTGCCAGGAAGACCAATCTGGGTTTATATGCTAGAATAATTAACGTACAAGAAGCGTGATTGCCTAAGATTATTTTTTTTAAGTTTTCAGTCTCTGGTTCCAGCCATATTTTGCTGTTTTTTCCTGCCCACTTAGTTCCAACTGTTTGGTTTACAACTACAGCTGTCTGTATCCTACCATTAGATTAACTTCAGGCAATTTACTATGGTGTTTGCTGTCTGAGGGATGGAAATTAATACAGATATATTGATGCCAAGGTATGAATAGTTTTACAGTCCAGTAACTAAGACATACAGGGAAAACTGTGGGTGGCCAAGCGTATGTGCAAGTGTGTACACACATACAAAATAGTTCAGTCTTCATCAGCAGAAAGTTGTAGCCAACAGCAGGCTTTTAAAAAGCTCTCTGTGACTGTGGGACTACATTATTTCATTTTCCAGGAGTGCAAGAGCACTACATAGAACCTACTGAATGCTCAAAGCTTTGGAAAGTGAAGTAGGTGATTTAGAGAGTTAAATACTTAGTAAGATCCAAATTTTGCTGTCATCTTAAAACCCAAAGTGAACATGCCTGTGCAGCATGTTTGTCACAGGTATCATGTAGCAACTGTTCCACTGATGGTGCAGTAAGAGCCTACAGAGTAGCTGGTTGCATTGAAGGGAAAAATTACTTGGACATACACTATGGTACCCTGCATTTTGCCCCGGAAGGTCATGGGGTCTCTCTGCAGGTCCTTTCCACACTTACCAGTCCAGGCAGCCTTGCTTGACACCTCAGTGTGTGGGGACAGTCACCTGAGCAAGTGAATTGTCCCTCTGTAAGATATGAGTAGCTGCAGCTTGAGGAAAAGTAAGTTTAATCATTTCTACTCTGGCTGATTTAAAAAGAAACAGGCTGTTCAGTCTTCCTGCTTCCAGCACCGGAGGACTAAAATTTGTAATACTACAGCACAGTAACTCTGAACTGCTCCTGTTCGTCTACAGCTATTTAATACTGAAATGTAATACTGGAAGTTTCTTAGCACAAAAACATGCAAAAATTCCCTGGGTTTTAGGACCAAATTGCTACCTCAGCTGTGTCCACATTTACTTGAGTTGAATTCTGTCCTTGTCCACAAAAAAAAAAAAAAAAGAAGAAAGTGGCATAAATAAGCACCAGTAACAACAGTTTCAAAGGGTTAATATCACACAGCACAAAATGAAGGAATATGCAGCAGTCTTGGCTTAATTCAAATTTTGCATCTCAAAAATGTTAAGAGTGAAAAAAAGGCATCAAAAGGTATGGAAGAAGAAAGGAAAACTTGTCAAAACAACAGGCCCACGGGTAGTCTCACGAACCTGCCTGCCCCTGGGGAATTCAATCTCACGGCACATTTGATGGCTCAGAGAAGCCTCGCTGTCACAAAACTAACAGCCCTCCCACGGAGTCAACACCTCCTGGGCTCCAACCTGCCAGTGTGACAGAAGCCTTGAAGTGTGTCAAACTTGTAATAATGCCCACAACAGCCCAGTGTCTCTTTATTATCTTTAGTCAAGGCAGCAGGCAGGGCAAACCTTCCCTCCCAGTTTTGTTGAAGTAGCACAACAAAGCAAATGGGATTTAACCTCGGCTAAGCAGCACCTGTGCCCGTTCAGCACTGTTTAACTGAACAGAGGCGTTCCCATGGTCATAGCTGTTGTATAGGCCAGCTGCAAGGCTGGGACATAGATTTACAAAAACATAATTCAGGAATCTGGAGTTGGGTTATTTGATTCACGTGCTCATTACATCAACCATGCCCTCTCCTGGAAGCATTATCCATGCTCTGTCTGGGATAACTGACACTAAAGATGATGTGATAAATGACTAAGAAGTGCATAGATGCAGACTTATTTGTAGTGATTACTTCACCCAGTCATGGGATGTAGTCACAATTCTAAATATTTAAAATGGAGGAAGGAACACAATCCTTTGAGCTAATGAAATCTGCCAAGGAAATTCAAGCAAATACAATCATGAGAACTGAAGACATGCCAAGATTATCAACAGTCTAAAAATAAAATGCCACAAAATCTTTTGTTGCCTTTGGTTTGTAACAGGCAAAAATTACTCAGTAATGGTTTTGGTGGTGGGTTTGTTTTTTTTTTCAGTAGTCACAAATACGCACAACATCTGACAGAAAAGCCTAAGAAAAACACACAGCAGTTTCCATCTTGATTGCAGTTTTGCTCCAGGGATTTCATGCTTCTAGAAAAGATGGGAAAACCTTTCACTCATTGCCTCTTGTGTTCTGCCCAAGGACAGCCCCTTTGCTTAGTTCCCAATCAAATCAAGTCATGCAGCACTCAGGGACCAAGTGACGGGAACTGCTGCTGATTGTTATCCTGCCACTTCCCTGAGACTTTCAGTAAAACATTTCTCTCCATCCTTTTTGTTTGTTTCCATGGTTCCCAGGTGAGAGAAGTAAGAAGGCCATGAGGAGATAAATGGGATGCTCCAGAGTAAGTTGCCAGTCTTTTATAGTCCGTCAATTTCAGACATCAGTTGCAGGTTATGGCCTTTGATGCCAGAGAAAACCCTGGTTGCCAATCTGTATCTTGCTGAATTAAGATGACTCCTTTTGTTCCTTTGACGTGAAGACCCCAGTGGTATTCACTGATAAATAGCATCTTCTGTCATGTGAGCTTTGCTGGATCATTAATTCCCAATTTAATAGATGATGGTGCAGTCCCCAATGCACAGAAATGACTTCATGGTACTGTCCATGAGCCTGACAGAACGCAGGTGCTTTGGCAGAAAAAGCTGAAGGGTAACAGATATGGTACAGAACGTACTGAAGCCCTGGAGCAAATCCTGCAGGATGTAAGTGCACTCAGGTTTTGAGTCTCACCAACAGGCAGTGAGGAATGCTCAGAGGAGCAGTCTGCACAGCAGCAGTACTAAGGCTGCCTCAGAAAGCTTAAGCAAGCACAGAATTAAGGTTGGAGCAAGCTAAGATTGCTGTACAAAGGAAGGTGAGCACCTTTTTAAGCACACCTTCAAGCCCTGGAGGCATAGGACAGGAGAAATGTTTGGAACTGCTCCATGTGCGAGAGCATCGAAGCCGACAAGAGTGAGTCTGACTCAGAGCTGCGGTAGCTCAGCCTTTATGCAGAGATTCCTACAGAACCAGGCTTCCTGAGGCAGGGACACCTTTGCCCTTAACCAGGAAATCACATCAGCATCTGAAACCTGGGGACATCCAGGCCAGAGAAGGTTGTTGAGTCCGTCTAAGTACGCAGCCAGTCCACCGAGACATTACTCAAAAGGTGACAGACTTCATGTCTCCTAGGACATGCGTGCCAAGCTATGCCATGACATATCATGGACTCTCCCCAGAAAAGATGCACAGGCAAACAAATACAAATTCATCTCAGCATTGGTAGTTTCAGGCCTTGTGTCATTTGCCAATATGTTTATCCTGTAAAACTCTTAGAAGAGTTACGTGACCAAAGATGCTACGTCTCCTGGCATTATGTGATCAAGCAGCTCTAAACAGCCTCCAAAAAACTGCATAACCCTAACACAGCCCTGTGTATGTGCTGCACCTTAAAAATACAGCACGTGCTGTGGGACATTCTGCCTAACTTCTGTCCCAAACACAGGACCTTAAGGAGAGAAACAACCAGACTCTGGTCACATGGCAGCTGAAATAGAGGTAAGAAATTGTTCTTTCCTTTAACATTTGTGACACTGGCCAGAAAAGCCAAAAGAAGCCAGAAGGCTGCAACTCAAAGGAGGGGTCAACACGGTGTGAAAGGAAGCGGAAGCAGGAGACTGTGATAGACTTAAAAAGGAGCATAAAACTGGCCGTTCTGTCAAGTCAGGATTGCATCAAGACAGGTTTGGTAGGGACATACAGTCCATATTCCAAATTGCTCAATGCCAAGAGAAAGCTTAGAGGGAAAAAAAGAGGGCTATTTTCGCATGACACATGAGCACAGAAGGGTTTCAGTGCTTGTCTAAGACAACACAAAAACCCAACAGCAGAACCAAAAGCTGGATCTCCTGAGTTACAGACAAGTATTCTAACCACAGTATCTTTTGCTCTTGAACCAAGGGAAAGTAGTAACCAACTCAATGCTTAAAGCTAAATTAATCCAGCAAGGCATCACTGATCATCATTTTGGACTAGATTCTTGTAAGATCTTTAGTGCCTGAAGTGACAGATAGAAATCCTGAACAAGATGGCCAAATAGTTCCTTCTGACGTTCCCATTTGATTCATTATGTGAATAAATATTAAAAAATTAGAGGGAAGATTGCCATCATCACTGCTACTTTTCCTATCTAATTACAGCCAAGTTCAACCCTACTAGATTTACAACAGAGAAATCAATGTTACTTTTCTGACGTTCAGCCCAGGTCATAGCTGAGGAGCCAGCACTACTATCTCACATAAATGAAGTGAGCCCAGCCTCCCTTATGGTTAGAACCAGTGTTTTTTTTCCAATAAATGTGTTTTCCCTTTTTGGCATCACTTTTGGCCTGTAGCAGCAGGGCTCGGAGGTCACTGTTCTAGAACAAGAAGTTCTTCCTACAAAAATAACCCTAAGGTAACTCTATTACTCTTAATGAGAACATCACTCTACTGTTTGACACATATTCCAGCATTTTTTTCTCCAGGTTTTACCATTCTCTTATTTCCCAAGACACAGTAATTTGGAAAAATACTCAATATTAAACCATATGACCAATAAAAGAGGGCTTTGTCTATACAACTGCAGATGAAATAAGTCTGAAGGACACCGGCATTTGGACTTCTGCTATATTTTCAATGTTTAAAGCATTAGCAAAATAACAACGTTATTAAAATTGTGCAATAGTACAACTTCAATTACAAATTAAGAGGAAAGCAACATAGCAGGAAGCACACTAAGCTATGAGGAGAATCACAAAATTCTATGTGGTACAGCTTGACTTAATCAAGGTTGTGCATGGAACAACATGGAATAGTACATACTTTCCTTTTCTTCTAGAATGGGTATTCAACTTACCTTGAAAACAAATCCTTCCGGACAGGTATGATCATACTTGTAAACCTTGTAGACTACCAGAAATACAACACATGTTAAGAACGCAAGGGCAAAAAGGACCAGCACAGTTACCTGTGAAGAAAAATAAAACATGCTTATGTTAGCAATGCACTGCTTATTATACTGCTGCTTATTACTGCAGGCAGCAGAAGCCAGCTATGAATGCGCTTTACAGTAAAGCCAAGCAAAGGATAAAACCAGCTGCTTAATTATTGCGGGAGAACAGGGAAGCAGCACGTAGGTACTTCTACCTCCCCTTTCTCAGAGAAGAAAGCAGATCATCTGGTCAGTGGCCCATTGCTTCTGTACTGCAAGGCTTTTTTTTTATTGCATTTCTGTTCAGGGCACTCACAAGGCCAGCAGGGCACAAGGTGGCTTGGGTCTGCTGTTTTTTTAAGTATTTGGATGATTTAAGTGTAAGTCTAGCTTATGTCAGCTGATAAGCATGTCTGTTTTCCCTGTGGCTGTTCCAAGAATGGAGTCAGGTGACAGCACAGGTGTCATCCAGATAATACAAATGTGGCTCTTTCAGGGCACGGAGTAAGTAATGTCTGCAATCTCTGGTTAGGATCAGTTTGTTGTGCCTGCTCTGCAGGTACAGATAGTTAGGCCAGTAGTCTGCATGTGTGGTTACTCAGTGCTCCAAAATTTTTAAGCTGAAACAGTGCTACATCATCACACAGAGACTGTACAGGATTAGTTCCCTGCCAGATCCATTTGGGAATACAGCATGTCCAGCACTGGGGGAGCCTGGAGGAGCTCTGTTGTACCTCTTCCCTCAGTGCTCACAGAGAAGCCATTACAGGATCCCTGAAGCAGCAATGGCTTTTCCCCATATCCTTCAGGACCTCTCAGCCTTTCAGGTGTGACAGGAGACAGAACTACCTTTAGGATTACATCACCCATTGACAAGAGAAAGCACAACATTTTGGCCCAGAAGTTACACTGCAAAGCTCTCTAATTCAGACCTGTTTGTGTGGAAGGTGTGAGCTAAGCAAACAGCATTAATTACCTGGGAGAGCATCCCAGATGTGTGTTATTATTCTGAAAAAACTACTGACAGACAAACTAGTAGTTCAAGGTTACACAGTAGGAGTGGCTGAGATGAGTTTTCTTTTTGGCAAGTTAGAAAGTAAGCCAAGTGTGCTACAGCATAAACAATAATAAACAGAAAGAAACATGATTATATGATTAATTTCTTTAAGTATAAAATTATCCAAATTTTAAAGGAGGAAGCATAAGCCAGCTATAGACACTTCCTAAAAAGAGAACTTAGGCATACCAGGTCAAATAATTGAACCAAGAATAATCTGGTATTTGAGAAAGCAACAACCAAAAATTGTAACTTTGCCTTTTGGTAAAAACAAGTGCCTTTATGATGAACCCCTGAACTAACAGACTTTGCAATACTGCAGACTGTGTGTGGCAGTGAGATTAGGGCACTGCAGGACTGGGTCAACTTTAGGGACTTGGCATGCTGTGGAAGTAAACTTCATCATGGGCAGACAACAGCAAGTGCTAAAGTTCCTGGCTGAAACAAGGTTGGGGAGTATTATGTGTTGCTGAAGCCAAGGATTTTGTAAGGATTTTTCACAGAAAACAAGTGAAAATAGGAAGGCTGGAATAGAGGCAGGGAGGACTGCAGATCAAAAAGTAATTTAGTAGAAGAAATGTAGATATTAATGTAACAATGCCATTCAAAATGAGACATGGAGCAAAGGACCTTTCTGGGTAATAATAACATGCTCAGTTTCTCAACAGTCACTGGATTAGAAAAAAAAAAAGACCAATCATAGTCAGCCTCTGAAAACTTCACATTGACATGAACTTCAGATCTAATTAGTCTTTCTCCATGTTTATTACTCATTTGCAAACATGAAAGTTGACATGGATAGATCATTCTGTTTTGCCAACCTCCTGTTTTCTGCTTACATGTCCCATTTCTCAGTATGTCCTACATGAATCGAAGAGATAAAGCACATTTTTGCTTTCCTTTGTGGTTATTCTCTGTGGTCCAGTTTAATAATGAACAACACCACACACACCCCCATTCCGGCCAAGCTCAGCCCTTCTGAGAAGTTTTGAATCAGGCTTCTCCCTTTACTCCTACGGTTGTCTGGAGCCCCTTCCTGTGCTTGCTCAGCTATCCCAGCCACACACGTGTACAAAGTCCTTCACACTCTGGCTTGGCCCAAACCCTGCATTCCACCCTCCAGGGTTTTCCCCTCCCCACAACTGCAATGAGCCTTATTCTCTCTTCCCCCCTCGAATCTTCCTTGCACTCCAGGCTCTAGAAAAACTGACCCTTCTCCCCTAAGCCTGCAGTTCCCACTTGGGACTCGTCCCACCTCTCTAATGCCCTGCTGGTGTCCCATACCCATGTGCAGATGCTCTGGGACCCCCTGCCCCATGGCCCTCACCATGTCCGCATCATGTCCACAGCCTGCTCTGCCTGCAGGGCCACGAGCCCAAAACCTTCCCCAGCTTGGGAAGAGGAGGAACCAGAAAAGAGGGAGCAGCCCTCAGCCAGCCCAGCAGATCTACAACACACACACAGCACAGTCCAAGTTGCAAGTTTGGGTCATTCACTTCCCACTGACGCCAAGCACATGTTAGAATGTTCTGTTTGCTCTGACAGTGGCTGCTCTTTTCCTTAGAGATGAAAGGGAAAAGAGAGGCTAGAAAGCTGGGATAGAAAAGCTAAAGTCCAGATGGGGTATTGCTGAGGCTTCCCATGCCCCACAAGATATATCCCACACAACCTTCAACAAAGGCTGCTCTCTTTAGGAGTACAGGCCTGTCATGTGGGACATGGACATCAAGCAGAACAATCGCTACAGCACAAATCAATTCAGCTCACATTTCTCACTGCTACAGATAGGAGCAAACAGTTTGAATATGTTTGGAAAAATTCTCAAATCTCAAAGCATTTTAACTGTATTTCCTAGCCTTTCTACTAGCAGCGTGTAGTAGAATTGTAACATTATTTCCCAGTTGTAACTATTCTGACATACAGATGAGGTCTCAGGAACATTTTGAGACAACATACTAACTAGCTATTTTGTAATTGAGACTAAATATTAGGCAATAGAAACGAACTGTATTTTCACAATCACTGCAGGATCACTCCATTCAAAGCTCCAAAACTCTTCTGGAGAGTAATTGTTTTTTGAAAAAGGGCAAAAGCCCAGTGCTGTATGGATTGCTGGAGCCGGGGAAGCTGCAGAGCCACAACCTCAGAGATGATTTGCTGAGGCCTATTTTCAGCAGCCAACATGGAGCTGTGAGTTCTCACTGCTCATACAAGTTCTTCCACTGCGACACAGTAAAACCACTGGGAAGAGCTCTCAGGGCTCCTGGTTCAAAATTCTCACAGAATCTTTCTCTCTCACTTACTCTATTTCCTAATGTTACTAATTTTGGTATTAACATGTAAATTTTTACTCTCATTATCTTCAATGATTTGCAATCACACTCCATTTGCAAATCCCTAATCAAGTAAGCTCTTGTCTCCTTCCTATTAAGAGAGAAGCTCCCTTCTCTTGCCACCCTTCAGGATACAAGTAACTTCTATTTAAGGACAGTCACAGATGCAAACGACACAGATGGAATGCAGTGATGGATTTCTTTCCAAGGTGATCACAATCACCTGTTAATCCCATTCACTTCTCCCTTAAAAGTTGAAAATCTTTCTTTTTCTTCTAATAGCCAATTTTCTTCACTCTGATAACCCACCACTGATGGTTCACAATTGTCAGATCCCCATGTTTGCTGCAGTCAGATTCTCACCTCACCCAGTAGCCTGGCATAACTCTACCTCTCTGCCTCACCTTCTGAGCCCTCTCCTACCAGATGCCTTTCAGAAATAAAAGCCTGGAAAGACAGAAGGCAACAAGCAACACTAAAGCTGCCATTTTATTGTGTTCTTCCACAGCACCTCTGCACACCTGTATAACCTATAGTTATTCTCTTCTTCCCACCAACACACTAGTAGCAACTTGCTCTCTGTTCAAGGCAGGAGCAGATGCAGTGTGTGCACAAGCATCACTTCCCTTCTTCTGGAAGGAAATCTTGAACCTCTTCTCTTTGTGGTAGCCAGCTGGCAGTGCAGGACCCCACACAGTGGGAGCAGAAGATTTGTGAATTACTATGAGCATTCACTGCCATGTACATCCTGCAGAACTCCAAGGTGACTGTCACACTAGAAGAGTGATGGGCTTTGAAAATACTTTTCAGGAAATAACTAAAAGATAGGACAACCAACCATTTCTTTTAACTAGGAACTGAAAGTGTGACTTTGCTTTCATCTTGAGTGTGACATTTAAAGTTAATTTTAAGGGGATCTGGCAGCAAAACTAAGTGAATAGAGAAGATGGCAAGCTATTATGTATGTGGCAGATTTTTTAATAGATTGTAAGTGAAGAGCAGAAGGACAATGTCTAGCCAGAAGCCATTACAGTAATCGATGACAGATGACTAATGAATGAACTAAGCATACCCACAACAAAAACCTGTCTACAGACTCTGTAAACAGCTGAACAAATGAAACTCACCATATCTGACAACTACACTAACATGTAAGCAGGTTGTGATAAGGTCTTTACTATAAGATCTGCCAGATCTTCCCCATCAATCCATCCTACTCTGCCTCAACTGCAAAACCCTGCAAGTTGTATTTTCTCTGCCTGGCTATTGCAATCTCCTCATTCCTTACTCCACTTATGTTTGACTCCCTTTTTAATCAAGCTACAATATTACAGCAAAATTCATCAATTGCATCAACAGTGCCTGCTTCTTTTCACACCCTCTCCTGGCTCCTCTCCCTCTCTGAATGAATTACAAGTCATGTTTCAAGGCATGCACAAGCCTACCCCTTTTGCTCCTCTCAGCTCTGCTCATTCTGCCTGTGTCCCACAGTCCCACTAAAGCCCGGGTACCATCTATTTCTCCTCTGCCTTCACCTCTACCTTTTAATGCCTCCTCCCCTTGCCTGAAATTCTTTCCTTAACCCACTCATACTGTGCTGCTTTGCACCATATGCCTGCCTTCATACTTTTCCTCCCATCACCACACAAACTCATGTAGAAACGTTCCCGTTATTAGGAGACGTGGAACTAAAGTGGAACTAAAAAGATATGCAGTAATTTTCACGGCTCAATCACTGGCATTTGGTCACATCTCACCTCTGCTCTACATCTATGCATTATCTGTTTCAACTGCAGCCTCTTGGGAACACAGCTTTCATTTCTGATGTGTCTGTAAAGTGCGACGCACAGACCTGGTGCCAGCACTGAACAAGAGGACTGAAGACAGACAGACAGACATAGAGCACCTTTCATATGAAGCGATTTACAACCAGTTTATGCTTTGCTCACCAGCAAAATACATAGACCTCTGAGGTGAAATACAGCAACTCTGTACACCCACTTAGGACAGGAAATTAAGATTATTGCTACATGAGAATTTTAGGCAGACAGACTATAATTACAACAGATTGTGTCTGGTTACATCCCACAGACAAGAACTTCTAAAACATCGCATTGACTTCCCTGCAAATGGCCGTGACCTCCATTTCACCTCTCTCCATTAAATCCTGCATCTTCAGCTGCACAATGCCCTCTACCAGCATGCTGAAGAACACCAAAATCAGCTCTCCACTCATCACTGCCTTTCCAAAATTACGTCCTTGTTTGTTATTACCTCAGTCTGTCCCTGGAAATTTATGTCAAAAATGTGTCTGAAACAATGCACTCAAGGATTAAGAAATGTTCAATTTGCAGGAAATGGCAACATAAAGAAAAAAAAATATTTACATCTATACATGCAATATTTGACTCGTATTCATTTACAGAGCAACAAATTACACAGAACAACTTGGTACAATATCCCACACTTGCTATGGGAATATATACACACCAGTGACTTCAAAAAACAACCAGATGTCTTGTTTAAAGAAGAGTATTTCTAACATCGCATGTCACATTTAGCTATACTATAGACTGGTATCTACCTATTAAACTCAGCTTCTTCACCAGAACATTCCCATCAAACCCTTGTGCTCAAAGAGGATGATAGTTTTGGGGCAGGCTGTACAGAAAAAGGAGGAGAAATCAAAAGACTGTCCTTCTCAAACAGATGACACAGAGGAGAAGAGAACTGTCTTGGATATTTACCTGGAGATGACTGGGAGTAGCAGCAAGAAAGGCAGACAGATTCATGAGGACAGGAACAGAAAAGAAGTTACAGAATCAGAACTTATTAACAGCGACAGTGCAAGACAACAGGACCAGTCTGCAAGGGAGTTGATTAATGAAACCTGAGGGCCATACTGTTAGACAAAAACAAGTTAACAAGGCAGTGGCCTTGAGATCCTAGCACTGTGGCTTAACTCAGCTGTTCATGACAATGTTCCCATCATCTTCTATCACCTGGCACCCTGTATTAGTTTCTTAACTACAGAGATCTGAGGGAGCAGTTCAAGAAACCCTGTGGCACCAAAATAAAAACCCTATTAACTTCCCATACAAACCCAGAGAACATTACTGAGGTCAGGAGAAAGGCTATATAAGGTTACTTACAGATGAGGAAAGGCTATTTAAGTGATATATTTGGAGAGACACAAAACATCTTCAGTGTCACCAGTGTCACTGGTTGTGTTCCAATAAAAGGATTTTTAATAGAGCCAATGGCAGAGGACACCTAACTAATAGCAGGGAAGCTGCTGTTAGGCATCCACTTTACTTAAATCTTTCAGCTCTGACTGTAAAAATTCCTTTCAGCCAAAAACTCAGCAGGAGGACTGTCAATGCCATATCAAAGAGTATCAAATATTAAAAAAAAAAAAAGAAAAAAGTGAGTTGCCATGAAGTGCCTTTACTTACATCAATTGTTTAAAAATACCAGCTACACTGAAAAAAGAACCTCCTCTATTTTTTCTCATTTGAAGCAATAAGGAAAAATTCAAAGCCTGCCAAACACTAATACTTGTGAACAACTTTAATCCTGTGAATAGTTCTACTGATGAAGCAGAACTACTCCTGACAGTAAGTACCTGTCACTCTTCCAGCCAAAATGACAGACACACAATATACTTCAGGAAGTGACATCCTGTACAGGAATCAGCTGACATCTCATGCACCTAAGAGAGTTTTAATGTGGGAGCAAAGAGCTGCTCAACACACAAAATAATCAGAGAAGAAAGGGAGAACTATTTTCCTTATCTCTGATAATTTTTGCCACAATAATAATTGTTGGCATTACTAAGAAGAGGTACAGAAGTCTCGAGGCAGAAATATGTTTGAAGGATACCCCTTTCAAAATAGAAAAAAAATTTAATAGTTAGATATATGTTGCATACATCTTTGCAGTCTTAAAATGACCAGGTATAACTGTGAGAACTGATTTTGAAAGGAAGTCTCAATGCCACTTCCATAACCTCATGCAGACATTGCAATAACTGCTTGCTACTTGACAGTACACGGCTTGCACCATATGGTCTTACCACAGAAATAAGCTTTAGGCCTTGGCTCTGCAGTTAGATGTATGTAGAGATGTCAAGGATAAAGTCTGAAGAACTGAACTGCCTCTGAATAGAACCAAAAAGCTGAAGGCATACTACAGCTTGGGTTTATTTAAGGGCTTGAAATTTATTGGGAAACATAAGTGTTTGCTTTCAAAATACCTCTGAATGCTCTTTATAGAGGTTTTTCCAAAGACAGGAAAAAAAGGCATGCATTGCTACAACAGATGTTTTTTTACATTGGTGTGTTTGTATAAAACTGTCAACTGTAGCCCAATTCCATGGGTGCCAGAATAGACATCCCACTACAAAATCTAACTGGAGGTTGTAAAAACACTGTTCTGTTAATGGGGGAAGTGAAGGTTTGGCCTTGGATAACTCATATCACCAATCTTCTTCTGCCATAGCTTCCTCCTATGTCCTGATTCACAAGGGTCCTTTGAAATGACATTACCAGCCTTGTTGTGTTACTCTGTACAGTGGACAATTTACAGGAGAGAAAAATCTGCCTCGTTCAAAGTTGTTTTCCAGTTGTGGAGAACCAACTCCCTACATTAGACTACACTGCTCAAAGAACAAAAGCAAGACTTCTGCATCAGAGTGGGAAACAACCTTCAGTGAAAAATCACTTCTTTCTTGATCTGGTTAGTGCCATAAAACTAAATTAAGACAACAAGGCTCTCAGAACCAGGAAATATTCACATTCTTCTGAGGTATTCTGATTTGAATTTAGAATGTGGCTTCAATAGAGGAAAATGATACTTGCAGTTTTCTTTGTAAACGTTCTCAGCTCTGTAGTAATAACTGTGGTAATGTGGGTTGAATACAGAAAATACACTTTATAATTGATTATTCACTCAGGTGCTAAAACACCATCTACATGACATATGCACATGCTGGAGTTGCTTCATTTGTTATAACGTGTAACTTCTCGAGAAAAACAGCTTCAGATGATCTGCACCGCTGAATCCCAAAAATGCAATCTGCTTTGTCCTTATTTAAGAAGTACATCCTAGAATACACACGTGAATTATTTGTAAATATGACTGACTTGCTTTATTTTTAACACAACATTGGGCTGTGTCTTGTGGCAAGCTTGTGCATGGGTGATGTACAGTACTGAAAACAGCATCTGAAACTTTTTTCATGAACACGAGCCAAAGTCAGTATCTCACCAGTTAAATAATGCATTTCATAATTATAGCAAATATTTAATTTTCAAACCAATATCTTTTTGCTCTCACAGAATCAACAGCAGCAGTTAACATGATGGTTCACAATTAATAAGGACCCAGGAGAAAACCTCACGCAATCAGTACTTTTCATCTACATATTTATGAAATGTCATCAATTATTCATCT
Source organism: Grallaria varia (assembly GCA_013396735.1). Classification (NCBI taxonomy): domain Eukaryota; kingdom Metazoa; phylum Chordata; class Aves; order Passeriformes; family Formicariidae; genus Grallaria; species Grallaria varia. The sequence goes on along the minus strand of VWZG01006760.1, from coordinate 963,052 downwards.
AATATTTACTACTGGGAGTGGTGAATATGACAGTCATCCCTGCTGGAGCACCAGTCAGTTCTCTTTAAAATGTTGCAAGCAGCATAATTCAATTCTAAAACTGTTATATAGAGATCAAGGGACATTTTTAGGACCTGAATGTTCTGCATGAACATTGTTTTCAATTAACTGAACCACAATTTTCCTAATTGATCAACCCCCACACTCTTCTTTAGAAGCCTAGACTTACAGCCACAGTGTGAATCACCTTGCAATTCCCAAGAGATACCAAATCTTACTGAAACCTCTCTCTGATGCAGTAGTTACCTAGCAGCAAAACCTAGCAACCTTGTAGTATGAGATTAATCCCAGAGCGATCATCATAAAGTAATATCTAAAGGATATTTTACTTTAGTATGCCATCCGAAAGTATATAAAAATGCAATGCAAAAATGCTCAGGCTTATAACTGTTCAGGTATACAAATTAGAAAAGACTACCCTACAGCACGGCAAGCTATTTATTTGTTGTTCAGCAAGGTCTCATTTGCTCAGCTCTCCCAACAAAACCAGAAAAAAAACAGATCTACAAAGGGATGTGCTAACCATTTAGATGTGACTAAAATATCTAAAACCTTCCTTATCTCAATTTAATGTTCCAGGCATGAAATCCCTTAGTCGCTACAGCTAAAGCATAAGTGCAAAATTCATCAGGTATAGGTTCTGCACAGCTGCTTGGAACTGAAGTCCCAGCACGGTACTCAAACTAAGAACTTTCTCTCCTTTCTCTTCTACAACATAGTAGGCATTTTCCAACCACCTTAGTGTGACCAGGACACACAAAGACAGCCAGATTTTAAGTTCTCCTTGTTCTGACCTGTCCATTTGCATTTACCCAAGCCTCACCTGAGAGGAAGGGGATTACTCCCCAGGACTGGTACTGTGGTGCCAGGAGGATAAAGGGAGAATGTTAGTCAGAATGTAACAGTTTTCCTGAGGGACAGGACATCCTTGCCCCAAATAGGGTAACAGTAAAACTGGAATTAGGCTTCTTACCTCCTTAGTAAAACCCTCCCACACCCCATATCATTTCTTCTTAGCTATCCAGGGTGGTTTCCCACACAGCTTACTGCAAACCCACACACTTCACTGTGTGGCTGAAGACCTCACCAGGTAACTGGCACTTAAAACATTTCTCGTGGCAACACTCTGCAAAGTTCCTTTCCAAATATAGTCTAATCCCTCCCTGAGCCTCCACTTTGCTTAGCATGCTCTGATTCCACTGAGAGCTGTACATGTGCTTCTGAAGGTCAGCTTAAGCCTGGGCAGCTTTTAGAACCACTGCTCAGGCACAACAGAATCAGCATCTCTGGTGTGCCCTAAAACTCCTGTCATGCAAACAGTTTAGAAATGTGCAACATAAAGACAACCCACATCTTTACTGAAGCTCTGTATTTTTCCCTCCTGCTAAATGTTAGGCCTTCCACATGTATTTGTACTTGCACAATGAAGAGTGTGGTTGCCTACTGCTTAAAAATGCTTTGGCATCTTTGGTAAGATGCCAATTAAAAGCACTGACAAACTGCAGTCTTCCTTTATTAAAAGAACAGGTAGGGATCATGAGCTGAAGTGCCAACTTTCCTGCTTTGCTTTACTCACACAGAGCAAGAAAATCTGTGCTCCAGTGAGAAGGGGGAAAGGCAATTCAACCCCTACACCAGTTAAGCCTTCATGTTTCCTTTGGGACTACTGAAGGGAGTAATAGGGGTGCGGACACTAAAGAGAAAATTTGAGTCAGATTCTTGCTGAACTACTGTCTGACAGTAAAAGTCGTCACCAAGCTTTGTGATTAAATTGGACCAGGAAAACTGATAGCAAAGAGCTCTGGTATATTTCCCTGAGCTGCCAAGTTATACACTCAACTATAAAAATACATAATGGACTATGACAGTGCTTTTAAGAGAACGGTTTGGCCACAGTGATAAATAAGCCAAAAAGAAAATAGATGTTCTTGTGGTTCTTGTTCATCAACACAAACAGGAGCATTATCCATGCCAAGAGCAATACCTGTGCCCACATAAACCATGACCAGCCATGTTCTGAAACCCACACACTGACAGAAACACCACCTGAATTCATCTGCCAGTGAGGCATTACAAGCAATAATGCTGCAAGATTTGATTTTGCTTCTAATTGCTAAATACTGAACTATTACAACATTGAATTTATTTTTCTGATGTCCAGCTATACCCACAACAGGCACTCTGTTGTAGCCCGTTCTGGCTACAGTCAACAATTCATTTTAAGCACTTCTGTGAACACAACCGAGTTATTAACATCTCCAGATAGCACTGCTTACCTTAAATCTTTCTGAAACCCCTTCAGTGATGCTGATTGTGAATTCAGCTATTTTAGGAGTACGGAACTTTCCCTTCTTGCGATCAGGTTCATATTCTGTTTTTGTTTTGACCACAACCTTTTAAAAAAAAAAAGAATAAATCAAAAAACTGTCAGCTGTAACCAGCCACAGAAACTTTAATTACTCTTTAACTCTTCATTTACCTGCTTACAAGCATATCTAGCGCAACATTTCCCTCCCCTTGCATAATTCTTCTTTGAAAGCTGTAAATTTTTACTTATTTTTTTGGCATATCAATCACTAACAAAGTTATCTCTCAAAGTGGTTTTGATGGACCTACAGGAAGACTTGTTATACAACAATTTCACACGTTTCAGTTTTTTCATCTGTGGCGATACTGTGCCCATAGTAGGCAAACACAGGTCAAATCCTAATCACAGACCTTCTCTCTTTGTGTAGTCTGAAAACAGTCACCTCCATTTACTTCTGGAAATCCCATTAATGCATTTCAAATTGGAGACCAACAGGAGAGGATTACTGAAGAGGGCCCACAGAAATCTTGCAAAATGCTATGTTTGACTGGCAGGATCTTGAGTTTTAGAAAGGTGACATGTCCCATCTAATTGCTGTTCACTATGTGACAGACTATGGCCTCTGGCATTCTAAATTTTAACATCTAATTTCTTATTTATCAGCTGCAAGCAGCAAGATGCACAGAAACCCTTATGTTAATGAGATTTCTTCAAACATTCAAGGCTCTTCAACTTCAGTTTATTCCTTGCTATGAACTATTGCCCCAAGGTGCACCATTTAGCACCCTACCTGCATTCCCAAAATATTCACTACGTCAGTCTCATCTCTGGTACTCTCCAAGGCACTCTAATTGTACAACATTTTCACATACCTAACCTATTTGCCTCATTTTTGTCTTCTGCATTTTCAGGATCTTTTTCTGAGTATTATTCTTGAGATAGGGTGCAGTTCATCATACTGACAGTGCTATTAAGATTTGCTCACTTTTCTCTGTTGTTCCAAGGAATAAATATCTACTCTTTTAGATTTTTAGAATCAAATTCTATCTTTAGCACAGCCCGTAGTATTAATAGCAAACACATTATTACAGAATCATAGAATGGCCTGGGTTGGAAGGGACCTTAAAGATCATCTTGTTCCAAGGGCAGGGACACCCTCCACTAGACCGGGTTGCTCAGGGCTCCATCCAGCCTCGCCTTGAACACCTCCAGGGATGGGGCATCCACAGCTTATCTGGGCAACCTGTTCCAGTGCCACACCACCCTCACAGTAAAGAACTCCTTCCTAAAATCTAAATTAAACCTATACCCACTTTGAAGCCATTCCCCCTTGTCCTGTCATGACATGCCCTTGTATATAGCTGCTTTACATCCTTATGAAATTAAGATTATAACACTTACAGGTAGCCAGGCATTGAAATGATAAGCTTTGGGTTCCCCTCTTCTCAATTCCTTGACTGGTACCTAGAGTGTGTACCTGTACTAGACTACGTACCAATACACTTATTAAAGCTTATTATTGTCCACTTTGGCAGCATTTGACATTTTTGTGCAAGACAGAGGTTTAGAAACCACCTATTTTCAGCTATAATTAGTAGGATAGCAATTATTAACTGTTTAACTTTGTATCTGCCCAACAGCATCACAAAAATAAACTGCCTGAAGATTTCTGAAATGCTTTTTAACATTTTACTTACATTCCTCCCCCCTTTATGTTGCATAATCTCAGGCAACTCAAATCACATTCAGCTGACACTGAATGTACAGTTCTAACTACTTGGTTATGTAATGTCTTCTTTTGTTTAACATATCTAAATATGAATTTAAATCACTTCATTCCTTTAATTTAGAAACTGTCAAAATCATCAAATCCTTAGCGCTGTAGTCACTACTCTTCCAGAAGTTATGCTTCACTGCCATACTGGAGCCTTGTAAGTGAATAAAAAGCATAGATATATGAAGTATGTACTCCATAATAAATGAGTGCCTGCACATTTCAGAATTTGATCAGTGTGTCAATCTTTCCATAACAGTTTCTTCTTTTTACATCAGATGCTCTGCTCCTGCCTTTGAGTCTGTAGCAACCAGCAAAGAGACATGGACATGACTAGCCCCTCACAAAAGAAAACCAGCAGGATCAATAAATTCATGGTTTTCATTTTCCCCCTCTATGTTTGCAATAGGAAAGGAAAGCTAACAGACAATTAGACAGTAGAGAGTAGAAGAACCAATCAAATATTCCTTTTTTAAAGCTTTTAGCCTAGCTGGATATTTGCTTTTGTTCAAGGCAAATGCCATTACGATGGGAGGAGTTCTGCCCCATTCCAGTAGGAGCAATAGGGCCTGCATAGAACCTCCTGAGCTCACTACAGAGGCTCTGCTCAGATTAAACCTATTACCATAAAGATCCCTTGTCCAGACTTCTGCTTAGCAATGCGGGAAGACAACAAAATCCTTTGGACACTGGTCCTTGGTAATCAGTTCTATCCAGTCACCAGCTGGCAGGCGCATCAGACGCAGTAAGACTTAACTTGTTTTAAAGCCTCAGGGTGAGATTTTGTCCTCAGTTACAAGATTTACACCCATGTAACTGAGGGCATAAAATGGACCCTCGGGCTCTCCAACAGCTGTTATGGCTTATTGCATTTATGCCTGCCAACTGGTCACCAAACACAACACAGAATGGTGTTGATCGCAATTAAAATGGAGGTCACAAATTTATTTGTACTGTCTACAAGCAACACTCTACCAAGGAAAATTTTACAAGCTAAAATTCTTTAAGATAAGATTATCTGAATCTTTTTGAGCTGTGAGGAATGTATAGCTATTAGTTTAACTCAAAGCAGAACTGAGATTGTGGAAGATAAAAGGACAAAAATAAAAACTGTATGAAGACCACAAAATTTTCTTTACTAGATGCATGTGAGAAATGTACATTGTAATTAATTAAATTAAAATAGGATATTGCAAAACCTGAAAAGGTATCCTACTACTGTGTGCCTTACCTGTAGTAACACTGAATACTTTGTTGTGAGGACAATTAACACATTTACAAGCTATCACATCATCTTCCTAAATCTTAAAACCCTTAATAACCAAGTCACGTAATAAGGAATGCAAAAGCACACTTCCCTTCCAACCTGTAAGCAGCTCATTGGATTGCCCCCTTCTAACTACAGAGAATTTGAATCACCTATTTGGAGGTTTTTGAACAAAATAAATTTCTAAGGAGAAAACTCAATGGCCTGTTCTCATCTATTTCAGCTTGTCTGGAGTTAGCATTACTTTGCTACTGAAGCAGAAGGAAGATGGAAGTGCTCTCTGTTGCCAGTCTGCCCATCCCCACCTTGCAAAGAAATAAAGAGAAATAAAGAGGGGCATTTTATGGACAGAGAAAATTCACACCATTCACAAAAAATACACAGTACCTTACAAATAAAAAAAAAATTAAGAAAAAAGAAAGATGCAGAACAGGAAGGACTATGACAATACAGCATAGGGAAGCTTGCATTTGTACGTTTATGTTTCATACACAGCACTGAAACCTATATATGCTTACTGCTAACAGTTCACATTGTTTTTTAACGCAAATCACTATTACTGGATTTTCATGAGCTTATAACTCTTTGGATTATTTTCCCCCGAAGAAACTAGCATGCTTTAAACCACCCCGAATTTCTCGCCGTTTCTAAGCTGCTCATTACACATAACCTATTCTTTTGTTGTTTCCTGTGATTTGGGTGTGATTCTCCAGGGTGGAAACTAAAGCCTACTGTACCTTATCAGGAGGTGGGAACTGGAGCTGATTGACATCCAGGGGTGTGATCAGGGGGATGGTGTCAAACCCATCCTCCAAAAGGGGCTGCTTTGTGCTCTTCTCGCTGAAATTATTCCCCAGTTTCACCATTCTTCCAGGATAAGGGGATTTTCTGCTGGCACACACGCACAGAAATGCAAAATATCAGAAACCAGACCTTTCCCCGGCGGGCCCGAAATACCTCATGGCCAAAAATAAATAAATAAATAAAGAAAGAAAGGACAGAAAAAAAATTAAAGAAAATTACGCATTGGTCACTGTGACTTGGTTAGGCTTTAGCGTTCTGCGAAGTACGAACGATGGCCAGAGCTTCTACTATCAAAGTTTTTTTAAAAAAATGAATAAAAAATCAAAACAAAAAGCCCCACCACCATGCACACAAAAAATACCGCCCCAAGATCCCCAGCACGTCAGCCCGATGCGAGCGCTGCTGCCGGCGCGGCCCGGTGCGGCATCGCCCCGCATCCCGCGGGATGCGCAGCGCCCCGG